>JARQOD010000010.1:58781706-58899248 GCA_033576555.1 Oophaga sylvatica | reverse complement strand
AAGCTGGAGGCAGTTGGTGGAACTTACTGGTATGTGGTTGTACAAGTCAACCAGGTCGGGTAACAAGTCTGGCCACCGATTTCTTTCTTCCAGGGGTACAGTTTTCAGTAAATCCATGACAATGTGATTCATCTTTTCACAAAGGCCGTTGGTCTGAGGGTGGTATGGCGTCGTTCTGATCTTTTTACATCCATACAATTGACAGAATTCCTGAAACAGTTCAGCTTCAAAGGCTGGACCTCGATCAGTCAGTACCTGCTCTGGATATCCGTGTGGTCTACAGAAACTTGCTTGGAAGACCTTGGCTGCTGTCTCTGCTGTGAGATCCTTGACAGGGGCGACCACCAGAAATTTGGAGTAATGATCCACCATGGTCAGGGCATATGAGTATCCTGACCTGCTTGGGGACAACTTAACGTTATCCAATGCTACGATCTCCAGAGGACGAGCCGTCTGGATAGGCTGCAAGGGTGCTCTCTGACTATGATAGTCTTTTCGTCTGAGACCACAGGGTCCACAGTTCCGGCACCACTTCTCGATGGAGCTGCGCATCCCTACCCAGTAGAACCGACACCTCAACAGGGTCTCCAGCTTTTTCCAGCCAAAGTGTCCTGCTTGATCGTGGTAGGCTTCCAACACCATTTGGATGTCTGCTCTGGGCACCACTATCTGCCAAACCATCTCATGGGTCCTTGGGTCGACGTATCTCCTGCACAACTTCTCTCGGTATATGAACAACCGGCTTCTTTCATTCCACAGGAGCTTTGCTGGTATGGGTGCATCTTTCTCCAAGGAGGAACCTTCTTGTCTTATCAACTCCTTGATACGGCTGACCACGGGATCGCTGTCCTGAGTCTCCTTCCAGCTATGATGAGGTAAAGGGTTCAACATCTCACCACACCGCTTTCTGTAGACTCGTTGCTCTTGGACCATCCCATTTCGATGGAACGCAGGTAGCTCGATTTCTTCCAGATCATCTGATTCTTCCTCCGTGTCGGATTCATGCGGCATTCTGGACAAGGCGTCCGTGTTAGCATTTTTACGGCCCGCTCTGTACTTGATGGTAAACTGATAATTTGACAACCGAGCCATCCAACGTTGCTCCATGGCTCCCAGCTTGGCTGTTTCAGATGCGTCAAGGGGTTATTGTCTGTAAACGCAGTGAACCTGTTGGAGGCAAGGTAATGTTTAAATCTTTCGGTAATGGCCCAGACCAGCGCCAGGAACTCCAGTTTGAAGGTGCTATAGTTTTCCGGATTCCTCTCAGTTGGCCGGAGTTTTCTGCTGGCATATGCGATGACTTTTTCTTGGCCGTTCTGCTTCTGACTGAGGACCGCTCCTAATCCTTCGTTACTGGCATCTGTGTATAGCAGGAACGGTTGGCTGTAATCTGGGTAGGCTAAGATTTCATCGCCGGTAAGGATCTCTTTCATCTCTTTGAATGCCTCAGCTTGTTCTTTTCCCCAATTGAATGGAAGGTTTCTGCTCTTAAGAGGTTGTCCTACCAGGAGGTCCTGCAAAGGCGCCGCTTTCTTAGTGTAATCTTTTACAAACCTCCTGTAATAACCTGTTAGTCCCAGGAACTGACGCACCTCCTTTAGGTTCTTCGGCTCTGGCCATTTCTGAATAGCTGTGACCTTCTCGGGGTCCGGCGCTACTCCTTCAGAACTGACAATGTGTCCCAAGTACTGTACCTTCCGTTTGAGCAGGTGGCATTTAGAGGGCTTTAGTTTCATCCCAAACTTGGACAATGACTCAAATACCTCCGCCAGGTGCTTCAGATGATCTTCATATGTCTTAGAGTACACAATTACGTCGTCCAAGTACAGCAGCACAGTTTCGAAGTTGAGATGTCCCAGACAGCTCTCCATCACTCTCTGGAATGTTCCTGGGGCACTGCTGAGGCCAAACGGCATTCTGTCGAACTCGCAGAGTCCCATTGGGGTGGTGAAAGCAGTTTTCTCCCGGTCCTCCTCAGCCACAGCTACTTGCCAGTACCCACTAGTAAGGTCGAGGGTAGAAAAGTAGTTAGCCGTTTTCAGAGCAGCTAAGGATTCCTCTATGCGTGGTAATGGGTATGCATCTTTATGTGTTATACGATTTACTTGCCTATAATCTACACACATTCGCATGCTACCATCCTTTTTCTTCACTAGAACCAGAGGTGCTGCCCAGGGGCTACAACTATCCCTTATCACCCCGGCTTTCTTCATGTCATGCAGCATTTCCTTAGCTTTCCGATAGTGGGCTGGAGGTATAGGCCTGTACCGCTCTTTGATGGGAGGATGACTGCCTGTAGGGATATGATGCTGTACTCCCTTAATGGTCCCAAAGTCAAGTGGGTGCTTGCTAAATACTTGTGCGTACTCTTGTACCACCCGTAGTACCCCCTGTTTCTGGTGGACGGAAGTGGTGTCTGTCCCTATATGAAGCTGCTGACACCAGTCCGCTACCGGGGTTGCCGGATCATTATCCTCCGCTGGTTGGCGGGAGGCTAAGGACTCGGTTGTGAGGATAGAATTATTATCTACGGCATGTAATTTAGCAACTGTAGCATAACGTGGCAAATTTACTTCATCGTCCCCCAGTTGAGAAGTCGTACTGGTACTCTCCCATTTACTACTTCCACTACCCCTCTAGCAATCATGAGTGTAGGTCTGTGTTCTGAGCGATGGGGTTCTACTACTGCTTGGTAGTTCTGTCCCCTCAGACCTATGGCTGCTCTACACCATATTAACATTTCACTCATTGGGGGTATTACAATGGGGTTCGAGTCTGTGACCCGTACATTACCGATTTCACCATCTGTAAGCTTCGCTTGCTGCTGGCACATCAGGGCCCGGATCTCCCTCTGGATCACTCCCTTCTGCTTTGGCTTGGCAACTTCAGCGAGCTGTTGGAGCAAAAACACAACTTCTCCCAGACAGTTACTGATAATGTTAGTACCTAGTATCACATTTAGACCATTTTCCTCATTTACAGTCCTGACTACTAGGAGTCCCTGATCCTTCAGCTCCACCCTGCCCACTTTTACATTTACGTTTTTGGCTCCAATTACTTCAACAGGGAGACCATTGGTAGCGTACACTGTAAAGTCATGGCTCGGGGGTGGAGGCTGTCCATGGACCAAAATTTATTGTAAAGGACATCAGGTATGATGGTCACCTGAGATCCAGTGTCCAGCAGTGCAGGGATTGCAATCCCGTCCAGAATCATGGACAGGTAGGGCCGTCCACCCACGAACCTGCGGTTCCAGTCCAAGGGGCCTGATGAGTCTACTCCTGGGTGTTGGCCCTCTGACCCAGGATCGGCTCGTTTAAAGGACATTGCTGAGCCATATGACCTTTTTGGTTGCAGCGGTAGCAGACGATCTCCCGCCGAGGATGATGTTGATCAGGAGTCGCTCCTTGGGGTGGCGTGGTCCTCCTCCGATGAGGCGACGTCCTCCATTTCCTCCGGTTCATCCAAGGAACATCCTCCGGACAGTCGGCTAGTAGGATCTTTCCTCCTTCCTCTTTCCGCAGTTGCAGGGCATCCATTACAGTGGCTAAGTTCTTAGTCAGCTGGCGCACTTCTGAGGGCAGACATTCCAACTCACTAGGGGGCGCCACCTGCATTGTAGCTTCTGCCACCTGCGGGGAAAAGGTGGTTACTGCCGGCTTAAGAGTGGCTTCACCCAGGTGATACTGATTTGCCACCTCAGGCTTTTCCAGGGGTCGCAGTCCCTTTATTGCCATGTCCTTTAGAGCATCAAAAGTGGCATCTGGATGATCTAAGGACCACCAGTTTACAGTCCTGCCTTCCTCTGGAGACCTTAGTCCCCGCACAAATTGCTCCTTCAACATTTGGCTCCCATCAATGGGACTTGTGGGGTTAGCCTGTTTAAGAGCTCGCAGGGCCCCCTGTAGTCGGCAGGCGTAGTCCCTAATACTGTCACTCGGTCCCTGGAAGCACTGATAAAATGCCATCCAGAGATCCGTTTCTGTGCGGTCCTCAAAGATGGCCTGTAGCTTTAAGAGAATCGCAGGTACCGACTCCTGGTCTGCAGTGGGCCAAGTCTCTACTTCTCTCTCAGCCGCACCAGCTAACTGTCCTATTACCACAGCAGCTTTTTGCTTTTCAGTCATTGAATACATATCCAAAATACTACATATCTTCCGTTTAAATCCTGGCAGGGTGTCTGGCTCGCCGCTGTACTGGGGGAGCCACTTCGCTCCAGGCATGTATGGGAGGGTTAGCGGCATGAGCGGGACCACCGGGCCAGGTGAGGGGCCCGCACCTCCATCCTGCGGCACGACGCCAAGCGGTGGGCTATTAGGGCCCCCAGCGGGGGCCGCTCCGTCTGCCGGTTGCTGCGACATATTGGTGCCCCCTTGGTTAATCTGAGCCTACCTCTTTCACAGGCTGCAGCGTCGCAGGCACAGCGGTGGAGACAGGACCTTCGTTGCAGGCACAGCGGTGGAGACAGGACCTTTGTCGCTGGACTGTGATGTCAGAGCGTTCACTTCCTGTTTCACAGGACCTGCCACCGCGTCATAGTTGGGGGCGGGGCCAGGGAACCAGCGCGCACTTTCAGGTACGCCCCCCTTCTTCACCAGCGCCTGAGGGCGCGAATTTTGCGGTAAAGATGGCGGTATTTTGGCGCCAAATGCAGCAAACAGTTCAATAGACACACAGGACTCACAATTGCAAGCTTTCGTATCCTGTTCGTGACGCCAAGTTGTTCCGACACGCACCACAATTGTGGATACCAAGGCTATGGGGTACTCGGAGCTGAGCCCATGGAAATCTATGGGAGTTGTCACTGGTAGCGGTGGCTCGGTCCGTGGCCCTGGCGGTCGTGCAATGGGGAATATTTACAGGGGATTTTAAGGATAGGTAGTTCGTGACGCCACCTGTGGTATCTGGTTAATTGGACCAGCGCTGCTATAAGGACTTTCACAGGGGATGTTATGGGGCAGCTGGGTGGTAAGTCTCCCACAGGTGAGACTGGTCCCTGGAAGTCTATGGTGGTGATGCAGGGTGTAGTTAATAATTCAGTCACACACAATGCAGCTTCTTTTCATACCTTTTACTGGTAGATGGTTCAAGCAGATCCCGGGGAGCTGGTCGGGGTGGAGAATGCACATTCGGGTAACCGCTGAGCAGGTTAGAGGCCTCCTTTACTTCGTATATCTCAGAGTCCAAACTTGCATGAAGCGAAGTTAACTCTACAATCTCCAGCTTTCTCAATAGCTGACAAGCCCGGCCGACTTTGTGGTGGAGACTTCTATGGCTCTGACTAGCAGATGTTGAGAGAACTAAGTCTATATTTGCTGATCAGGCTAGACTCCTGTTTTCCCTATCTCCGGTTACGTATCAGCGCTTGGGCTGCTCTCTGCGACCTGTAGTCCAGATGCCTCCGAGTATCTTGTTACTATGCTTGAAACTCTAGCAACGCTTCGGACCCCGGTGTCCGGTTATTTAGTTCAGGCAATCCAATACCTGAAGCACTTCTCTATGTCTTCTCCACTGCGCCCTTCGTCCTGCTTTTGCTCTTTGCATAAGCACTTGTAGCTTTCGATGGAAATGTCAGCTTTCTCCAGAGCTCGCTGAGCAGCTCTCAGTTTCCTCCTTGTTTCAGCTTCTGTTGAGGTACTGATTAAGGGTAGCTCTGACTAGGCTAGGATGATTCACTTCACCCGTACTAGCCTCCACTTCTTTGTCAGGTGAGCTACGCTAGCTCTGCGAGGATTCAGTCCTCCTCCTCTCCAAGTCCAGACTGAACTGGCACTGAACTGCACTGTCTGAAGACAGGAAACTCACTCATCTGAGCTCTTCTCAGACAGGAAACTTGAATGGTCTGTACTGTCCTAAGACAGGAAGCTTGAATGAGCTCTGCTACGTGTCACTACCTCCTATACCCCTAGTGGGTGTGTCTGAAAGTGTGAGTGAAGTGCATGAACAGCAAGCTTTTGCGATTACCTTCCTGTGCATTCTCCTGGATTTTATGTGTGCCTTACATAGCTGGGCCACACACAAGGGCCACAAAAAGGTTGTTCCGGTAGTACTCGCTGAAAATGAAAGAGAAGAGAATGTAGTACTGTCTGCCTATGCTTCAAGTGTGGATTTTCCTTTAGAGGTAGAAGAGGAGGTGGCCAGTCATGGCCAAGAGCTGGAACCTATTCGGCTGCAGTGTCAGAGTGACATGCTGCAATTATGTGAAAACCTGGAGGACGTGTCCTCAGACCAGCGAGATCTAGAAGGAAGCAACGAGGAAGTTATCCTGTGGCAGAATATTTTCCACGCCATTAAAAAGGACCGCCGCAAAATCAAGGAAGAGGTTTTGCAGTTGAAGCGTGAGAAGGAGGCGCTGCAGGATGGAGTTTCTGGAAGTGAACAAATCCTAGAACGACTGCGCGAACAGCTCAACCAGGAGCTGTGTGACTCCAAGAAGGAGTGTGGTGAACGCAGTAGGGAACTGCAACAGATGAAGAGAGATTATGTGGATCCCCTCAGGGTCAAAGAAAAACTAGAAGAGGATAAGATGGATGCAGAGCAAATGCGCCAGGTGGTTGAGACCACTCTGCAGGACACCCGTGATGAAAATGGTGATCTGCGCAGAAAGACCCTAGGTCTGGAAGCTCAGGTGAAGGAGCTACAGATGTCCTGTGATACTCTCCAGAAGGCGGAGATGTGCCTTAAGGAAAAGCTCAGACAGATGGAAGCTGAGCGGGAAAAGATGGAGGAGTCCATCAGAGAAGCTACAGACCAGGGCCAGGAGTTGGCCACTGGAGATGGGAGGTGTAAAGCAGATACTTCCTCGAGTGATGTGAGTTCGGATGATTCGGTGGATGTCGGAGCGAGATCAAGGAGCTCAAGGAGTGGTTACAAGCCCAGTGGACGCAAGAGAAGCTTCAGAGACGGGCAGCTGAGAGGCGAATGGCGGAACTAGAGTAAGAAGTTCTCGGGCTTAAAAGTCGCCTGATACAGTGTCACTCGGTGAACAAGGCCTCCTTGGAGAAAGAAAAGGGCAAACACGTTGCACTCGCTCCCTTTTGCCAGGAGAAGATAGACCTGAGGAGATCTAAGAGGGTGGTAACGGAAGATAAATGTGAAATGGAAGTGGTCAGGACGGAAATTCACGAATTTGTAGCTGTGAGTCAGCTCAGAAGAAGCGTAAAGGGGGAAGAAGCTGAAAGTCAGTTGTCCCTGAACCCTGAGCTGATTGATCGTCTGGAAACCACTGGTGAGACCGAAACGTGTCGGTACAAGTGCCTCGTAGATGTACCCGAGGACTTGAGAGAAGAATGCACCCGTGAGTCTGTGCATGAAGCGTTTAGGAAGGCCGTGGGAGCCTGTAAGGTGTACTCGACCTCAGGAGCTAAACAGCTGGTGGTCTTGTCCACGACTGAAGTTACAGTGAAGAGGGTGGCAATCCTAAGTGACATGCACTGGCGATGTATTCGCACAAAGCGGTTTCTCCGGTTGAAGACAGAACAAGCCGTTAGACAACTGAAGCTTATGAGAAGTGCTCACAGTCTGCGGGAAAAGGTCATCCGGGTGCCTCATGTTCTGGTGAGAAAGCTGATTGGGAGAAATGGCCGAGCCATGCAGATGATGGTGAAGAGGTCTGGTGTGGTGAAAGTAAGCAGTCCACGTGATCATCGGGACTGGATACCAGATGAAGACAGCATGGTGTCATTCTACGCTATAGGAACGGAAGAAAGTCTGGAATATGTGCGCATGCTGGTGGCGTACCGTGTGACCTACCTGTGAGAAGTAGAACAATTGAATCTTGCTAGACAGCGAGTAGATAGACAGCATCATCTGAGCAGCAGAAGATGGCAGCCGTCTACTGAGGGTAGTGGGCGTGGGTTTAGAGGTAGTGAGACCTCCAGTAACTCAGGTTTGAGAGGCCCATACAGACGACCCGATAGAGTACGGGACAGTACGAAGTCTAACCGGACCTTAGATACCCAGGCAAGACCTGACAAGGTTACGATTGACCACTGGGAGCGAAGGGGAGACCTGACAAGGTTACGACCCAGAAATGTGACTGGACGAAGTCTGTGACAATGACAGACGGTAGGTCCCTAAGGAATGAGCGAATGTCATTGACTAATATTCCGGGGGGCTGAACAGAGCAATGGACAAGTACATGGTCTCTGTGTGAACTGTGGGTTGAGGTGATTGGATGTATTTTGTGTTCAACCCTACAAAGTTTGAAAAAAGGGGGGGGGAATAGGTAATGCAGCCCTTGGCTGGCGTTCCGGTAATGGCTCAGTGTGTGTGTTTTGACTGTCCATGTTCCTTCCCCCCAGCTGACTAGTCACATGACTGTGACATCACACAGGTCCTTTTACAACACACACAAGTCTGAACACATGACTATGACATCAGCTCAGGTCCTGTGTGTGTGTGTGGGTGTGTGTAAGGGTATATAAACCCTGCTTAATTGGAGACAGATGAGGCCTGTTTCCTGTTCCCCTGGTGTAGGGGACACCGTTTGTGTGAGGTCTGGTGAGGCCGAGTGAAGCCTGACTGCCTGAAAGGTCAGAGACTGGATCCTGTGTGGATGCTAGGGGCCTTCGAAGCTAATGATCGCCAGGCTTCAGGTGAAGATGAAGTTGATGATGACTATGACTGGTCCGGAGTTCACTGTCTCTTTAGGATTGTTGACCAGCCCTCCGGTCTGGATGACCAGCCCTCCGGTCTGGAGAAGAGGGGGGGGATATGTGAGACAGTGTGGGTATGTGTGTTGAATGGGGTGTACATTTCACCTAGGTACTTTGCTGACTGGTATAAGAGAAATGTATGGCTTTGTAAACCTAGTGGTAGAGAAAGGTCACTACACCTTACATTCAGTACACACTTGCAGCTCAGGCCTGAAACCACTCAGGTGTTAATTAGGAAACCAGAAGTAGGTGTCTGCGAACACAGACAGAGAGCTCGCTTAGTCTGGACAAGGAGTCCAGGCACAAGAAGGAGTCTCCAGGAGTATGAGCTGTCTCAGTCTGGGTGCTCGATGTACCCCGGACACAGGAGTAGTCTCTGTGAGAATCCATGCGGATAGCTGCTGAATAGGAGGGGAGCTCTCTCAAGTCTGGACGTGGGATATGCCTTTAGATACAAAGAGGAGCCTCTGCGAACCTCCATGCTGGTAACTACTGAACATATGTGTTGTTTTGGGGACAGGCTGTTAGAGTCTGGACCCGGATAGAGAGGGAAATCTATCTAAGTGTAGTAAGTGGCTGGACAAGCCCAGGGCTTATGTTTATGATTTGGTTTTGATTATGTTCTGTTTGCTGTGGACTTTAATAAAACTGGTTGCGGCCAGTTTTTACCAGAACTGCTGTCTGTGAATGAACTGTTTCCGTGCCACTCCGTCTACCCGGACGGCGATCCCAGAGCTATATCCCCTGAAAAGCTTACAACATTCATACATACATACATTCATACAAACATACATATATACATTCATAAACACAAAACCTTCTATAAATTCAGAAAGGCACAGGAGTGTATAACAAGAAATTTTATTGAAAAAACACTCACATAAAAAACAATTATAAAAAGATGCCTCTTATCCAGAAAGTGACACAGCCGTTACAATTACATAATTATCAATCAAAACCCATGTATATAATGGGAAAATTATGGGAAAACTATCCCTGCATATCCAAAAAAGATATCCAAAATGGTTTAGATATAATTTGCAATCTTGTACATACAATTACAACCTATTAGTACATCTGATACAGGGATAATTGCCCTTATGGCAGAACAATGCAATTATTTATGACACTCACAATGCATAAAAAATCAATCATTTATAATAAGGGAGGAAATGAAGGCTGCTGCATATCACTATAGTAGTAAGTAAGCGCCTATAATCACCCCTCTAAATGATCCCAAATTCTCATAGCTATCATAGCCATTACAAACCAAACCATGTATAAGGTGCTAACTAGTGCCACATTGGATCAAGGTGTCACAGCGTTCCTTCACCTAACTACCAAGGTAATATTATGGCAGCAATTTAATGGTAATATAGACACCTTGATCCAATGTGGCACTAGTTAGCACCTTATACATGGTTTGGTTTGTAATGGCTATGATAGCTATGAGAATTTGGGATCATTTAGAGGGGTGATTATAGGCGCTTACTTACTACTATAGTGATATGCAGCAGCCTTCATTTCCTCCCTTATTATAAATGATTGATTTTTTATGCATTGTGAGTGTCTTAAATAATTGCATTGTTCTGCCATAAGGGCAATTATCCCTGCATCAGATGTACTAATAGGTTGTAATTGTATGTACAAGATTGCAAATTATGGTTTACTAAATATAAATAATACACTGGCGCAACTAGAAAAATAGAGCATATACAGAACATATAGTGCTGGATGAATGAGAAATAACGCACATATAGGATTGTATGTCTCAATAAAAAACTGGACACCTACCTATATATGTGCTGGATGGGGGCTGCTGGGGACCTGTCAGCTTCTGTGCAAATGCTGACTAAAAATGAAATATAAATGAATGTAAACAAATAGACCCCTGCGCCTCCAAAGTTGCTCATAAATAATAGTGCCAAAATGCTAAATCCATCAAATAATATAACTAAAATGATGGTGAAGGAAAAAACCACATGTAATAAATGAAGTGCTGAAAAACTTACTCGAATCCAATGGATGGCGACACGTGTCAAAAAACTTTAACCCAACTCCTCACGAGATGACAGGGGTAACGGAGCGCGTGTGGATGTACTCAATAGCCGGGTAGGCGATGAAACAGGGGAGCGTCCTCCCCAGAGATCAGTTGCCTCCCGCACTGCCGCGCGTGCTGGAGTCAGAATAGAGCGGCGTGCTGCAGACTCGAAGCGCCGTTAGTGAGGACAAGGTCGCCATCCATTGGATTCGAGTAAGTTTTTCAGCACTTCATTTATTACATGTGGTTTTTCCTTCACCATCATTTTAGTTATATTATTTGATGGATTTAGCGTTTTGGCACTATTATTTATGAGCAACTTTGGAGGCGCAGGGGTCTATTTGTTTACATTCATCAAGATTGCAAATTATATCTGAACCATTTTGGATATCTTTTTTGGATATGCAGGGATAGTTTTCCCATAATTTTCCCATTATATACATGGGTTTTGATTGATAATTATGTAATTGTAACGGCTGTGTCACTTTTGGATAAGAGGCATCCTTTTTATAATTGTTTTTTATGTGAGTGTTTTTTCAATAAAATTTCTTGTTATACACTCCTGTGCCTTTCTGAATTTATAGAAGGTTTTGTGTTTATGTCCTTAATATGAAGTGTGACCTTGTTTAGGTTATCTTTATGGACTAATATGTATGCGCATATATACATTCATACATACATATATAGATTCATACATACAGTGGTGGCCAAAAGTATTGGCACCCCTGCAATTCTGTCAGATAATACTCAGTTTCTTCCTGAAAATGATTGCAATCACAAATTATTTGCTATTTTTATCTTCATTTAATTTGCTTGCAAGGAAAAAACACAAAAGAGAATGAAGCAAAAATCAAATCCTTGATCATTTCACACAAAACTCCAAAAATGGGCCAGACAAAAGTATTGGCACCCTCAGCCTAATACTTGGTTGCACAACCTTTAGCCAAAATAATTGCGAACAACCGCTTCCGGTAACCATCAATGAGTTTCTTACAATGCTCTGCTGGAATTGTAGACCTTTCTTCTTTGGCAAACTGCTCCAGGTCCCTGATATTTGAAGGGTGCCTTCTCCAAACTGTCATTTTGAGATCTCTGCACAGGTGTTCTATGGGATTCAGGTCTGGACTCATTGCTGGCCACCATAGAAGTCTCCAGTGCTTTCTCTCAAACCATTTTATAGTGCTTTTGGAAGTGTGTTTTGGGTCATTGTCCTGCTGGAAGACCCATGACCTCTGAGGGAGACCCAGCTTTCTCACACTGGGCCCTACATTAGGCTGCAAAATTTGTTGGTAGTCTTCAGACTTCATAATGCCATGCACACGGTCAAGCAGTCCAGTGCCAGAGGCAGCAAAGCAACCCCAAAACATCAGGGAACCTCTGCCATGTTTGACTGTAGGGACCGTGTTCTTTTCTTTGAATGCCTCTTTTTTTTTCCTGTACACTCTATGTTGATGGTTTTTCCCAAAAAGCTCGACTTTTATCTCAACTGACCAGAGAACATTCTTCCAAAACGTTTTAGGCTTTCTCAGGTAAGTTTTGGCAAACTCTAGCCTGGCTTTTTTATGTCTGAGGGTAAGAAGTGGGGTCTTCCTGGGTATCCTACCATACAGTCCCTTTTCATTCAGACGCCGACGGATAGTACAGGTTGGCACTGTTGTACCCTCGGACTGCAGGGCAGCTTGAACTGGTTTTGATGTTAGTCGAGGTTCTTTATCCACCATCCGCACAATCTTGCGTTGAAATCTTTTGTCAATTTTTCTTTTCCTTCCACATCTAGGGAGGTTAGCCACAGTGCCATGGGCTTTAAACTTCTTGATGACACTGCGCACGGAAGACACAGGAACATTCAGGTCTTTGGAGATGGACTTGTAGCCTTGAGATTGCTCACGCTTCCTCACAATTTGGTTTCTCAAGTCCTCAGACAGTTCTTTGGTGTTCTTTCTTTTCTCCATGCTCAATGTGGTACACACAAGGACATAGGACAGAGGTTGAGTCAACTTTAATCCATGCTTAACAGGCTGCAAGTGTGATTTAGTTATTGCCAACACCTGTTAGGTGCCACAGGTAAGTGACAGGTGCTGGTGATTACACGAATTAGAGAAGCATCACATGATTTTTCAAAGAGTGCCAATACTTTTGTCCACCCCCTTTTTTAGTTTTGGTGTGGAATTATATCCAATTTGGCTTTAGGTCAATTATTTTTGTGTTTTTTCATTGAAGACAAATTAAATGAAGATAATAATACCAAAGAATTTGTGTTTGCAATCATTTTCAGGAAGAAACTAAGTATTATCTGACAGAATTGCAGGGGTGCCAATACTTTTGGCCACCACTGTATATGGAAGATGCGTTTGAGTCAATAGAACGATCCTTTAGATGCCTTCAGAAGAATAGTGAGACTGTCCCGACTGGTGACAGCTCCAGTGAAAGAGAGTCAGTATTGAAGTGTCAATAGGAACAGACCTGCGTAAGCAGGTTTTACCTGGTGACCCCGATGGGTCCGACGATGTGGACAATCCTCCTTCGGCCTCCTATGGCCTGCTGGTAGTCGATGAGTCCGTCACTAAGAGCCGTCCTCCTTGGGCCTCCGTTGGCCTGATGTGGAATGTGGCGGTAGTAGCTGCATCCTCGCTGGAAGCAGGAGTCTCTGCAGGACCTGCCGTGACGCGCAAGACCATGTGATAACACACGGTCTGCGGTGGTGGATGATGCCTGCTGTCCTGAGGGGTCAGGTGAGGTAAGTATCCTTCTTTCGGCCTCCGGTGGCCGTGGTGAAAGTGCTGAAAGTCCGATGAACGGCGGTCAGTGTTGTGCCAACAAGTGCTAAGCATCTCTGGGAACTCCTTCAAGACTGTTGGAAGACCATTTCCGGTGACTACCTCTTGAAGCTCATCAAGAGAATGCCAAAAGTGTGCAAAGCAGTCATCAAAGCAAAAGGTGGCTACTTTGAAGAACCTAAACTATAAGACATAATTTCAGTTGTTTCACACTTTTTTGTTAAGCATATAATTCCATATGTGTGAATTCATAGTTTTGATGCCTTCAGTATATATATATATATATATATATATATATATATATATATATATATATATATATATTATAACATTTCCAGGGGATATAGCTCTAGGATCGCTGTCTGGGTAGACAGAATGGCACGAAAACAGTTCATTCAGACAGCAGTTCTGGTGTAAAACTGGCCGCAACCAGCTTTATTAAAGTCTACAGCAAACAGATAGAAAATAAAGCATAAACAGAAAACCTAGGCTTGTCTAGCCACTAATTACACATAGATAGATTTCCCTATCTATCCGGGTCCAGCCTCTACCAGGCTGTGCCCAAAACAACCCATATGGTCAGCATTTACCAGCATGTAGGTTCACAGAGTCTCCTCCTTGTGTCTGAAGGCCCCTTCAGAGTCCAGACTTGAGAGAGCTCCACTCCTATTCAGCCGCTATTCGCACGGATTCTCACTGAGACTACTCCTGTGTCCAGGGGTACTTCCTGCACCCAGACTGAGATAGCTCAAAACTCCTGGAGACTGCTTCTTGTGCCTGGACTCCCTGTCCAGACTAAGCCAGCTCCCACTCCTGGAGACTGCTTCTTGTGCCGGGACACCTTCCTGTGTCCAGACTAAGCCAGCTCCACTCCTGGAGACTGCTTTTGTGCCGGGACACCTTCCTGTGTCCAGACTAAGCCAGCTCCCTGAATGTGTTTGCAGACACCTACTTCTGGTCTCCTAATTAACAGCTGAATGGTTTCAGGCTTGAGCTGCAAGTGTGTGCTGAATGTGAGGTGTAGTGACCTTTCTCTACCACTAGGTTTACAAAGCCACACATTTCCCTTATACCATACAGCACAGTACCTAGGTGAAATGTACACCCCATTCAACACATATTCCTTCACTGTCTCACATATCCCCTCCCTCTTCTCCAGACCGGAGGGCTGGTCATCCAGACCGGAGGGCTGGTCAACAACCCAACAGAGACAGTGAACTCTGGACCAGTCATGGCCCTCATCAGCTTTCTCTTCATCTGAAGCATCCGCACTACCCTGTACCCTCCCAGGCCTATGCTCTCTGCGGGCCTCGGGTATCCTGCACGGTTTCATCTTGACCTTAGGGCCGGACTCAGTTTCGATATAGTGCCTGGCCAGAGAAGTACGACCCGGCACATCAGAACACCTCTGCTGACTCTTCCTCAGAAACTCACGTACCCCCTGTCCCTGGTGCACTGACCATGTGTCACCAACTATCACAGAAGGTACAGGGGGTTTCTCACCTTTCTCCAGTTCCCCTCCTTCAGATGCCATCTTCTGTCTGGTTGTAAGGTCAGCATCAGCTTTCTTCTCAGGACTCTCAACCTCCTCTGCTACCATGCATTCCTCATTTGCACTGGTTGCTTTATGGTCAACAGACGATTCACTATCACTATCATTATCCCTGTCTGACCCCTTTTTCTCAGCCACATCTGGCTCACTGTCAGGGCCATACACTTCATTTTCATTCACATCCTGCTCACTGTCAGGGTTATACAATTCATTTTCATTCACATCCTGCTCACTGTCAGGGTTATACAATTCATTTTCATTCACATCCTGCTCACTGTCAGGGTTATACAATTCTTTTTCATTCACATCCTGATCTGGAACCTTAGTTAACATGTCATCCACAACATTAACTTCACCATCTGGTCCCTCAAGTATGTGACTATGTGACAATCCCAGCACTATACTTCTATATAGCTCAGGTACTAGGAGCTGACTCACGACCTCTCCCTGGACTTCAGTGTCCCTATACAATAGGCTATTGTCCATGGCAGCATGAGGAAACCTCTCCTCAGAGCCAGGCTCCTGGGAAACCTCATTTAGAACAATCATATTTTCCTGTGCCGTCCTAAGAGTGGGGTCTCGCCCCTGCTCACTCTCAAAATTGTCACAGGACACAGGCAAGTCAGGGACACTCGGTTCCCGAGAACCACCATCCTCGTCTCCCAACATCACCTGCAAAGGAATTTCATCACTATCACAGTCATCATTATTATCAACATCATTATCATGACTATCATTATCACACAAGTTTAACGGCCCACTAACATTGTGTTCCGCCCCTCGGGACTGCGCACCCTCAATAGGAGCTTCATCACACTGTCCATCAGAAACATTTTTCGCCCAGAGATCCTTAGATCGGGGAAAGTCATTACCCAATATAACGGGTTGCACCAGGTTCTTCACTACCCCCACTTTATATGAAACCTCCCCGAGTTTGGGGACCAAGTCCACGGCAGTCTCTGGGTAGACTTTGGTGTCTCCATGGATGCACACCATACTCAGGTGCTTATCAGGGATGAAGTCCCTATCAATCAGGCTGTCACACATGGAAGTCACTGGACTCTCTGAGACCAAGAGGGCCTGTGCTGGGCAGTCATTTACAACCACCGGGAACACCTGTGGTCCAGTCTCTTCGGCTGAGGTGGACACACACACAGGTTCTGCGCAGAGAGAGAGGGATCTGCCAACATCACAACACATAGGCTCCCCCTCTACTGGACAGTCGCCGCAATTTCACGCCAGCTCCAACACTGTCCATCACACTCTCCCACCCACATGTCCCCTCAGGCCTGAACCCGCTTATCAGCATACCCCATGTCCCCAACAGCTGGAACGCTCTTACCGGGAGAGTTCGGCGTCCGGGAACTCTGAAGTGACGACCTCTCAAACGGCTGTAGCTCAAGAGGACATGCTCGGGTGTAGCGGCTCACCATCACCTTTTCAACTCCATAATCAGGCCTGTTGACTGCAGACTCCCAACTGTATCTCCAGTCATGAACTCCCCTGGCACGGGTTGTCACCGTAACACCCATCCGGGTACGAATCTCCGCTTTCAGCTTGGCATAGTCTTGGCTGTCCTGCTCGCTCAGGTCAGCATAGGCCACCTGGGGCACTCCAATCAGATAGGGTGCGACCATCATGGCCCATTCAGATAGGGGCAGATTCTCCTTCTTGCCAGTCCCTCAAACCTAGTGAGATATACCTCCACATCATCACGAGGTGTCATCTTTTTCAGGGACCGTCTTACCGCCTTCTTTACAGCGGACAAGGCAGGTGCCTTCACAACATTACTCTGGGACGAGGTGCTGAGAGCTGCAATCTGCTCCAACAACCGGTTATTCTCCTGCTGCTGCTGCTGGCACTGCAGTTGCATGCTCTGCTGGGCCTGTACCAGGTACTCAATGAGCTCCTCCATACTGCCGGACTTATCTGTCTCAACCACGGCAGTCTTATGTTGCACATTAACTTGCGCCATTTGTTCAAACAGCGCCTCCATGCTGTCATCCATGCTGTCAGACTTCTTTGTCTCAACAACGGCAGTCTTCACTCAAGACATACACACTCCACAGTCTTTTCCACAGAAAATTCAGCTCTGCTGTGCAGACACTTTTTTTTTTTTTTTCTCTGCAAACTCTATTAGGGCCACTGTCTCTTTAAGACTGCTCCAACAGCCTTTTCCTTTGTTGCTGCACACTCCACAGTCTTTTCCACAACAAGTTCAGCTTTGCTGTGCAGACACACTTTTTTTTTCTCTGCTGCTGCTTCAACAGACTTCACCTTTATTGCTGTCTCTAAGCCACTGTGCTGCCAGCACCAATTATATCAGCCACTGTGCTGCACGCACATTCCAGCACCAATTGTATCAGCCACTGTGCTGCCCGCATTCTCCATCAATTGTAACATTTCCAGGGGATAGAGCTCTAGGATCGCTGTCTGGGTAGACAGAATGGCACGAAAACAGTTCATTCAGACAGCAGTTCTGGTGTAAAACTGGCCGCAACCAGCTTTATTAAAGTCTACAGCAAACAGATAAAAATAAAGCATAAACAGAAAACCTAGGCTTGTCTAGCCACTAATTACACATAGATAGATTTCCCTATCTATCCGGGTCCAGCCTCTACCAGGCTGTGCCCAAAACAACCCATATGGTCAGCATTTACCAGCATGTAGGTTCACAGAGTCTCCTCCTTGTGTCTGAAGGCCCCTTCAGCGTCCAGACTTGAGAGAGCTCCACTCCTATTCAGCCGCTATTCGCACGGATTCTCACTGAGACTACGCCTGTGTCCGGGGTACTTCCTGCACCCAGACTGAGATAGCTCAAAACTCCTGGAGACTGCTTCTTGTGCCTGGACTCCCTGTCCAGACTAAGCCAGCTCCCACTCCTGGAGACTGCTTCTTGTGCCGGGACACCTTCCTGTGTCCAGACTAAGCCAGCTCCCACTCCTGGAGACTGCTTCTTGTGCCGGGACACCTTCCTGTGTCCAGACTAAGCCAGCTCCACTCCTGGAGACTGCTTCTTGTGCCGGGACACCTTCCTGTGTCCAGACTAAAGGTACTGCCACACTAAAACAATCCCGCTAGCGATCACGATAACGACGCATACTAATGCGATCGCTAGCGGGATTGTTTCTATATCGCTAAATGCGGCCACATTTAGCGATATAGTTAACGACGCTATCGCCGTTAGCGATCTTCTTAACGACTTTAGCGGTACAAAAGTACCGCTAAATCGCTAAGAAAAGGTGCCACACAGCGATTAGATACTCACCCAGCAGGAGCGCCAGCGATGAAATAGGGTCCGGAGCGATTCCAGCGACGAGCGAGATCACAGCAGGAAGCTCGTCGCTGGAAGCTGCCGCACTGAACAATATCGCTAACGGGATCGCTAAATAGTGACGTTTTTTAGCGATCTCGTTAGCGATATTGTTTAGTGTGGCATACCCTTAAGCCAGCTCCCTGAATGTGTTTGCAGACACCTACTTCTGGTCTCCTAATTAACAGCTGAATGGTTTCAGGCTTGAGCTGCAAGTGTGTGCTGAATGTGAGGTGTAGTGACCTTTCTCTACCACTAGGTTTACAAAGCCACACATTTCCCTTATACCATACAGCACAGTACCTAGGTGAAATGTACACCCCATTCAACACATATTCCTTCACTGTCTCACAATACATATATATATATATATATATATATATACACACACATATACAAATTGTCCTTTTTTATTAATTCTAACAAGTCTGATTTAAACAATAGGACATTTTCTGATGATGCCTTCCCTTTGATTTAAACAAAAGTTGCAAACTAAATAATGAATTAATCACAAAAATAAGTCACTATTAAAACTATTTTTGCTTCATAAAAAAATGGAGCGAAGACAATGATGAAATAGGGAAAAGTAGGTGACTGACAAATGTGTTCTCATACCAAAATAAGAGATGGCTCATGCACGGGTCACACCATCCAAACAACTTGTGCACCTGTGTCCACTGTTAACAGCTTTCCACATCGAACGTCTCATTCCATGGATACTATTGTTGTTCAGGGTTTTTCTAAGGTTTCTCTCACACTGCCATATAACACGGCCGCTTGTTATGTGACATTTTATCGGATAGCACTCGGCCCAGTGTTATACTATGAGGCAGTGCAGATCTGCTATTATTTTCTCATGCCGGTCCAGCATAGAGAAAACAACCGCAGCATGCTACAATTGGCAGCAAGACGCTGATCACACACCCCCATACGAGTCTATGGGTGTATGCAAAACCTCGAACTGCACTCTGATGACATCTGATTGCAGTCCGATATACTTGCACAGTCAATGGAGAAATTAATTTCTCTGTCTTGTCCACACCTGTGATACGATTCTCTCATGCAGGAGAGTCGGATCACACTTGACAGTCTGATCTGACTCATCTAAGTGCGATCCAATTCTCTCACCTGACAATCTGAGCACAGATGCGGAGAAGATGAAGAACTTGATTTCTCCATTGTCTTTGTGCCCGTACATCTGTCTGCACTTGGATGACATCTGCGTGCAGTCCGATATGTCACACGCACCAACAGACTTGTACGGGTGTGTGTGATCCGAATATCTGAGTCACTCACAGCATGCGATGATTGTTTTCTCAGGCCGAAGTGGCACAAGAAAATTGCACATCTGCACTGCCCCATAATCTAACACTGGGTCGAGGGCTATCCGATTAAACATAGGCAAGCACTCTGCTGTTTCATACGTCAGTGTGTGAGCGAGCCCTTACAGGGAGGAATGGTCTTAAAATTACACATCTTATGTGCAGCTCCAGACAACATTTGGTGCAGGTGATTGTAGGTCTACAGGTTATTAAATTTCAGGGTTCACTTACTTTACAGAACCTCTGCTGAAACTGGGACAGATTTTGCAGTGTTTGGCCAGTCGTCCACTGGACTAATCCCATGTCAGGTGACTTTTTATTTAATTAGTCTCATCTGATACTTTTTGCACTAATCCTTCTGTGTCTCAGGTCGGATTAAGGTTCTTGTTACAAGTTGTTTGTTTACTCGGCAAGTTTTACTTATTGTAGATAAATCCTCTTTGTAACTCATGCTGATTTGTACCACTGTGTCCTACATATTCAGGTCTATTCCTGTACAGCTCTTCAGGGGGGCCATTAGAGCCATGTTATTTAGTAGTGACTTATGTCCTCACATGCTGATAGTCACAGACTAACCATTTGGACCACCATGGTCGCTTGTGTACCGGAGCAGTGGTTCTCTGCAGAGCACAGCGGTTTCTTCTACATGGGCAGTGGGCACTAAAGCATTATATAAACGGTGCTGGGTGGTAATGTCTTCCCACTCCACGATGGCAGTCTTGGGCCCCGTGCACACGTTGCGGATTCGCTTGCGGATTTTTCCGCGCGGATTTTGCTAAATTTGCAGGTAAAACGACTTGTGTTTTACCTGCGGATTTAGCGAAGATTTACTGTGTTTTTTGTGTG
Source organism: Oophaga sylvatica (assembly GCA_033576555.1). Lineage (NCBI taxonomy): Eukaryota > Metazoa > Chordata > Amphibia > Anura > Dendrobatidae > Oophaga > Oophaga sylvatica. The sequence goes on along the minus strand of JARQOD010000010.1, from coordinate 58,878,740 downwards.
AATTTGCCCTGCGGTTTTACACCTATAGTGGAATAGGTGTAAAAACGCTGCGGTATCCACACAAAGATTTGACATGCTGCGGATTTAAATCCGCAGTAAATCCGCGCGGAAAAATCCGCAGCATATGCACAGCGTTCTTTTTTTTCCCATTCCCTTTCATTGTACATGACTTGCGGATCTGCTGCGGATCCACAGGACCAAATCCGATCTGCAGCACAATCCGCAACGTGTGCACAGACCCTTAGCAATGGGGACGCCCACAAGCTGGCACCGTTATGTTGGTAATATGAATATACTTTATGAGCAATAAAAGGTTATAGCCACAATGCAAATTATCACCAGTGGGATAGGTAATAACTTGCTGATTACTAGTGATTCCATCACTGGGGTCCCCACTGATCCAGAGAAAGGGGAGCGCACTGTAGTGCCCTGTTTGAATAGAGCGATGATCCTGCAAGTGCATTATTGCTCCATTCAGTGTCTATGGGACTGTTAGCCAAGCACAACGCTAGCCTATGTCCAGCAGTCCTTTGGTGAAGAATAGAGGGGTGGTGGGCATGCAGGACCATTAATATGTAACTATACCTATCTCAGGATTGTTAGCGGCCACAGCCGGGATCCTTAACTATCAGCAAGTTATCAGATAATGTGTAGATTGCTGATAATTTACATTCACATCATAACCTTTTAAAATAATTTGTACAAAATTAGGGGGAGAAAAGCACCGTACGAAACAGGTCCATGTGTTGTGTTTGGCATTGCAGCTTATTCCCATTGAGTTAATAATACATCACGATGGCTGAGTGCTGCAGTTAAGTAGATCCCTAATCCAAGACAACAGTGTGTCCTACTGGCCTAAATCTTGCACTTACAGACTGACACATAATAACTGTACTCTGTGTGGTCACTGTATAACAGGTGGAGGGCTATATATGTGTTTACAAAATCTGCTGCAGCCTTTATTTTCTGGGTCAGTTCTTAAAGAAAAAAAATAAGCCCTGTAGATGTTTAGTAATAAATTAATGCACGGTGCACTAATAAGCTATGTGGCTAATATACTAACATCATACGATGCGACTAATGAACTCCAATATTGCTGCAAACGCTACAAACGTAAAAGGTGCTTAGTTATTGTTTTTTGATCAGAGAGCGCAAAAGCCATCCAACCACATCAAGGTGAACTTTTAATACGGACGGTCCCTAGCCGCTAAATGTCTTACCAATGTGCAAAAAAAAGCCTCATGTGAGCTGGAAGTGAAAAGGAAACTCATCATTGCTCACAATTAAAATCTTATATATAAAAACCCGTGATAAAAACAGCGAGCAAATATCACGCTGTAAATAAATAAATAGCAATAGTGCATGAAATAACACGGGGTGCTAACTAAAAGAAATTCCACCACATCACATTGACCCTCTTCGGGATGGTCCTAACCTCCTGTAAAAAACCGTACCATGACGTAAATGTGAATAACGGCCGAGCAGGACCGAGACCCCCAACAAATGGACATGGGGGGATAAAGGTGCTGGGCCCTGGAGGGGGAAAAAATAGGGCCCAAACATATTTTGTATTAAATTATTAAACAGGTGCACTATTTGGCCAATATTGACACTAACATACATTCACGATGCATCAGCACACAGTGACTAATGAATACATGAACTCCAATATTGCTGCAAACATTAAAAACCACATTAAGAGATGCATCTTGACATGGTTGGATGGCTTTTATGCTCTTTGCTAAAAAAAAAAAAAAAAAAAAGTGCTGTGTCCAACGTTTGCAGCAATATTGTTCACGTATTCATTAGTCGCTTGCGCATCATGTATGTATGTGTTCTTAGAGAAGTTGTCTAGAATTAGAAGACATGGCTGCTTCTGTCCAAGAATAGCGCCACACGTATCCATAGGTGGTTTGTGGTATTACAGCTCCTCTCAGTTTACTGCTACGTTCCAACGATGAGTATTTGGTAAGTTTTTTTATGCTGCGTATTTTCGGATGAAAAAAAAAATGCAAGTAACCTATTTTAACCTAATGGGTGCAGAAAACTTGCAACATCAAAAGCTCATGGGCACACAGCTAAAGGCATCTGAACTGCAATCGCAAGCCATGGACAGGTCTAGCACCGATTATGAAGGAGAGAGGCCATGTTTTGTTATCCTGGACACCCCATGTTATGATTTGAGGTTTCTATTCTCGCTTCGGTCTCCATACAGTCATTAGTGTGACTGCGGTATATGAAGAAGTGAAGAGTCGGCCAGGATAGCGGCATGCGGTGTTCTCCAGTCCGTAATACGATTATATCTTTTATTCACAGTCTGGATAAGAACGTCTTAACTCTTTGTGTCCACTGAACGCTCAGTGTCTGATACGCAGGATCAAGTCATATGAGAGACCCTGATCTACACGGAAAGACCCTTACAGCCTGATGCGAAATACAGCTTCAATTCCCCTGGAACAGATCTGCTACTTTTTTTTTTTTATAATATATATATAATTTTTTGCTGCACTATCACCTTCTCTAATTTAATAGAATTAACCCATTAATTGTCCAGGACTCAAATATTGATGGCTTCGCTTGTCTCAAACTGATGACCTGACTCTGTTACCCCCGCAATCAGCGGATATCCAAGATCTACACGCTGCAGTACTTGGCTCTGTATGTCGCTCACATCCGGAGCGGATATCAGATATGTGCGGGGTGCCGAGTGTCGGACCCTCACAGATCTAATATTGATAGGAAATGTCATCAATATGTTAGTACCGGACAACCACTTTTAAGGAAGAAGAATGGACGCTGTCATAGAGTGACTGACGTGTATGTTCGATGTGTAGGACAAGGCGATCACACATTGTACCAGGATTTATGGGCCCTGCACCTTCTTGTCTAAACAGCCAAGGTTACAATGGCCCGGTGTGCACAGTCTATGGTCGCCGGAGCCGATGCCTTGTATCAATATTATGTCTGTTTCCACACAGAGTATTGTAGACGACACTTGTGTTTAGATAGGAAGCCATAACTGCAAGAACCCATATGCCCGAGAGGAAGCGACAGGTCAATTACTGCAATAAAACCTGCCATATCATTTCCTGACACTATCCCGCTATCTACTGTCAATAGGCGGATATTAAACTCCGGGATCCAGGGCGCACAGCCTTATCCAGCTCAACAATGAGGCCTGGACGCCGCGTCCCCGGGGGACTTAATGAAATGCGTGACGGCAGAAGCCTCGCTTTATTAAAAAGATCTTGTTTAATTTGACATCACGAGATTTGGCAGAGGTCAGAGGTTTCTGTGGATATCTAGTAACATGCTGGTGTATACAGTGTAAGGATGTAGTGTATATAGCTTTACATATGTAGGATCCTACGTCAATAATTGAACAACTCCTCACTTGTTTGTAGATCCGCACTCATGAAAAGCCATCACTATAGTACAGGGAATTCAATTTCCAGGCACAGTGTCATGCAGTGTTGTGTCTGTTAGGTCAATGGGGAAGAAATGATAAAGAAAAAAAATCATGGCGTAAAAAAAAAAAAAAAAAAAACCTCTACAAATCATTTTTTCTTCTCAAACCAGAGTGACTTGATATAATTCTGACTACCAGAAGTCACCACTAGGGGGAGCACAATAAGGAGAACTGTATATTTCAGTAAGAAGTGAGCTCCCCCTAGTGGTGGCTGCAGGCTGAGAGAATTCTATCAAGGTCATTCTATGGCTCTGTGAAAGGACATAGATTTTTATCTCTGAAACAGAAAAGTAGCTAAGACTCCCTATAATTACATATAATGGAATCAGTTAGTGCACGATTTATTCATAATGGGTCAATAGTGACTTGTAGGATTGCTGCTTTCAACAGGTGGCGCTATAGAGTTCAAGTCCTCGTCCTCTCTGAAGAGCCAATTTGCATATATGATTTATTCATAAAAAGACAAAATTTACAGAGAAAAGTTTTAACTTTTGATAGATGTAAATGTGATGTATGTATACACACGGGGAGTTATGGAAGAAGTCATTGAGGGGGTCCTGAAGCCGTCAGGATCACAGGGCCCGCAGGTGGAGAGATCATACCGCACACTTGCCGATTCCTCGCTATAACACCTGAACATGCCAGATCCCATCTCGGGGTGGGGTTGCTCTTTAATAGCCAGATCTGCTATAGGGACCCTCTAAGAGGTTTCTACAGGCTGCACACACAGGATGGCCACATGAGAAGTCAGCGACAGATCACCCGGCCCGTGCATCTCTTTTATGTCCCATGGGTGACAAATAGAGAACATTAGTTTGTTATTCTGCTGCTGAGAGATGGGGACAGAATTATTCTCTCCAGGTGCAGGACAAAAGGAAGCTTTGATGGGGATTGTGTCATGGTCCCTTGGGACAGAACATCAGCTGTCATCACGTCTCCTCCTACAAACATGCTAACAATGCGATGGTGACGCCATGGACCTGCAGTGTTTTCAGCAGTGATCAGTAGGGCCCACTGGCTCGTGTTTTTCAGTTATAGCGCCCCCACAGGTTTCCCTAGGAATGTGACACAGGGGCATTTCCCGGTCCTGATGGGGCTCGGAGAGCTGCCAAATGCACCAGGTGCAACAAGGATACTAAATCATGCAGTCATGGATGGTCTCCAACCCTGCAAGGCCAGCTTTACATTGTGGGTACTACAAACCCCAGCATAACCTAGAGGTGCATAAATGCACAGTGCAATAGTGAGGTACTACAAGCCCCAGCATAACCTAGAAGTGAATAAATACACAGCGCAATAGTGAGGTACTACAAGCCCCAGCATAACCCAGAGATGTAAAAACGCATAGCGCAATACTGAGGTACTACAAGCCCCAGCATAATCTAGAGGTTAATAAATGCACAGTGCAATAGTGAGGTACTACAAGCCCAGCATAACCAGTACTACAAGCCCCAGCATAACCAAGGGTATAATGCACAGCGCAAAGTGAAGTACTACAAGCCCCAGCATAACCTAGAGGTGTATAAATGCACAGCGCAAAAGTGAGGTACTACAAGCTCCAGCATAACCTACAGGTGAATAAATGCACAGCGCAATAGTGAGGTACTACAAGCCCCAGCATAACCTAGAGATGAATAAATGCACAGTTCAATAGTGAGGTACTATAAACCCCAGCATAACCTAGAGGTGTAAAAACTCATAGCGCGACACTAAGGTACAACAAGCCCCAGCATAACCTAGAGGTGTATAAATGCACAGCGCAAAAGTGAAGTACTACAAGCCCCAGCATAACCTAGAGGTGTATAAATGCACAGTGCAATAGTGAGGTACTACAAGCCCAGCATATCCTATAGGTATACATACACAGTGCAAAAGTGAGGTACTACAAGCCCCAGCATAACGTAGAGGTGTATAAACGTACAGTGCAATAGTGAGGTACTACAAGCCCCAGTATAACCTAGAGGTGTATAAACGCACAGTGCAATAGTAACCTACAACCGCCAGCAGAGGGCGATATGAGGCGTCATGGATAGTGGGGGCTGAGCCCTTCTTCCCACTTTACACTTGGCTTTCACACAGTGAACCAGATCTTCTAAGGCTCCTGATGCCAGTCCTGTGCGCGGACTAATTACCGCTGCCTACGTGCCATGTGCAATGATCCTCCGGCTGGCGCGGAGCCACCTCCGAGTTACTGCACAGCTGACTGTCGAGTACAAGACATAAATTACAACTAATGATTAAATTGCTGACATTTCCATATTAAGATAAAGATTTGGTTTATCGGGAGAAATCTGGCGCTTTGTACGTGTCTCTCGCCGCAGCTTTTCGTTACATCAAGTAATGTGATGATGGTTCTCCATCTGTTAGAAAACTACAACTCCCAGCAGTCAGGAGCAAGAACATACTGGGAGTTGTAGTTTTACAACAGCTGGAAAACCACAAATTGACTAATCTAACTAAAAATTAAAGGGGAAGTTTTACAATTAAAGGGCATCGTGCATCGGAAGGTGAGGGAGCCGCTGACATAATGACGCGCATATATAAGCGTGGCTGTATACTCTTGATATTAAAGGGGTTGTTGCCTTATCTTCTAAAATTGCAAAGTTTTTGTAAAAACTTGGAAATTTACCTCTATAAAATCTAAATATTAATCTAACAGCAGCCATCTGCACAGCCGCCACTTTGATATCCATTTGACAAGAAAAAACAATGAATATAACAAAACCGGGCTGGGGGCTGAGTGCAGAGGTCTGTACAGTGACACGATTAGGCGGCATTACTCAATCATATCATTACGCCATACAAAGCGCCGGCAGCATGGCCTCTATTGTACCAGGAGTCATGGAATAAATAGATATTCATGTCCTGGCTCCTCCACATTATTTATGCATCTCATTAAACAAATGACATGCAAATATTAGATGAATCGTATCCTACAGCGCGAAGCGTGACCCTGCATGTTTATCCTGCATAGGAAGCATCGATCCCAGGAAAAATAAGAGTATTGTGCATTTTATTCCAGCTCAGGTGTCTCCTATTAGAGGGCGTCGTGTTCCCACTCTGCATTCATCTGCAATATACCTTCAGAGATCCAAAATCTATCCCCCATCTGTTATCCATCCAAGTCATACCCATATAGCCATCACTTACTCATCCACGCACTAACTTGTTATACACCAACCTCATACCCATCTGCCACCTACTTCTTATCAATCTTCCCCATACCCATCTCCCACCTCCTTCTTATCCATCTACCTCATACCCATCTGCCACCTACTTCTTACCCATCTACCTCATACCCATCTGTCACCTACTTCTTATCAATCTTCCTCATACCCATCTGCCACCTACTTCTTATCAATCTTCCTCATACCCATCTCCCACCTCCTTCTTATCCATCTACCTCATACCCATCTGCCACCTACTTCTTACCCATCTACCTCATACCCATCTGCCACCTACTTCTTATCAATCTTCCCCATACCCATCTCCCACCTCCTTCTTATCCATCTACCTCATACCCATCTGCCACCTACTTCTTACCCATCTACCTCATACCCATCTGTCACTTACTTCTTATCAATCTTCCTCATACCCATCTGCCACCTACTTCTTATCAATCTTCCCCATAACCATCTCCCACCTCCTTCTTATCCATCTACCTCATACCCATCTGCCACCTACTTCTTACCCATCTACCTCATACTCATCTGTCACCTACTTCTTATTAATCTTCCTCATACCCATCTGCCACCTACTTCTTATCAATCTTCCTCATACCCATCTCCCACCTCCTTCTTTTGCATCTACCTCATACCCATCTGCTACCTACTTCTTACCCATCTACCTCATACCCATCTGTCACCTACTTATCAATCTTCCTCATACCCATCTTTCACCTCCTTCTTATCCATCTATCTTATACCCATTTGCCACCTACTTCTTACCTATCTACCTCATACCCATTTGCCACCTACTTCTTATCCACTAATCTCATAACCATCTGCCACCTACTTCTTATCAATCTTCCTCATACTCATCTTCCACCTCCTTCTTATCCATCTACCTCATACCCAATTGCTACCTACTTCTTTTCCACTAACCTCATACCCATCTGTCATCTACTTCTTATCCACCAACCTCATACCCATCTGTCAAATACTCCTTATCCACCAAATTCATATCCATCTGCCACTTACTTCTTATCCATGTATCTCATTGTAATGTGTATAGTACAGTTCATATAGCGTCTTGTGCTTGGGTGCGATGAAAACACAGGAGTCACAGGTTTGATATAGAAAGTCTTGTATTACTTCATATAAGTTGGCAAAAATAGTCACACAGTTTGCAGACACAGAAGCAGGAGACACAGCAGGCCAGAGTAATCTAAGCTCAGCAATCACTCTCCACAACAGGTTCAGGATCTTCTTCTCTGTTACCGTAAGTCCATGCAAACGTGGGTCTTTCAAAGAGCAGGGTTCAGAGTCCACAAGTGCTTCAGAGTTCCTCAGTAGGAATAGCTGGAGTACAAGGTCCAAGGCTTCAGGAGTCAGGTCACAGGTTCACTGCAGGCTAGATTCTGAAGCACTGATTGCTCAGCTGTGGCTGCTTAAGAAGCAAAAGGAGAGAATCAGGGCGGGAACATGCAAGCTGGAAACTCCATATTGACCGAGGGCAAGATAGCTGCAGCAAGACAGAAAGTAAAATGGCCGACGAACAAACTGAGTTTCAGGAACATGTATACAGAACCTTACATTACTCCCCCCTTAGGGACAACCTCCGGATGACCTCAGACCAGGCTTGTGTGGGTACCTCTGATGAAACTGACGGAGCAAGCGAGGAGCATTAACGTTATTGACTGGTTCCCATGAGTTGTCCTCCACTGGGTAGCCCTGCCATTTAATCAGATATTGTAACTGATTTCTATACAACCTGGAATCTAAAATCCTTTCCACCACAAATTCTTCCTGACCATCGACTAGCACTGGGTCAGGGCAAGGAGAAGAACGTCCAGGAAACGTATTGGGTGTCGCAGCCTTAAGTAGGGATACATGAAAGACAGGGTGGATTCTCATAGTTCTGGGCAGTTGAAGACGACAAGCAACGGCACTTATAATTTAACTGATTTTATAGGGTCCAATGTACTTATGTCCCAACTTAGATGATGGAATCCTTAACTTAAGATTTCTGGTTGACAGCCAGACCAAGTCTCCTACCTTGAAAGCTGGTGCAGGTTTACGAAATTTATCTGCTGCTTTCTTGTACCTTTCCTGAGCCGATTCCAGATTCTCCTTTAGAAGATCCATATTCTTCTGTAAAGACGTGATTCTTTCGGCCACTGCTGGTAAAGGCGTTTCTATGGGAAATCGTGGTAGAATGTTAGGATGATAACCTAGATTAGAGTAAAAAGGAGACTGCTTAGTGGAGGCACTCTGAGTTGTTATAAGAGAACTCAGCTAATGGAAGTAGATCCACCCAATCATCCTGTAGATGGCAGATAAAGCAGCGGAGATACTGCTCCAGGGTTTGATTGGTTCGTTCGGTCTGTCCATTAGTCTGGGGATGAAAAGCAGAAGAAAGGTTTACTTTAATGTCCAATGCTGCACAGAAATTTTGCCAAAACCTAGAAGTGAATTGCACCCCTCGATCCGAAATAACCTCATCCGGTACTCCATGTAAGCGAAACACATCTTTAATCATCAAATCTGATGTCTGTTTTGCAGTGGGTAAGCCGACACAAGGGATAAAATGAGCTGCCTTTGTTAGACGGTCAACCACCACTAGAATGGTGTTCTTCCCTTGAGAGGTTGGTAACTCCACAATGAAGTCCATAGAAATGGATCCCCACGGGCGGGACGGGGTGGGAAGAGGCTGTAACAGACCAGTTGGTGAGGAGCGAGGTGTTTTGCATCTTGCACAGACTTCACATGAAGTGACATAGTTTAAAACATCCTTCCTGCAAGTGGGCCACCAAAAGAAACGAGAAAGAAATTCCTGTGTCTTTAGAATTCCTCTATGCCCAGCTATCTTAGAATCGTGAATGAGTTGCAATACTCTCAATCTGACTGTTTCAGGAATATACAGGCGTTGTCCCTGAATCCACACACCATTCTTAAAGACAAGACTTACGTCCCTTGGGGGTTGTGCCAAAAAGGAATCCGCATGGTATGCTTCCTTGATGTCCTTAAGTAGGTCTTGATTATGAATCACTCCTAGGAATCTAGAGTCAGGAAGAATAGTCTTAGGAGGAGTAATTGGACGTGTCTCTGCTGAGTAAATCCTAGAGAGTGCATCAGCCTTTCCATTGCGCGATCCTGGTCTATAAGAAATGATAAAATTAAATTGGTTTAAGAAAAGATTCCAGCGAGCCTGGCGAGGAGTCAGGCACTTAGCCGACCTGATAAATTCAAGGTTACGATGGTCTGTCAGGACGACTATTTGCTGTGCAGCTCCTGAAGAAGGTGTCTCCATTCTTTGAAGGCGGCAATAATGGCCAACAACTCTCTATTGCCCACATCGTAGTTCCTCTCAGCCGAAGACAACCGCTGGGAAAAGAAGACACAGGGATGCAAGACATTCTTCTCACCTGTTCTCTGAGAGAGTATAGCTCCAACGGCACAGTCTGAAGCATCCACCTCTATTATGAAGGCAAGCTCGGGGTTGGGATGTACTAGGATAGGTGCAGTGGTAAATTTATCTTTTAGACGGGAAAATGCTTCCTGGGCTTGGGAGTCCAGGAGAACCTAGACTCTTTCCGGGTAAGTTGGGTGATAGGTGACACTACCTTAGAGAAATTTCTAATGAAACGTCTATAGAAGTTGGCAAACCCGATGAAGCGCTGTACCTCCTTCACATTTCTAGGACTTGGCCAATCCTTGATAGCTTGGGTTTTGCTTCCATCCATACTAATTCCTTGTGTAGACAGTACATACCCCAGAAATTGAATTTCGGTCCTATGGAATTCACACTTTTCAAGTTTGATGTAAAGATGATTTTGTCTTAGACGTTCCAAGACCATTCTCACATGTCCATGATGTTCCTCTGTGGAGTTAGAAAAAATTAGAATATCATCCAAATAAATCACCACGAATGTATCTAGGAGATCCCTGAAGATGTCATTCACCAAGTGTTGGAAAGTGGCTGGGGCGGTACTCAGACCAAAAGGCATAACTAGATATTCAAAGTGTCCATAGCGTGACCTGAATGCAGTCTTCCATTCATCCCCAGGTCTAATACGGACTAAGTTATAGGCCCCACGAAGATCTAGTTTAGAGAAAATTTTGGCATGTCGCACTCTCTCCAATAACTCAGGGATTAAAGGCAATGGATAACGGTTTCTAATAGTAACCTTATTGAGTTCCCTATAGTCTACGCAGGGTCTCAGAGATCCATCTTTCTTCTTTACAAAGAAGATGGGTGCACCTGCAGGAGATGAAGAGGGGCGTATGAAGCCCTTGGCTAGATTTTCGTCTATGTAATCCTTTAAAGCCTTTAGCTCGGGCCCCGCCAGGGGGTAGATCTTACCAAAAGGTATCTCTGCTCCAGGCAATAATTCAATTGGACAATCATATGGACGGTGAGGAGGAAGCTGGTCAGCGTTCTTCTTGTCACATAAATCCACATAGTCCTGGTATACAGCTGGTAGTTCAGGGACTGATATGGTTCCTTTAGGAACAGAGCAAGCTGCAACTTTTGGACTCATCTGTTTCTCTGGAAAGTGTAATTCCTTGGTCTCCCAGTTAATGGTAGGATTCTGAGCCTGCAGCCATGGTAGCCCTAGAATAATGGGAAAGTGGGGAGAAGAGATAAGCATAAAGGACAGTTTCTCTTGATGATCTTTACCCATAAGAACCCTCAAAGGCTCTGTTTCCTGATCCACTGGTCCAGAGGTCAGCAGGGAGCCATCCACAGTTTCCATCTGTACTGGAGTAGCCTTCTTCACTGAACGTATCCCCTGTTTCAGAGCAAAGGAGACATCCATAAAATTTCCACTTGCCCCTGAGTCGATCATAGCAGAGCTAGTCACCCAAGCTGAGTCAACCCAGAGTTTGATGGAAAGAAATCAATGAGAATTGTTTTTCTTACAACTCAGCTGGGACACCACTGAGGAAACTTGAAAAATGGCAGCGTTTACACAGTCAACGTCCTCAGAGGTAACAGAGTTTAAGTCCGAGAAATCAAGATCTGTTGCTGCAGATCTCTCTGGAGCTTGAGGCTCGGACCTGACAGATCCCCTCTCGCAACACTCACAGTGAATGTGTGCTGCAGTAGTCTTACGAGAACGGCTGGGGCAGTCTATAATGAAGTGCCCTGACTTACCACAATAGAAACATAGATTCTCCTTAAAACGATGTTCCTTGCGTGCATCACTAACCCGTCGTTGTAAAGAGTCTACCTGCATGGGTTCAGGTTCAGGTTCCCGTGTAATCCTACTCAAAGGTTCCTTAGCTGGAGAGGAAGGTAGGAAAAGGTTAGTGCGATTGCTTTCGAACCATCTCTCTTGCCTGCGTTCAGTCAGACGAGTATCAATACGGATGCAGTAGTTAATAAAGTCACCTAACGCAGTGGGAGGGTCGGCACGAGCAAGTTCATCCTTAATCAGTGGAGATAACCCCTTTCGAAAAATAGATTTTTTGGCGGAACTGTCCCAGGTGGTATCAAGGGCCCATCTCCTGAAATCCAAAGCATATTCAGCTACCGAGTGCTTACCTTGGCGCAAAGCTAACATGGCTGCTTCAGCTGTTGCACCTCGATTGGGGTCATCAAACACCTGCCCCATGGCTGAAATAAAAGCATCAAGGTGATTCAAACAATCATCCTCAGTCTCAATCAGAGGGTTTGCCCACATCAAAGCCTTGTTGGTAAGCAACATAATTATAGTAAGCACCTTAGATCGTTCAGTGGGAAATTGTGAAGCATGTGCAGAAAAAAAAAGATTGCATTGATTAATAAATCCCCTGAATTTCTCACGTTCACGCCAAAACGAAAAGGGGGCAACTTGGGAATCCCAGAACTCGGGGCTACGGCAGGAGCCTGGACTCGCCCCTCTAGAACCTCAATCCTGGCTCGCAAATCCTGGGCAGTCTGTCCAAACACTTGCATATTGTGATTAGTGAGGTCCTGTAGGTTTGTAAAACGGGTCTTTATATTCTGCAAATCTGCAAGGATATTATCAGTCACTCCGCAAAGTTCCTTTATGCGGGCCTCCATTTTCCAGATCTTTTAAGACAGGAGTACTGGAAGGAGAGGAGAAGAAGAAAAAAAAAAAAAACAATAGTGTTTACCTGTGGTAACACTGCAGAGAGAAAAAAAATTAAGGGAACTGCTCACCTGGAATGGTTGTGAGAAGTCACAACCACTATCATCACAGAAAGTTCAACCGGACATCTGATATCCACAGTTACAGCAGACAAAAAAGAGAAAAGGATAAAAAAATAAAAAACAATAGTGTTTACCTGTGGTAACACTGCAGAAAAAAAAACTTAAGGGAATTGCTCACCTGGAATGGTTGTGAGAAGTCACAACCTCTGTCATCACAGAAAGTACAACCGGACATCCGATATCCACAGTTACAGCAGACACAGCCTTTCCAGACCCAGCAGACACTAACGTTTGGCTTCAGAATCTTGTAATGTGTATAGTACAGTTCATATAGCGTCTTGTGCTTGGGTGCGATGAAAACACAGGAGTCACAGGTTTGATATAGAAAGTCTGTATTACTTCATATAAGTTGGCAAAAATAGTCACACAGTTTGCAGACACAGAAGCAGGAGACACAGCAGGCCAGAGTAATCTAAGCTAAGCAATCACTCTCCACAACAGGTTCAGGATCTTCTTCTCTGTTACCGTAAGTCCATGCAAACATGGGCCTTTCAAAGAGCAGGGTTCAGAGTCCACAAGTGCTTCAGAGTTCCTCAGTAGGAATAGCTGGAGTACAAGGTCCAAGGCTTCAGGAGTCAGGTCACAGGTTCACTGCAGGCTAGATTCTGAAGCACTGATTGCTCAGCTGTGGCTGCTTAAGAAGCAAAAGGAGAGAATCAGGGCGGGAACATGCAAGCTGGAAACTCCATATTGACCGAGGGCAAGATAGCTGCAGCAAGACAGAAAGTAAAATGGCCGACGAACAAACTGAGTTTCAGGAACATGTATACAGAACCTTACACTCATACCCATATGCCTCCTACTTCTTATTCCACTAACCTCATACCCATCTGTCAACTCCTTCTTATCCATCAACCTCATACCCATCTGCCACCTACTTCTTATCCACTAACCTCATACCCATCTGTCAACTCCTTCTTATGCACAACCTCATACCCATCTGCCTCCTACTTCTTATCCACCAACCTCATACCCAACTGTCAACTCCTTCTTATCCACCGACCGCAAACCCATCTGCCACCTACTTCTTATCCACCAACCTCATACTCATCTGCCACCTACTTATCCATCAACCTCATACCCATCTGCCACCTACTTCCTATCCATCTACCTCATACCTATCCAACCATCTCATATCTTCAGATCTGCCTCATAACCATCTACCTCATAGCCATCTAATAGTCATTCACTTTCTACTCATCTAATAGCGATCTACCTCTTACCCTTCTTATCCCTCTACTCATCTATAATTAATTTCCATTGATCTCTTACCCATAACCTTCATACCCATCTATGAAAGACAGCAGTAATGCAGATAAACTGTCAGTTTTACAACGCACACAATGTCAGTCAATATACAGCAGCAAGTGAGAAGTGCTAAAACATAACTTTTAATCACTATCCATAATATGTGACAAAATATAAAATCCAAAATGGTATTAGATCAACAACATAATATATATATAGATGCTAAACCTCTGTATGAGAACAGCCCACCGAAAAAAATGATGATATCCACAGTATTAATAGAGCTGCCGCACAACAGACTAGTGAGGGGGATAAATTAATTCAGTATTTAATTGATAAGTACCATCAACTGGACAGTGTAAATCCCACCAACAGTAACTATATCCCACCAACTTCTTATCCCTCTACCTATCTCCTATATATCCTACTTCAGAAACATTCAACTCTAATCCATCCCCATCAATCTCATACCCATGTACCACCTATTTATCCATCTACCCACCCATCTCATATTTACCAACAATATACCTCATATCTACTCATCCGCCTCATAACTATCTACCTCCTACCCATCTATTATCTCACATCCAAAGACCTCATATCCAAAGACCTCATAGCCATCAACCCTTGTACCTTCTACCTATCTGCATCATATATACCTACTTCATATCCATCAACCTCTCATATATCCATCTATCTCATACCCATTTAGGCTGAACATCTACATCGTAACCATCTACCACCAAACCTGATTCATCCCCCACATCAATTTTTTATCTACCAAGCTACTTTTTATGAATCTATGTTATAACCATCTCCCTCATATCCATCTTCCTCTTTCCCACATACAGTACATAGTGTCCAAAAGTGTTAGGCAGGTGTGGAAAAAAAATGTTGCACGTTAAGAATGCTTTAAAGGGAATTTGTCGTCAGGTTTTTGCTTCCCCATCTGAGAGCTTCATAATGTGGATTCCAGAGATATATCACTTACTGAGCTTACTAGTCCTCTAGTGATAATCTGCTACTGAAAAACAGTGACTTTATCAAAACTACACTAAGTAGCATGATAAGTGACACCGCTGGAATCAGGGTCTCTGTCTCTGCGTTAAGCAGATGTCAGTTTACGTGGCAAATTCCCTTTAAAAAATAGAAGTGTTAGTGTTTATTTTTATTAATTTATAAAATGCAATTAAGTTAATGAACAAAAGAGAAATCTAAATTAGATCAATATTTTGTGTCAGCCCTTTACCGTCAAAACAGCAGCAAAGCATCAATTATTTTAGGTACAGTTACACAGTTTTTAAAGGATCTCGGCAGGACGATGTTCTAAACATCTTGGAGAACTGACTGAGGCTTGTGTAAATCTTTCTGTCTCACCATGTTATCCCGGACAGAATTGATGATGTTGAGATGAGTGCCATATCATTACTTCCGGTACCATCAGGGAGGTATTTATTGGCTTCAAATGTATTCTGCAGCAGGACAATGACTGCAAACATCCAGCTAATGTCATTAAGGACTATCCCAGTATAAAGGAGAGCAAGGAGTCCTAGAAGTGATGATCCGGTCCCCGATCTCACATCATCAAGTCTGTCTGGGATCACATGGAGAAACAGAAGGATCCGCACAAGTCTCATACACAGAAGATCTGGGGTCAGTTCTCCAAGATGTTTGGAACAACCTCCCTGTCAAGTTTCTTCAAAAACTTTGTTCAAGTACAACTGCCTAGAAGAACTGAAGAAGGCAAACCGTGGTCACATGAAATAATGATGTGATTGAGATTTCTCTTTTGTTCATTCACTTTGAATTTTGTTAATTGATAAAAATAACACTTTTTTAAGTATTCTTACTTTGCAGCAGTTGTTCCAAACCTGGCTAAAACTTTAGCACAGTATTGAATTTTAGCTGTAGTATAATATGAATATATAAAGTAGAAGGACAAACCCTGCATATATGTAAAGTCTAATAGAAAAAAAAGTGTGAAGGAGAATTTTTTGTTGTTGTAGTGTATAGTTCTTGTTTTGTTTTTGTTTTTTTTGTAGGTTTTTGCTCTTTTTGTTTTTTTCTCTGTGTACGCTTTCTCATAGAAGGAGCTCTTGAGGGCCAATATATAATAAAGGTAAAACAAATAATAAATAATGTGATTGGCAGACTGTTATGAGCAGAAAAGGGACAAGATTAATACAAGTTAAAATTAATGAAGAGGCGGCTGTGAGGGGACATGAGGGCTTATTCGGAGCAGTTTAATTGATGTCAGGGCTGTGGCAGGCAGGGAGCGCACGTCCCTCTTTATTTACGTGGGCGAGTGTCTTTAGTGACTTATTAAAGAGTAATGAACATTGCTGTCTTTGATGATCTTTTGTGACGAGGCCTGAATAAATAACTGCTGAGTATCACAGTTAATTAGGAAACCACGTCGCCGCTCTCCCGCTCGCCCTTTGATGGATGTTTTGCAGGCTGCACGGTGGGGCAGCGTATTCTGCTTTGCAGCCGCACAGTCCTGATTATTGCTCCAAAGACCCTAACACAACAGCAATAATAAGCTTCTTGTAATGTTTCATTATGTAAAATTAAAGGGATAGGATAATAAAACATAAGATATATTGAATGACTTAAAGGGGTATTTTCATCACTCCTGTAGAGTCTGATAAAGAGGCGGTGTGCATGTTTGACCACTGCCCCTTACTAAAGTTGTGTAGCGGGGCTGCAGAGCAAAGACCCCCAGTTTAGTAACCAGGGGAGTCTCAGCAGACGTCCTTTAGTTTAACATTTCCTATCGAGCAAAACTGGAATTAATATATGATAATGATGTTTAATGATTCTTTGAATGTCAGATGTAGCAGAGCCGACATCAGTAATCCTGAATGTCATCCTACTGAATATCAGAAAGTACAGTAAAATCAGTTCAGCACAAGTACGTAGATAAGTTCAGGTGATCCAAAGATTGGAGGACATGATGATTATTGACCAGTGCCTTTGAGAGCAAGATATGGAAGGATGTGCCTTTTGGTGTCAACTTGCGGCTCATGGACCCAATGTAAACTCTCCAACAGGACCCACAAATATATCACAGGTTTTTGTAAGTACTGGTCACAGACATCTTTTGGGCCCCATTTCACTGCAATCTCTGAACCCACTATAGTTACACCCAGCGCCATTGAGCCACCATGGTAGAAGGTCCACGGTATGTGCCATGTAAGGAGTCCTACATATACCTGCTCTCCATAGAAATCAATTGCCTCCTTCCAAATAACATTTTTGGATAACTCCTACTCAACATAAGAATAATTCTATTTTTTCGTATATGGGTCTTCAGGAATGACAGTCTACCAGCCAGCAGGTGAACGCCAGTGACCGGCTCTTTGCAGTACTGCCCTTGTGTCCAAAAGAAGATTAAGAGATACATGAGAATCCCAGCATGAGAGCGAGGAGAGACAGGGTGCGAATAAGTACTCAGCAGATCTGGGATTAGACTCAACTAATCCCGTCTGAAGAAGGATTTCATCTCCCACATATTTTAATGTAAACTCACTACAAGCGGCTGGAAAGTTCTCACATTACAGAATAAAGGCTCTGTAAAGGGTATGCCACACTAAACAATATCGCTAACGGATCGCTAAAAAACGTCACTATTTAGCGATCCCGTTAGCGATATTGTTCAGTGCGGCAGCTTCAGCGACGAGCTTCTGCTGTGATCTCGGCTTCGCTGGAATCTGCTCGGACCCTATTTCACACGCTGGAGCTCACCTGGGTAAGTAGTATGTGTGTGGGCATCCTTTCTTAGGATTTGCGGTACTTTTGTTACCAGCTAAATAATTTCGTTTAGAAGATCGCTAACGGCGTAGATGCGTCTTTAACTATATCCGTAAATATGCGGGCGGGAGCATTTAGCGATTGTTTGATAAACAATCCCGCTAGCGGGTCTCTTATATGCAACGCTAAACTTGAATCGTAGCGGGATTGCTTAGATTGGCAGTCTTAAGAGCGTCTGCTGCACCTCAGTCCGCTCACAACCTTCAGAGGATAAGACCAGCGTCTCTCATTATCCTTACTGCCTCTAATTAATCTTATTTAAGGTCCCTTCTCCCTACAATGAAGAACTGTAGACTTGTGGCAGAATGGAGGGTGGGAATGGCAAATGTGAAAAAGGATACAAAGAGGCTGATTAGAGGGCTCGTTCAGACAAGCAATTTTACAGTGGAATGTAAAAGTTTGGGCACCCGTGGCCAAAATTACTGTTATTGTGACCAGGTAAGCAAGTTGAAGATGAAATTATCTATAAAAGGGTGAAAGTTAAAGATGGGCAAAATATATACTGTATATGTCATCTTTTACATTTAAAAAATTGCAAAAAGGAAAATGGGCTGATAGAAAAGTTTGGGTGCTCTTGGAGATTTGTATGCTCAGATAACTTTGATCAAGGTTTCAGACCTTAATTAGCCTGTTAGGGTTATGGCTTGTTCACTATCATCGTTAGGAAAGGCCAGGTGATGTAAATTTCCCAGCTTTATAAAAACTCAGCCTCCTCTAACCTTCTGCCAAAAAACAGCAGCCATGGGTTCTTCTAAGCAGCTGCCTAGCACTCTGAAAATAGTAGAGGCCACAAAGCAGGAGAAGGCTATAAGAAGATAAAGCATTTTTATGTTGCTCTTTCCTTAGTTTGAAATGTAATTAACAAATGGCAGTTACCAGGAACAGTGGAGTTCAAGATAAGGTCTGGAAGACAGAGCAAAATTTCAGTGAGCACTGTTGGTAGGATTGCCAGAGAGGCAAATCAGAACCCCCACTTGACAGCAAAAGACCTTCAGAAAGATTTAGCAGACTCTGGAATTGTGGTGCATTGTTTTACTGTTCAGAGATACCTGGGCAAATAAGGCCTTCATGGAAGAGTCATCAGAAGAAAACCTATCCTGCATCCTCACAATAAAATTCAGCATCAGAAGCATGCAAAAGAACATCTAAACAAGCCTGATGCATTTTGGAAACAAGTCCTGTGAGCCAGTGAGGTTAAAATAGAACTCTTTGGCCACAATGATCAAAGGTATGTGTGGGGAAAAAAGGGCACAGAATTTCATGAAAAGAAAATCTCGCCAACCATTAAGCATGGGGGTGGCACAGGGAACATTTCACATGTAGGTGGAAGAATGGATTAAATGATTTTTCAACAAATTCTTGATGAAAACATAACACCATCTGTAAAAAAGCTGAAGTTGAAAAGAGAAAGAGGATGGCTTCTACAAATGGATAATGATCCTAAACACATGTCAGTCTCCACAACAGACTTCCTCAAAAGACGCAAGCTGAAGGCTTTACAATGGCCCTCACAGTCCCCTGATCTGAACATCACTGAAAATCTGTGGCTAGACCTCAAAATAGAAGTGCATGCAAAACGACCCAGGAATCTCCCAGAACTGGAAGAATTGATGAAAATCCCTCAAACAAAAATTGAAAGACTCTTGTCTGGCTACAAAAAGCGTTTACTAGCTGTCATATTTGAAAAAGGGGATGGTACTAGGTAC
The DNA here is from genome assembly GCA_033576555.1 of Oophaga sylvatica. Classification (NCBI taxonomy): domain Eukaryota; kingdom Metazoa; phylum Chordata; class Amphibia; order Anura; family Dendrobatidae; genus Oophaga; species Oophaga sylvatica. The sequence continues at coordinate 58,859,123 of JARQOD010000010.1, read as the reverse complement.
TAACCATGCAGAGTGCCCATAGTTTTGCATTGGTCCACTCACCTTTGTGTAATTTTTAAAAATGTAAAAAATTTACAATATATTTCTTTTGTTTGTTTAGAATACAAAGGAAATGTGTCATCTTTAACTTTAGCTCTTTCAGAGAACATTTCCTCTTCAACTTGCTTAACTGTTCATAATAACAGTAATTTTGACCAGGGGGGCTTAAACTTTTACATGCTGCTGTATCTACGAATGCAGTCAGTTTAATGTCGGATGGCACACAGGCCATTGTTATTGAGTAGTTCACAGTGTCCGTAGGTTCTGAGTGTCTGTGTTTTTTGCAAACACTGCAAAAAAAATGGGCGAAAATAGCATGAGAAAGCCAAGTGTCGCATCATTTCAGTATAACCTCAAGTTACCCCCAAATTATGTGGCTTTTCAAAGTTTTTACTGATACAAGAAGAAGACGGTGGCAGGAGAGTATAATACTTAGATTAGGGAACTTAAATTAGTAGATTAGTAGCACCACTCCAGTGCTGGAATAAACAAAAAACACTGGAGTGGTGCTTTAATGAAAAAAAAAAAAAAGAATTGGATGACGTCTTAGATCTCAGACTGAGACACTGTAGCAAAGTAAGAGGTTTTTGTACAGATGAGGAGGATATATGTAACTGACAGAACATTGTACAGACTGCATACAATTGTATAAATTTGTTAAATGAAATTACGGCAAAGGATATACGGATTTGTGGCCTCATAATGTAACAGAAGTGTTTTCGTTCATCATTGTCTTTAAAATGAAGAGGAATTGAAATAAACTGATTACATTTGAATTTTTCATTGATGTCCTTTTCAGTCATTATATATGCACATTAAGGAACTGAAGATGATGAAAATAAATACACAATATATACACCCCTCCCAGGTGAGCCCCCCTGTTTGTGCCATCATTGCTATCGTCATTATTACCACCTACCTCCTATCCTGATTGTTTCGCTATCATAAACTTCGCTATAGAAAACATCCTTTATAAATGAGCTCAGTGTATACACTGCCAGCTTCTCATCAGAAAGCGACACTTCATTCATCTCAGTGTGTAAACAGTTTCTCTTCCTGCACCGATACATTTCCTTGTTGGGACAGCGAACGCTGACGTCTGTTTGACCAGATATAGTCACAGAGCGCAGTACATTGATACGACACAATATGCAATCATTAGACGCGTAATGCTCGTTCTTTACAAGAACGTCTAAAAACAGCAGAAAATAAGTTACCTGGGTTTAAAGGGCTTCTAGTTTTCTGATACAGAGCTCCAAACCTGCATAGATTGAACTGAATAATATCACAGTATGCACTAAGCTCCTCAGCTCCCTCTAGTGGTGGCTGAACTTTTATACTTTTGTATAGCGCTAACATAATGCACAGCACTTTACAGACATCATCATCACTGTCCCCATCGGGGCTCACAATCTACTTTCTTTTCCAGGATGTCTTTGGAGTGTGGGAAGAAACCAGAGAACCCAGAAGAAACCCACGCAGACATGGGTCTGCCCCTGGTTTGAATGTGCAAAAGGGCCTTTCAAATTTTTTTTTGATCAACCGGTTATGTAAAAGGTATTCAGTATTTATCCTTTGGATACAGGGTATTTTTGGAAGAATTTTCAAGCTTCTATTGTGTTCCCAAGACTCAGTCCTGGGGGTGGTTACAGAAGTTTCAGCACCTCCCTGGCTTGACAGCTCCCTCCATACTCAGTATCTGTCATCTGAGCAGCTGCTGCCATTCAGTTCCTTACTGCAGACTCCAGAAATATACATCTATGGCTGACACATGAAATAGCTGAATGACAAGGTGCTGAGCGGACACACTCCTGATCGCTCCGTAGTGGAAATGTACAAAGGCAGAGGATTGGAAACACTGTATAAATGACTAGTCCGATTCTCCACAATATGGTGTCATTAGATCAATAGCACAATGGCAGAAAGGGAGGAAATGGCTCATCTGAAATAAACTAATCACAACTGATTATTAGGTCTCAGCAAATATTATCAATACCTTCATCTCAAGAAGATGTTTGTTTTCGGTAATGTTCCAGGAGTCGTTCCTTAATGAGAAATGTACCTGTAATATTGTCTTCTATGTACAAGACTATAGTAAAAATAATGAAATCTGTTTATATATTTCTGGAGTATCATATGTATTTGTAAATATTTTGCCTATATATATATTTATTATATAGTTTTTTATAAGGCCCCTTTTTTTTAAAAAAAAGAAACCTGCCAGCACATTTTCATATATAGAAGAAATGGTATGGTAGTGTGGGCTTCTCCCTTTAAAAAAAAAAAAAAAATCTACCTTTTTTGTGCATGTAATGGGAAATCCAGCATAGAAATAATATGTAAATTATTTAGGAAGTGCACTGGGGCGTGTCTGGGCACTGACTGCTTATTCCGAATGCATCAACACGTCCCCAGTGCACTAACTGTCTGATTTGCATGTGATGTCTACAGTATATTTCTCATGACTGGTACACTGGATGTCTTAAAAATGGTAGTATTTCAATTGGAGAAAAATATCTTACCACTAATTCCATACGTAAAATTATGCAGACAGTTAACCGTTAAAGAAGTTGAAGCCTAATAGTAACATAGTAACATAGTTATTAAGGTTGAAGGAAGACTTTAAGTCCATCTAGTTCAACCCATATCCTATCCTAACCTGCCCTAACATGTTGATCCAGAGGAAGGCAAAAAAAAACCCAAGTGGCAAACAGTAAGCTTCACATTGGGGAAAAAAACCGGATTACTTACCGGTAATGCTCTTTTATAGAGCCCACGACAGCACCCACTGAGAGAGGGGATCCGCCCCTAGGAACAGGAAACCTACAGAGAGATAAAAGGGGCGGCCCCCCTCGCTCCTCAGTTGGTTTACAGAGAATGAGAGGAACCGCCACACAAGTTTTAGTTAATTTGCTCCATAACACGTTTAACATATATATACAAATTTATACTGCTGGACTAATGTATAGTCGATATATTATAATCAATCCTTCACCCAATCGAATGCACCGTGTATATTACAACTAGGGGAGGGAAGTGAGTGGGTGCTGTCGTGGGCTCTATAAAAGAGCATTACCGGTAAGTAATCCGGTTTTTTCTCTTCGCCACGACAGCACCCACTGAGAGATTTTCAGAGACAATTATCTGGGAGGGATCACCGTGTCAAGGATTGATCTACCAAACACTAGATCTGATGAGGAAGATAGATCTAATCTATAGTGTTCATAGAAGGTAGAAGGTGAAGCCCAGGTTGCGGCCTTACATATAAGGTCTATCGGGACATCTGCTCTTTCTGCCCAAGAAGACGATATGGCCCGTGCGGAATGTGCCTTCACGCCCTGTGGTGGAATTTTCTTTTTTGCCACATACGCCAATGCTATTGCGTCTCTAATCCATCGAAATAGCGTGCTTTTTGTTACTCCTGTACCTTTGCGGCTGCCCTGGAAAGAGACAAAGAGAGCCCTGCTCTTCCTCCAGGGCTAGTCCTATCTAGATATGCTAAGATTGATCTTTTAACATCTAAAGTGTGGAATTTCTCTTCCTGTGGTGATGAGGGTTATCATAAAAGGAAGGAAGAAAAATTTCTTGAGATCTATGAAATTTGGTTGATACTTTAGGAAGATAAGACGGGTCAGTTTTTAATACTATCCTGTCAGAATATATAGACAAGAAAGGAGGATCTATTGATAAGGCGTGGAGATCACTCACTCTTCTTGCTGAGGTCAAGGCTACTAGTAAAATGGTTTTTAATGAGGCATATTTTATTGGAACTGACTGAAAGGGTTCAAATGGACTTTCTGTTAAGGCATCTAGGACTAAGTTTAAGTCCCAAGATGGCATTTGAGGTATATGGACTGGTTCTGCTCGATGGCATGCTGAGATAAATCGAGCTACCCATTTATTGCCTGCTATGTCATGACTATATAGGGCACCCAGAGCCGATACCTGGACCTTAAGAGTATTTACCGATAGGCCTAATTCATGCCCTTTTTGTAAAAATTCTAGAATAGCTGGGATAGGTACTTCACTAGATAGACGTACTGAATGAAAAGTCAGAAATTTCCTCCAGACTTTGGCATATATATTAGTAGTGGACTCCTTCCTGCTATGTAGGAGCGTATTAATCAGTCCATTCGAAAAACCTCTTAGTTTTAATATCTGCCTTTCAAGTTCCAGGCCGTGAGGCGCAATCCTTTGACCTGAGGGTGATAGAAGGGCCCTTGTGAGAGAAGGTCTCGGTCCCAAGGGAGGATCCATGGATTCGAAATTGACATGGCCCTCAGCCATGAGAACCACGGCCTCTTCGGCCAGAATGGGGCTATTAGGATTACTCTCGCTCTTTCCTCTCTTATTTTCCGGATGACAATCGGTAACAGAATCATTGGAGGAAAGGCATAGGCCAAGTGGAATGTCCACGGAACCTGCAGGGCGTCGAGAATGTCCGGATTGTCCCTCTTGAATAAGGAGGCGAACCTCTTTACCTGCCTGTTGTTTCGTGTGGCAAACAGGTCTATGTCCGGTGTGCCCCATTTGAACGCTATCCTTTTGAAGATGTGATGATTGAGTATCCATTCCCCTTGGTGTAGGGTATGACGACTGAGAAAATCTGCCTTGACATTGTCTATTCCTCTGACGTGCAGGGCCGACAGGGACAGGAGATGACTTTCTGCCAATGTTAAAATTTTCTCTGCAATACACATGAGAGGCATTGATCGTGTACCTCCTTGGTGATTTATGTATGCCACTGAGGTGTTGTTGTCCGACAGTATTCTTGTATGAGTCCCTTGCAGCTGCGGAAGAAAATTACATATGGCATAATATATAGCTTTTAGCTCTCTCATGTTTGACGAATCCTCTGACTCTGACCTAGACCATTGTCCCTGCGCCATGTTATCTTCCCAATGAGCCCCCCACCCTAAGGGGCTGGCATCTGTGGTTACTGTATTTGAGGGGACCACTACCCATGGAACACCTCCCGATAGATTAACTGAGTCTAGCCACCAGGTTAGGGAACTGATTACTTCCGGGTTTAGGGATATTTTATTTTCTAACTGTCCCTGTAATCTCTCCTCTTGTTGTAAGATCAATCTTTGCAGCTTTCTGGTATGAAACTGGGCCCACCGAACTACCGGGATACACGAGGTCAAAGAGCCTAGCAAGGACATGCCCTCTCTTAGAGATAGTGTAGGATTATGTATTACCGTCTGTACTTTATTAATTACGGTTAACTTTTTTGCCTCCGGTAGCAGACATTTCTGACTTACTGAGTCCAGATGAAGGCCTAGGAACGTCTGACAGGTTACCGGCCTTAGCCTTGATTTTTCCCAGTTGATCAGCCAACCTAAGTTCTGTAGGGATGAGATTACGTCAGACAGCCTGTGCTCACATTGTTGGAATGAATTTCCTACTATTAGCAGATCATCCAGGTATGGAATTACCAGTGTGTCTTTTACTCGTAAATATGACATCACCTCCAGCATCAGTTTTGTGAAGACGCGTGGTGCCATAGATAGTCCGAATGGCATTGCCGCAAACTGGAGATGACAGATTTGACCTTCTAATGTGACCGCCACTCGGAGAAAGCGTTGATGTGGGGCATATATTGGTAGATGATAATATGCATCTTTGAGATCCACGACCACCATGTAGCATCTGGGAAATAAGAGTTTTATGGCTGATCTTATAGACTCCATTTTGAAGGTTCGGTTTTTCAAAAGGGTATTCAGTTTTTTTAGATTAACTATAGTTCTAAATGAACCATCTGGCTTGGTTACCAGAAATAAAGGAGAATAAAAGCCTTTCTCTTTTTGATCTACCGGAACCTCTATTAGCACTTTCTTGGATAGTAGGTTTTTAATTTCCAACTCTAACGTGTCTTGTTGAGCCTGGGATTTCAGAGAAGTCAATAGAAAGGAGTCCGGGGGATCCCGAACAAATTCTAATGTTAGGCCTGATTTTACAATGTTAATGGCCCAGGGATTAGTTGTCATTTGTTCCCATTGATAATAGAAGTGTAATAACCTGCCACCCACCGGTAAGTTGGTATTATCGGAACTTATCTCCCGATCTGAAGGGACGTTTACCGAATAGGTTTCCCTTTTGTTTGAAATCCCTGTTGTTCCAAGAATTCTGGGTCTTATAATCCTTCCTTCTGCTAAACGATGGCCTCCTGAATGCCCTCCCTGACAGGGTATAGCGCAGAGTTTTGACTTAGCTTGCGTATCCCCCTTCCAACCTTTCAACCATAACGCCCTTCGGGCTGCATTGGTTAGTCCTGCCGTTCTTGCCGCTACTGAGGTGTCCGAAAGAAATGCTGCTGCACCTCTAATTAAAGGGATGGAAGACCGTAGCTTGTCTCTGGAGAGGCCCTTTTTTATATTTTCCTCCAACTCATCTAACCATACTAACATGGCCCTGCCTGTACATGTGGCCGATATTGCGGGTTTAAATGCACCTACACACGACTCCCAGGACCTCTTTAGAAGTTCATCTGCTTTTCGGTCTAGGGGTTCCGACAAAATTCCAGCATCCTCTACTGGCAAGGATGATCTGCGGGAGGTTGACGCCACAGCTGCATCCACTTTGGGTGCTTTCTCCCAAGAGGCCAGGTCCTTGTCATCAAAGGGGTACCGCCGCTTTGAGCGGCTGGCATAAAACCTTTCTGCCCTTGTTTCTCCCATTCTCTCTTTACTAGATCCTTTATTGCCGGATCAATTGGAAATACTCGTCGTTTGCGCTGGGAGATACCCGCAAACATTATTTCCTGAGGAGTTTTAGGGTCTTTTGTATCAGACAATCCCATAGTCATTCCGAACCGACTTAATCAGATTATTAATACGATCGGTCGGAAAACAGGTGTGCTCCTCCTCCTCTGATGAACCTGATTCACGTGAAGCCTCTGAATTGAGTTCCCCGCTGTCCGTGGAGGATCCCACTTTAGGTGGGGTCATCTCAATAAGGGATTTCTTTCCTGTAATACTACTGGCTCCCCCTAGGGCCTGTAACTCCTCTCGGATCATCAGGCGGATATCTTCTGCTCTTACTGAACTTTCCTCCTGTAGCGTATGGCTAATACAATCCTGACACAATCTTTTGGGATAAGTGTCCGGGAGAGGTTGGGAGCATAAGGCACATTCTTTATGTTTTGTCTTTTCCGTTTTTTTGGCCTAAGGACACATAGACAAAAGGGGAAGGGGAAAGGGCCATCAGCTTGACAGGTGTGACTTATAACACTCACCCAGTGAAGCTTTCCGTCAAGATGGTACCGGTTTTAAGCATGGAGGGTCCGGCTGTGGTATGGAGCGACTTGATTTTCCTCCAGACCTGCTTGTGGAACCACTCTGCTTAGAGTGTCCGCTACCACTTTTTCTGCTGCTGCTACTGCCGCTATGATGTGGCACCACCAGCTCCTCAGGTGGGCGCAAAGCAGGATCGCTTGGGGACGACATTGCTGCGCACCGTTATTCCATATGGTCAGTGCTTTTATGCAGCTTCCCCATTTTTTTTTTTTTTTTCTCCTCTAGCGCTGACCCGGAAGTGCTAGGTTCACTTCCGGTTCTCTGCCCCCCTGTGCCTGAGCGGCCACCCGATCTTTCACAGCGCAGCTTCCGGGACCGCTCCTGAGCACCTGCATCGTGCTGACCGTTATGGCCTCATCCCTTCCCAGAAAGAGAGGCGATGGACCCCCATCTTGACCTGCCGAGGCTCCCAGTATAATCAGGTAGGGCAGCCTCGGCCATTCATATGACACTCATATTACCTGCGAGCCAGAGCAACCCTGCTCCTGGCCTCGCACCTGGGCATCTTCTTCCCGTGACGGTGGGCTGCACCTGCCGCTGCCGTCCTCAGACCCACGGTCCGTTACCTCCAGGTATACGGTGTCCTTTCCATCTCAGCTGAGGAGGGATAAACCCCCGACGCTGCTTCTGGTGCTGGAGCCCCTGCCGCTCCAAAAAGAAACCGCACAGGCGGCTATCCAGCCCAGGAATCCTCTTCTCAAGTAGGTTCCTCTCCTAGGAACAGGAAACAACTGAGGAGCGAGGGGGGGCCGCCCCTTTTATCTCTCTGTAGGTTTCCTGTTCCTAGGGGCGGATCCCCTCTCTCAGTGGGTGCTGTCGTGGCGAAGAGAAAAAATTCCTTCCCGACTCCACATACGGCAATCAGACTAGCTCCCTGGATCAACGCTGTATCTAGGAAACTAGTGACTATAGCCTGTAATCTTATACTTTTCAAGAAAGGCATCCAGTCCCCTCTTAAATTTTAGTAAGGAATCACTCATTACAACATTAGACGGCAGAGAGTTCCATAGTCTCACTGCTTTACAGTAAAGAATCTGCATCTGTGATTATGGCTAAACCTTCTTTCCTCCAGACGTAGAGGATGCCCCTTGTCCCCGTCACAGGTCTAAGAGTAAAAAGATCATTAGAAAGGTCTTTGTACTGTCCCCTCATATATTTGTACATTGTAATAAGATCACCCCTAAGCCTTCGTTTTTCCAAACTAAATAACCCCAAGTGTAATAACCTGTCCTGGTATTGCAGACCCCCCAGTCGTCTAATAACCTTGGTCGCTCTTCTCTGCACCCGCTCCAGTTCAGCTATGTCTTTCTTATACACCGGAGACCAGAACTGCACACAGTATTCTAAGTGTGGTCGCACCAGTGACTTGTATAGAGGTAAAATTATGTTCTTCTCATGAGCATCTATGCCTCGTCTAATGCATCCCATTATTTTATTTGCCTTGGCAGCAGCTGCCTGTCATTGGCCACTAAATGTGAGTTTGTCGTCCACCCATACACCCAAGTCTTTTTCAGTGACAGTTTTGCCCAGTGTTTTACAATTAAGCACATAATTATACATCTTATTTGTTCTACCCAAGTGCATGACCTTACATTTATCCCCATTAAAGCTCATTTGCCATTTATCAGCCCAAGCTTCTAGTTTACATAAATCCTCCTGTAATATAAAATTATCCTCCTCTGTATTTATTACCCTGCAGAGTTTAGTGTCATCTGCAAATATTGAAATACTACTCTGTATGCCTCCTACAAGGTCATTAATAAATATGTTAAAGAGAAGCGGCCCCAATACTGACCCCTGTGGTACCCCACTGCTAACCGTGACCCAGTCCGAGTGTGCTCCATTAATAACCACCCTTTGTTTTCTATGTTTGTTTTTCCATGAGCCAGTTCTTAACCCACTTACACATATTTTCCCCTATCCCCATTGTTCTCATTTTATGTATCAACCTTTTGTGTGGCACTGTATCAAAAGCTTTTGAGAAGTCCATGAACACCACGTCCACTGCATTCCCTTGGTCCAGTCCTGAACTTACCCCTTCATAAAAGCTTATCAGATTAGTCTGACAAGAACGGTCCCTCTAAACCCATGCTGATACTGTGTCATGAGGTTATTCAGCTTCAGATACTCCAATATAGTATCCCTTAAAAAACCCTCCAGGATTTTACCCACAGTAGATGTTAAGCTCACTGGCCTATAATTTCCAGGTTCAGTTTTTGCCCCCTTTTTGAATATTGGCACCACATTTGCTATACGCCAGGCCTGTGGTACAGACCCAGTTATTATGGAATCTTTAAAGATTAAAAATAATGGTCTATCTATAACTGTACTTAATTCCTGCAGTACTCGGGGGTGTATCCCATCCGGGCCCGGGGATTTGTCAACTTTAGTGATTTTTAGACGCCGCCGTACTTCCTGCTGGGTTAAGCAGGTGACATTTAATGGAGAAATTTTTTTTATCTCTGATCATGTTATCTGTCATGGGATTTTCATGTGTAAATACAGTTGAAAAAAAGTCATTTAGCATATTGGCTTTTTCCTCATCCTCATTCACCATTTCACCCAGACTATTTTTAAGGGGACCAACACTATCATTTTTTAGTTTCTTGCTATTTATGTAGTTAAAGAATATTTTGGGATTATTTTTACTTTCTCTGGCAATGAGTCTCTCTGCCTCAATCTTTGCTGTCTTGATTTGCTTTTTACAGAATTTATTCAGTCTTCTGTATTTATTTAATGCCTCTTCACTACCTACTTGCTTTAATTCCCTAAACGCTTTCTTTTTGTCCCTTATTGCGCCCCTTACAGCTCTATTTAGCCATAGTGGTTTCCTCCTAATTCTAGCATGTTTATTCCCATAGGGTATATACTGTGCACAGGTCCTATTCAGGATACTAATAAACGTCTCCCATTTTCTTTGTGTGTTTTTATGTCTCAGGATATCGTCCCAGTTTATTGCACTAAGATCATCTCTCATCCGTTGGAAATTTGCCTTCCTGAAGTTTAGTGTCCTTGTAACCCCTCGACTACACATCTTATTAAAGGATACATGAAAGCTTATTATTTTGTGATCACTATTACCCAAGTGACCCCCAACCCTTATATTTGATATGCGGTCTGGCCTGTTGGATAATATTAGGTCTAGCAGTGCCCCCCCTCTTGTTGGGTCCTGAACTAGTTGTGAAAGGTAATTGTCTCTCATAGTTGCCAAAAACTTATTACCTTTGCTGGAACTGCAGGTTTCTGTTCCCCAATGTATTTCAGGGTAGTTGAAGTCCCCCATAATAATGACTTCTCCTTGAGTTGCTGCTTCATCTATTTGCTTTACGAGGATATTCTCTGTTGCTTCCATTATTTTAGGAGACTTATAACAAACCCCCATCAGTAATTTATTATTTTTCCCCCCTCCCCTAATCTCCACCCACAGAGACTCTACATCTTCATTAGATTCACAGATATCACACAGGATGGGTTTTAAGGATGATTTTACATATAAACACACAACCCCACCTCGCTTATTTTTACGGTCATTTCTAAACAGACTATAGCCCTGTAAATTAACCGTCCAGTCGTGGCTCTCATCCAGCCAAGTCTCAGATATCCCCACCATGTCATAATTATGTTCCAACAAAATTAATTCTAATTCCGCCATTTTGTTGGTGAGGCTTCTGGCATTAGTGTACATGCACTTTATGTATCTCTCTGAACCTCTATTCTTTCTTAAATTATTAACTGTTCTAACCCCACCCCCCATGCCACCCCCACCCCCAATTTCATTATTTGTGCCCAGGTCTCTATCTGTACTGCCGTCCCCTCCTATAAAATTAATACCCTCCCCCCCAGTCCCTAGTTTAAAGACTCCTCCAACCTTCTAGCCATTTTCTCCCCCAGCACAGCTGCACCCTCCCCATTGAGGTGCAGCCCGTCCCTAGCATAGAACCTGTAGCCAACTGAGAAGTCGGCCCAGTTCTCCAGGAACCCAAACCCCTCCTTCCTACACCAATTCTTGAGCCACTTATTAACCTCCCTAATCTCCCGTTGCCTCTCTGGTGTGGCACGTGGTACCGGCAGTATTTCAGAAAATACCACGTTGGAGGTCCTTGCTTTAAGCTTGCAGCCTAATTCCCTGAAATCGTCTTTAAGGACCTTCCACCTGCCTCTAACTTTGTCATTTGTGCCAATGTGCACCATGACCGCTGGGTCCTCACCAGCCCCTCCCAGTAATCTGTCAACCCGATCAGCGATGTGTTGGACTCGAGCGCCAGGTAGGCAGCACACTGTTCGACGATCCCTGTCTTTGTGACAGATTGCCCTATCTGTTCCCCTAATAATTGAGTCCCCCACTACCAGCACCTGTCTGGCCTGCCCTGCTCTCCTAATTCCCCCCTTACTGGAGCAGACACTCCCCCGGCTTTCAGAGGACATGCCTGGCTGCAGCAGTGCTACCCCTGTACTGACAACCCCCCATCTGCCAACTTTGCAAACTTATTGGGGTGTGCCAGATCAGGACTAGCCTCCCTGGCGCTCTTCCGTCTACCTTGCTTTCTAACTGTCACCCAGCTTCCTACTTCAGTGTCCTGCAGCTCCACCCTAGCATCCCCCCCTCATCTATCCCATTGAGCGTCTGCTCAGTGAGCAGAAGACTCCTTTCCATATTGTCTATGGATCTCAGTGTTGCCAGCTGCACATTTAGATCCAAGATTTGGGCTTCCAAATGCACAACGTGCTCACATCTCACACAGCAGTATGCACCCTCGACCGGCTGTTCAAGGACTGCATACATGTGGCAAGATGTACACTGGATGGCATTGGCAATAGTGGAGCACATATCTAATGGGGATTTCACCAGACAGCAAAGATAAGTAAAAATAAATAAAAAGTATTAATAAAATATACAGTAACAGCAATTCAGTAAATCCTCCCTTGGAAACTCCCTGAATCCAAAGTCACTGAATCACAAGTATTTAGACTTGAAGTCCTCAGGGTTGATACCTTTAATGCTAACTGAAAAGATGGTAACAAATTGCAAGCTTTCGAGACTACTCTGGTCTCTTCTCAGCATAGACTAATACAACATCTGAAGAATCACATATTATACACAAAATAGCACAGAAAAGCAATAGGTAGGACAAGTGACATGAACAGAACCTGTCATTATGGCGAGGGAATTAACATTGAAAAATGACTAGTCATAGATAAGAGTGAAGTTTATTACCTCTGATGGTCTGTATTTTTGTGATGACCTAAAAGGTCAGGGAGGCAGATTCTTAATTCTTGTAGAACGACAAAAACTCTGGGTTAATTCATCCCAGCACTAAAGTGTCAAAGGTCATAAAGTTTAATCCCAGCTTTCATCCTCTCAATTTGAAGTTAGATTTTAATACAAGTAATTCCAATTGTCAGCTAGACGGGATACATAAAGTGTTTGGCACAGGTAAATCCATTCTTTTTTCTCTTATCGTGTGACGATGAGAATTCATCCTTGTTCTCAGTTTGCCCGGTCTCCCCCACATACAGACACCAGTTGGGGGTCTTATGTGGGGAGACGGCAAAACTGAGAACAGATGATTCTCATCGCCACACGTAAGAGAAAAAAGAGAATGGATTTACCTTGGCCAAAACTTTTGTATGCCCGTCATAGCATGACAGATATGACTTACTTGTTTAAATCTAACTTCAAATCTGAGAAGATAGAAGTCTGGGAATATAAACTATGATGACCTTTGACACTCTTAGTGCTGGATGATATATCCAAATTTTATTCGTTACAAAAATTAAGGAACTGCCTCCCTGACCTTTTAGGTCCCTCACAACACATTTCCAGACCCCAATCAGGTAATAAAACCTTCACTCCTTATCTATACTAGTCATTTTATGTTAATCCTCTGCCATAATGACCCGTCTGCTTCATGTCATTGTCCTACCTATTGCATTTTTTCTGTGCTATTTGTGATAAATATGTGATTCTTCAGATGTTGTATTAGTCTATGCCTGATGAAGAGAACCTGAGTATCGAAAGCTTGCAATTTGTACCATCTTTTCAGTTAGCCATTAAAAGTATCAACACTGAGGGCTCTCAAAGTCTAAATATTTTTTATCTACTGGCTAACACGGTACGAAGATACACATCTTTCCTGAATCACAAGTCACACTTACCACCGTTCACACTTGCGCACCGGTCACACTCAGCTCGCTCACAATCGCTGAAGCAGAAGATTTAAAGAGAGATTTTTTTCTCCTTCAATAGCAAATCACCCTGCTGCTCAAATGCACTTCCAAAAAGACTTGAGCCCCAACCAGCTGGCCCTTATAAACCCTTAATTATGAACCTCCACCCTTAATTAACCCCTTGTGAATATAGCTACACCAAGATTTAAATGCAATATAGTTAACCTTTAAACCTTTAAACACACAGATAGTAAAATAAGAGATTAATCCTTTAGAGAGAAAAAATAGGTTAAAAAAGCCCCCAAAAGATAGAATAGGTAGAAAGGCACTCAGCAATCCACAATTCAGCCACTCACACCAATTCACACAGGTATTTGATTAAAGGTTTTTCAAATACTTCTTCACTGAATCACAAGTCACACTTACCACCGTTCACACTTGCGCACCGGTCACACTCAGCTCGCTCACACTCGCTGAAGCAGAAGATTTAAAGAGAGATTTTTTTTTTTTCTCCTTCAGCAGCAAATCACCCTGCTGCTCTAATGCACTTCCAAAAATGGTCTACTGTAAATGCTACATAACCCAGTGGGTCACTGTAGAACACAGTTATCTTGGGCAAAGTATATTGTGACTGTCCCCATCCTATACCATCATCTATAAATTACAATAACCTATAATCCTGCACTTTATAACTGATTTCCCCAATGTTCCCCAAGATACCAGTATGTTCAGTGATTGGAAACACAATATTAGCATTTATCAGAGTCATTAGGTGAGAGACTGGATACAACCAGGTAACGATCTTTAATCCAGTATAATAAAAACAAAACAAAAACCAAATGACTGGATCAGGGTTCCAGAAAAATCTATAGCAAAACAGACATTTTGTGACCTGGACTTTGGCAATATTTCAATTATCTTTTTTGTTTGCACCTCTCATGTAGCTTCAGTATCAATGCTCTCATGTGTATCTATGTCATATCTGATCTATCTAGATTGGATACTACTGTATCCACTTTTCCACAGTCAGGACTAGCAGTGCCTGTACGTTATCAAGGTTGTATCATGTTCATGTCATAATAATTGACCTCTCTCAACAATCTCAGCGCTAATATCTGTCAGTCCGTCCATCCATCCATCTGTCCATCCCAGCTATGTGATAGTTATCTAAGCTCTTATATTTATGTCATATCCATATATCTCTTTTATATCCATCTATCTATTCCAAGGAGAAAAAGCAGAACTCCATCTCTAGAAGAAAAACCTAGGTGCAGACAGGCATATTTTTTTGTCATCCAAGATATTTCATCATATCAGAGTGCGATCATAGTGTGTTCCGATTCCCTAGAAGGAGGAGAAGATGGAGCAAAAAAACCTTCACCATAATCTCCATTGTGCTAGTTTGGGGAAATTGGACTGCACTCAGATGTCATTCGAGTGCAGTTCGATGGTTTCCATGGACTCACTGACTTGCGATCCAAATATTGGATCAAACTTGGGCAAGTCGCAATTTTTTAAGCGTGTGCAAGGCCCCATATCATAACATTGGTCCTAGTGCGGTCCAATGTTTTGTCGGATCACACTCGCACCAATATGGCCGTCTGCACGAGGCCTAATATTGATGGCTTATCCTTAGACACCCGTCACCCCCCACCGATCAGCTATTCCCATTGCCGGCCAGATGTGATCAATTGCAAAACTACACAGCACATCACCGTCAACTGCTTAATGTCCGCGGCTGGTTACTGCGCATCTGCCGCCATTTAAATGGCAGCCGCTATACAGTTGATGGAGCAGGGCTTTTCCGCTCTGCAGCAATGCACATCCGGACCCAACAGCACTGGGAGCAGCTGATTGGCGGCGATCCCACCTGTGTTGTACCTCCACTGATCTAATATCGATGACCTATTCTAAGGGTAGACCATCAATATAAAAATACTCAATAACCCCTTTACTTATTGTCTGCATATCTATCTATAATTTCAAAATCCTAATATTTACTTCTATCACATCTGTCTCATATCAATCGCTCCTCTCTCATCCATCTGAACTCCATCCTATATGTATTTATCATCTCATATATATCTTATATCTATCAATCTTCTATCTGAAATCTATCCATCACATTTCTGTTTCTCTCATCACTATCCGTCTTGTTTCTCTTTAATCAAAATACTTTAATTGTGTGAAAATGGAACTAAAACTTTCCCACATTTATCGTTGGCGAATTGTGACACCCAGCTTTACATATGAAATTTCCCATGTCCTTCATGGTCTCATTTATTTCAGATCACGAGCATTCCTCCTTATTTTTGGGAGCCGGGACACGTCATCTTATTTGCCTTCATTATTGAATACTAATGAGCTGCTGCTAATGTCACCTTTGACGTTGATCTTTCCCATTTTATTTTCCATTTGCTTCTGGCAGGGATTATGACAGTCGCCCCCCTCCTCAGTATAAATACTTGTGTCGGGCTCAGGGTGATGAGAAGATCTAGTGTCACCCAGACCGTGCACTACACACCACCGAACCCGAGCACTGTGCCCTCTGCTGCATCCTCAGAGGCATGTACAACCGCCGAGCCGACAGACCCCGCAGAGTAAAGTCCTTTGACTCCATGAATATAAGTTTTGATGATAACCAGATAAATAATGAGGTAAGAACAGAATAGTGGCTAAATGTCTTGTAAGTTTTTCTTCCAATTTTTTTAAACTGTAAGTAATTTATTCTCATTATACAATAAAATATTTCATCTTGTTTGCAAATATATTTAACGTAATTTACATTAATTATCGTTCTTTTATTAGTAATGCTTTTTTAATAAATTAAGTGAAAACACTGATTATGGCGGTAAAAATGAAAAAAACATTTATCATTTGCTTGTCAGATGTAGCAGAGCTCGGTTTGTCTTCTGTCACAACACTGATATCACAAGACTCATAATCTGGTGCTTGGCATAGGATGCATCTAAACCCATTTTATTTTATAGAGTTATCGGAAAGTATTAACAAGTCATCCTAAAGATTAAAATGACAAGTTCTGCTCTGATACATTTGCACAAATTTCTAACAAATATATTCAGGACCAATCACTTGGCACAGTGGATTCTTTTAAAGCAGATCGGTCATGGCAATGGATATTCTGGTTGTTAGACTCCTGTATACACTTTATATTTTATTTTCTTCATATATTTTTTTTTTGCTCTATTTCTCAGAAACTCATTAAATAACATAGAAAAAATTATCAGCAGCGACAGAACAAACGGCGAGTCATTATCAGAGGAAACTAATTACATTGTAAATGTAGACACAGAGCGAGAATGAGACGCTGTGCAAATATTGCAACATTTGTGTAATCAATCATTTCATAAACAGGCACAGATTTTGTATATATATAATTATCTGTGCCTGTTTATTATGAAATGATTGATTACACAAATGTTGCAATATTTGTATATATATTTTCTGAATGTAACTGTTTGGTATATAGGAAATTATTTGTTTTTCTTAAAGAAGTTTCAGCATTTTGTCACTTTTTAGTACATAGTTATTACATTTCTAATATAGTTTGTGTTGCCGGTACAAACCCAGTCCTGCTCTTTTATTAGATACAATATTGTATCCAGTCTATGCAATGATCTAGGAGCTAAACAGCCTGGGTTCTTGACTGATACATTGCAGCAGACTAACAGATGTGTAGCTGCAGCAAATGTGTTTCAAGGAAACCTGTCAGCAGGATTGCGCTCTGTAACCTACACACAGTGTCAGGTCATCGCCGTTATACTGATTACAGTGATACCTTGGTTGATGAAGTCCTCCTGTGGTTGTTATTTAATCTTTATTTTCAGTTTTGAGTTAATGATATGCCCGTGCTCCGGGGCGGCCCGTAGGGGGTCTGCATGTGCTGCTCTGCTTAGGTATTCATGTTTATGGCTTCTGACAGCCCACTGATCCCTCACTGACCTGCCCCATATTTTATATGCTGCATATCCTATGGTTTGAAAAAGAAATAATTACATTAATCATGCAGGCGCCTGTGCTGTAGTATGATGCAATCCATATTATTAATAATAATAATAATAACAATAATATAATCTATATTTTCATTTGATTTTGACATATAAATTTTGTTATGAGAAAAAAAAGATCTTAATCCAAATGTCGCCGGCGGCCACGCTGCCGCCCTAGGCGCTGGACCTCCAGTGCTTAGTGATAAATGGATCCCATGACAGAAAGAGAAGCTGTCCACACTGGAAAAAGCAGTGTCTGAACCTTTCCATCGCCTGAATGTGGATGGTTTAGAAAGCTAGGGATTAAGTGAAATCTCATCTGCAGACTTCTTAAGAAGGGCACAGGAGGAGAAAGTGTCCGGTGTGTAAAGCTCCAAGTCTAGTCACACGTGTGCAAAGTGACCGCCTGGATTATAAAATGAAAAGGAAACAGACAGTAATAGGAAACAGTAGTGCAGATATAAACAGGGAGGCAGTACTAATCCCAGGATATATAAGATTATTTTTTATAATATCCAAGGAAGTTCTCAGGGAGTATTCACACTTTGAGACAGACTGTTGTTATCTGAAGGATTTTTGCAAATTTGCAATAACTGCATTGTGAAAATGAATCCTTATTGCTTGCTCACTAGAAAACAAACACAACCCAGTGCACAAACCTGTTCTTAGAAGGTCAACACATTTTCTAAGACTACTCTAAAGGGTGCTAAGGGTGTATCTGGGTCCAAGTGCCCCCATCCTATGTCATAACAAAAATGGAGAGCACAGAGGTAAGACTATCAGGAACATGGCAGATAGAGGTCCTGTATCTTACGTCTTACCACCTCATACAAATGAATAATACACTTTATATTTGTATGTAGCAGTCAACACGTTACCTCAGCGGACTGTCCTAACAGATTTAGGATTAAAGTATATATGTACAGTCTGCTTCCTGGAAACGGATTTAGGTACAGATATATGTTTGTACGTTGGATCCTACCTGCCCTTTAGGTTGTAGGCTTTTGGACTGGGAGAGATGTGTCTGATAGAAATGGTTGGGGTCCTATTGGAGAGATGTCACCTTGACATGGCTGGCGGGCTCTGATAGAAATGGTTGTGGTCCTATTGGAGGTGACGCCTTATCCTGGCTGGTGAGCTCTGATAGAAATAGTTAGGGTACTATTGGAGAGGTGTCGCTTGTCATGGCTGGTGGGCTTAATAGAAATAGGGTACTATTGGAGAGGTGTCGCCTTGTCATGGCTGGTGGGCTCTGATAGAAATGGTTGGGGTCCTATTGTAGAGGTGTCGCCTTGTTGTGGCTGGTGAGCTCTGATAGAAATAGTTAGGGTACTATTGGAGAGGTGTCGCCTTGTCATGGCTGGTGGGCTCTGATAGAAATAGGGTACTATTGGAGAGGTGTCGCCTTATTGTGGCTGGTGGGCTCACATGAATTGGCCACATTGTGCACTAAATACCTTTATTTGATAAGTATATTCTATATAGCAGTAATCTGTCCAAATTTCACAAATTCAATGTTTCCATTTATCTTAACACATTGTGTGCTGCTGCAAACTGGTTTGTATGTATGCACAAATATATCCATGATGTATCTTCCAGTTCAATAAATCAAATTACATGAAGAACGAAGACAACAAAGAAAATAATGAGAGTTTGGCTGAAAGGAGCCGAGCATCTGTGATATTTTCCCTGAAAAATGAAGTTGGAGGACTCGTGAAAGCGCTCAGACTTTTTCAGGTAGATTGTGACTGGTTTCTGACCTTTCCTTTATTGTTTTATATTTATGCTCTGTTATTATTTGTAAATCTGGACAAACTGAAGAAAATAATAAGATTATAGAAACCGGAAGATTGATGAAAAGGGAATTTGGCAGCCGGAAAGTTTTAAGGCTCCACCTTTTTGATGTAATCTGTATTGTATGTCTGTTCTCTTTAGGAAAAACATGTTAATCTCATTCACATTGAATCCCGAAAATCAAAAAGAAGAAATTCGGAGTTTGAGATCTTCCTGGACTGTGACAGTAACAGAGAGCAGCTGAATGAGATCTTCCAGCTTCTCCGGCCACATGTCAATCTGATCTCCATGAATCCCCCGGAAAACTTCAGCGTTGAGGAGGACGGTAAGAGTGAAGTTGTCAGATGTAGGAATCTTCACTTTCTGCAGCTGATTGATAGGATATAAGTGTATATCTCTTTAATTTACAACTTTCCAAAATACGTATGTACTCCATACACAATGATCCCTTCATTTCTTTTTTTTTTTTTTTTTAGAAACACTCCAGGAAAAGCTATGTACCTAGTAAAAGTCCTGCAGAATTTAAAGGGCATCACTGGTTAATCATGATATCATATGCTAGGGCTAAACATGAAGGGGAGGATCCTCAGTGTCATGCCCCTCCCCTGTGTGTCTAGCCCTAACATTTGATATCATGATGAACTGGTGATGCCCTTTAAATTCTGCAGTCGTGGCAGGAGGGAATCAAACTGGGAAGATTGCATCCCCATAGTTTTCCTGGATGAAACAAAATGCTTTCATTTAAAAAAAAAAAAAAAAAGATTAATGCAATAAAAATATATCAAAAATAATATATGTTTAAAAATAAAAATACTATAAGAAAAATTAACTTTTTTTTTACTAGATATGGAAAGTGTTCCTTGGTTTCCTACCAAAATCTCTGACCTGGATAAATGTGCGAACAGAGTCCTGATGTATGGATCTGACCTGGATGCCGATCACCCTGTAAGTAAAAGCTCCGCTCCTATGTGTTAACTCCTATGGGGTCCTCGTCAGTTTGAGGTTAGGTTTATATTTTTGATTTTTACCATTTACATTTACATCCTTTACATTTTGTTCCCATAGGGTTTCAAGGACAACGTGTATCGCAAGAGAAGAAAGTACTTTGCAGATTTGGCCATGAACTACAGATAGTATGTGTACAGTCTTGTAATTGCATGTATAGTAACGGGGATGTTCACGTAAAAAAAAAATATTTACCTCCTCATAAAAATAAATTAACACTGCTCTATGGGTTTACTATAAAATTAAACAATTAAAAAAAAAAAATCCTAAAATAATCCAGCTTTCATATTGACCACTAGAGCACACACTATAGACTCACATCTCCTGTTTTTTTTGCATTTCTTCTGACAGCTTTGCTGTACAGACATTGACAGAATAAGCAGAGTCTTCTCAATGTCATTAGATGGTGGGATAGTTAAAGGGGTTGCCCAGTGTAGTAACGTTATCACCGATACAAAGTAATAACTTACTGATTAGTGGTGGTGGCAGACCAGAAATATGTATCCCTGTTAGAATGGGGCACGCCTGACTGCCGTTCCATTCATTATCCATGAGGTTGACAAAAAAAGCTGAGCACAGCACTTAGCAATCGCATAGAGTATGAATGGAGCGGCAGTCGCGCATGTGCGCTGCAACTTCAGTCTAAAGGTGATAAAACTTCAATAAAGTTCTAAAAGTTTATACTAGACTAAGCAAAAAGATTTTCAGGACCCTCATCTAGCAGCCATGTCAATAGTCCATGGCCGCCGGTCCAGAACCATATGAATACCTACTACCTGCCGGCATCCCCAACGCTTCTTCTGATTAATAGGTCAGGCACTACGTCATTATGGCGGCATAATGTACACATCACATTGTGCTGGGGCTGCAAATCAGAAGTAGTGCCAGACATACTGGCCGGTAGGAGAAGGTTCACATGGCTCCGATGTGCCGACCACTGGACCAGCGTCCTGTCAATCTTTTTGTTTAAGGCCATTAATTTCAGCTGAAGCAAGCAGATCCTACTGCACTGTCCATACCGACGACACAGGGATAAAGTGTCTCTCCAGTATGGCCTATACACCAAGCAGCCATTTCAGGATATTACATAAATCACTAGTAATCTTTGTATTACAATGCTTCTATGTAAAGATGTGTATCTTCGTACCGTGTTAGCCAGTAGATAGAAAAATATTTAGAGTTGAGTGTCCTCAGTGGTTGATACCTTTTAATGGCTAACTGAAAAGATGGTAACAAATTGCAAGCTTTCGAGACTACTCAGGTCTCAAATTGATGGTGACCTTTGACACTCTTAATGCTGGAATGAACCTATCACATGGATTTATGGCCTACTACATCAATTAAGGAATTTACTCCAAATACCCTGTGAAAACATCACAAAACATTACCAGACCCCAATCAGAGGGTAATAAAACTTTCACATCCTTATCTATAAACTGTTCCAATATTTATGTTCATCCCTCTGCCATAATGACAGTTCTGCTTCACGTCACTTGTCTTACCTATTGCATTATTCCTGTGTCCTGTTGTATATATAAATATGTGATTCTTCAGTTTTTGTTTTAGTCTAGCCTGATGAAGAGACCTGAGTAGTCTCGAAAGCTTGCAATTTGTTACCATCTTTTCAGTTAGCCATTAAAAGGTATCAACCACTGAGGACTCTCAACTCTAAATATTTTTCAATGCATTCTATGGTAACTATGATAAACAATCTTTCACAGTGGGGACCCAATACCTCGTATTGAATTTACTGAAGAGGAGGTGAAGACTTGGGGCACAGTTTTTCGAGAGTTGAATAAACTATACCCATCCTACGCCTGCAGAGAGTATCTCAAGAACCTTCCGCTATTGACCAAACACTGCGGATACCGGGAAGATAATATTCCCCAACTAGAAGACGTTTCAAGATTTCTTAAAGGTAAAAGAATGATTAGGACATCAGTGAATTAGGACGGGTCAATATGGGAACCTATAGTGGAAAGTTTGACACTGGCTGACGGCTGGACCGGCAGGTGTATGCGATATTTAGAGTTATACTACCTCCTAGCGTACAGCAGAGGTAACAGCAGATAGAGCTCAGTTTTGGACTTTTCACACATATTGACATTTTGATATTTTTTTGCAGAACGTACAGGATTTACAATCCGACCTGTCGCCGGATATTTATCTCCTAGAGACTTCTTGGCTGGTTTAGCATTTCGGGTTTTCCATTGCACCCAATATGTGAGGCACAGTTCAGACCCCCTGTACACCCCTGAACCGTAAGTAAAGCAAATGCAGTTATCTAATACTGGGGTAGTTAACTATTTCTGTAAATAGTTGCAAGATCTCTGATTGCTGACTGTAAAGTGAAACCGTGTCTGACCTACACACAGCCGATGGACCTACATTATTATTATAATTTTATCTTAATTAACGGCGTCAGATCAGTAGGAAATCGACATGTATTACATTTGGATTTTATCCTAGAACTTATACCTCATTTCACCAAGAAGGAAATCAGAAAAAAACAGTGTCAAAAATATGCAGCATGCATTGAAATACACAAAGGAAAAATGTATGGGGAGAATGGGATTTAGAGGATATTACTCCAGTCCTGGTTTTGTTGCACTCACCAGCACTGATCATAAATCAAAACAAAAAAAATCACAATTGTGAGAAGTACTAGGTGAATGCTGCGATTCAGACAGAACTGTTTCCATTCACTGGCAGAAACCAGTGATATCTAAAATGACAACGCGTATTTTTTTCTAGTCTCAAACAAAAGAATAACAAATAACATGAATACTATGAAAGCTTCATGTCCAACTTAACTTTTCCTTAATGTAGACCTAGTTTCTCTCTAAGGCCTCCTACACACATCCGTATAAAACACGTACGTGAAAAAACGTAGCTCAAGCACCTGATATACTCTGTGCGTTCCCGATCCAAACTCTAGTACCGAGCACCCTCACTCATCACTAGTATTGGCCTTTGTCATCGATGCTGCCGGAAAAAAAAAAACAGATGTGTGCCATAGGTTGTGAGGTGTATGTGTGATATCTGTTAAAAAAGCATATGCCACCTGTACTGGAAACACGGAGGTGTGAATGAAGCCTTACTGTGATGGAGTATTTGCTACTTCCAGCATTTTAACACCACCGTTATATACAGTGTATCTATATCACACTAACAATATTTTCCCTTCATGTTTTTAGTGACACTTGCCATGAGATCCTTGGGCACGTTCCTCTTCTGGCTGAGCCTAGTTTTGCGCAGTTTTCCCAGGAAATTGGCTTGGCATCTTTAGGGGCATCGGATGAAGCTGTGATGAAGCTGGCGACGGTACGTATAGATCTGAACTGCAATAATGGGGAGATAATCATCAGCACAATTATAATAATCAGTAGTATTATAAACCCAATAAAAAAGGACATTTTTCATTTATTCCCAAAATGACGGGTTTATATTATAAAAGTGCAGCCCACTTAGAAATGAATGAGAACAGTAACCGGGATAAAATGTCTCTTCCACTGAACATGCGGGATTTTTTTGCATGCTCCTGACAAACAATACTGTTAAAATATTGCATAAAACATGGGTTACACAGAACTTGTCATGTTCAAAATGGTATCTGATCTGCAGGCAGGATGTTATAGGGCAGGAGGAACTGATCCGATTGATAGACATTTTTGTGGGAAAAGCTCTAGAAAACCTGTACGTCATTCATTAAAATCCCTGGTGTTTGTGTGGATGAGTCCAGTGGGCGGTGCTATTCAGTGATGGACAGTCTTCCATGGGTGACTGTGTAGGCAGAGATAGCTGTCAATCACTAGTAGGACCGCCCACTGGACTCATAGAAGTAGGACTGCCCACTGGACCCATGGGTGTAGGATCGTCCACTGGACCCACAGAAGTAGGATCGTCCATTGGACCCATAGAAGTAGGATCGTCCACTGGACCCATAGAAGTAGGACTGCCTACTGGACCCATGGGTGTAGGATCGTCCACTGGACCCACAGACCTAGGAACGTCCACTGGACCCACAGACCTAGGAACGTCCACTGGACCCACAGACCTAGGAACGTCCACTGGACCCACAGAAGTAGGAACGTCCACTGGACCCATAGAAGTAGGAACGTCCACTGGACCCATAGAAGTAGGAACGTCCACTAGACCCATAGAAGTAGGAAGTCCACTGGACCCATAGAAGTAGGAACGTCCACTGGACCCATAGAAGTAGGAACGTCCACTATAGAAGTAGGAACGTCCACTGGACCCATAGAAGTAGGAACGTCCCCTATAGAAGTAGGACCGCCCACTGGACCCAAAGAAGTAGGAAAGTCCACTGGACCCATAGGAGTACCACCGCCCACTGGACCCATGAGTAGACTGCCAGCTAAGTAGGACCACCCACTGGACCCATATGCATACAGACGTCACACCAGGAATAAAAATGAATACAAGTTATACGGAATCTCTTCCAACAAACCTATACATTCTGCTTGACTTCTTCTCTGTACCAGACAATCTACCGATCAGACTCCATGTACAGCGTGATAGGTTCCCTTTAATGTCCTCCCGATCTCTTCCATTATTGGCTGACTGATCACTCTGTGGTGGATCTAAGCATTTGTCATCTCCTCTTCCTTAGGCCGTGGTCACACTTGCGAGTGTGATGCGTGAGTCTCTCGCATCAATATCCGGAACTGCCATCGGCACTTGGGACCGGAGTGTGCAGCTGCATGTATTTCTATGCAGCCGCACACTCCAGTCCGAGTGCCAGCGGCAGTGCCGGGTGTTGATGCGAGAGACTTGTGCGAGTTTCTCGCATTGCACTTGCAAGTGTGACCTCGGTTTTAGACAGACAGTGGGGGGACAGTCAGCCATGGGAGAAAACTGTCTGATCTTATGAGAAACATTGTATATGCATAATATATCATATCATTATAATTGCAATAGGAGACAATAAAGGCTAAAATGAGAGGATAATATTGGAGGGAGGAATGTAATTTATGTTTCACCCTTTGATTTATTTTTTCAGTGCTACTTTTTCACAGTGGAATTTGGATTGTGCAAACAAGAGGGGAAATTAAAAGTGTACGGGGCTGGACTGCTCTCTTCCATAAGTGAACTCAAGGTCAGATTCCACACAGTGATAATAGAAGGAAATTGGATTACAGTATTCTATAAATGCAGCTGGGGGGATTGGAGAAAAGTAAAAAAAATATTGTCTGATATTTTCTATCTGTATAATTCTGGAAAAATGTAGTAACTACCGTACATAATGGACCACAGGGCAACAAGTTCGTACTTGCAATACCATTGTTTGACCACATGGAACGCTAAGAGAAATCGAGTTCATAAGACACTAGGAGCACCAAGCGCTTCCAATTAGGCACCAGTAGAGCAATGAGATACAGATCCCCCCATGGTGGAAATATTAAAGACCTTTATTTAGCTTTAATAAATAGTAACATGTAAATAAGAAATGTTCTTACTGTTACAGAATGCAGCAATGAGCGTTTGTTGTTTTTGGTCAGAAACAAACATTTAAATTAATTTGGTTCTCATGTTTCCTTTCTAGCACTCACTCTCAGGGAATGCCAAAGTAAAGCCTTTTGACCCCATGGTGACCTGCACTCAAGAGTGCATCATCACCACCTTCCAGGATGTCTACTTCTACTCTGAGAGTTTTGAAGAAGCCAAAGAAAAAATGAGGTAATGTGAAAAACAGCCCAAAATATGTGACTAAAATATCCCTGACACAACAGAGTTTATGCCAGCCCGGTCTACATGTTGTCAGAAGTCTCAGATTAGTTGGGACTATCCACTTTTTGGAAATAGTCAACAGCCTTAACGTCACACAGGAGAAATGGGCGGCTCCTGAAAATTTTGCCACTGAATAAGGACTTGAAGGGAACCTGTCATCTAATCTGAGAGCAGCATAATGTAGGGAGATAGACCCTGATTCCAGCAATATGTCACATACTGGGCTTTTTGCTTTAGTTTTGATAAAATCACAATTTTATCATCAGTTCCTTCTCTATGTAGTCATCCATATTTATACACTCTGTGTAACCCCACCCCAACTATAGCACCTTTTTGCATACACTGTGCAGAGACAGAAAGCAGCCAATCAGTGGTGTGGGCGGGGTTATACAGAGCTCAGCAGTCAGAGCACTGCAAGATCTGCAGCAGACAAAACAGTGGTTTTATCAGAACTACAGCAAGCAGACCAGTAAGTAACACATCGCTGGAATTAGGGTCTCTGCCCCTACATCATGCTGCTCTAACATGGGCAGTATAAACCTGGTGCGAGATTCACTTTAAATGCCACTACATTTCCAACAGCAATGGTAATAAGAATGTGTTAATATACCTGTTATTTTTACCAATAGGGAGTTCGCAAAAACCATCAAGCGACCCTTTGGACTGAAGTACAATCCATACACCCAAAGCGTGGAGGTCCTTAAAGACACCCAGAGTATCACCGTTTTGGTGAGCGATTTGCGCCATGAACTAGATATTGTCAGCGACGCTCTGAATAAGATGAATAAGCAGCTCGGTGTTTGATCGGATGATCGGGGGGTCAAGGTGCGACCGTCTGCACGATCAGTGATTTCGTGATAAATCTGCTTGTCTGTGTACCATTTCGGTCCTAGCACTTGAAGTGTCCAGAGATATATTTTTGTAAATGAGATAAAATGAGATGTAGTACAATTATCTGTATGTATGTGACATGCTCTCGTAGCATAGATTTTTATGGTTGCCGTGATATAAATGACTTTACTAAATCCAGAAAGTATCTCCTCCTACGTAGGTTTGGATCTTCTGCTGTGTGTACATATATAGGATAACAAAAAAAAAAAAAGTGTCTTCTCTCTGGGGTTTTTCTTTAGAGGGGTTATCCACTGCAATTAAGTAAACTATAGATACAGTTCCTTTATAAATATATAGAGAGTTTACTAATATACTTCTATTTTTTGCCTAAAAATCTTAAGAAATCAGTGTTGCTCCGGAAACAGAAATTCCACTTTCAGAAATGAGCTCCACAAAAGAGAATGTTTCCTATGTTAACATGTCATCGGCGCACTCTAAAAAAGGGACTTGCTGACAGTCTCATTTCAATGGCTAAGTCAGCCCCCTTCTCCATCACTAAGATCCAAAAGGAGTGAAGGGGGCTGGCTTACTTAGTGAAACGAGCCAGTCAGCCAGAACCCTGCCCTTACAAGCACTGATGATGTGATGACGCAGGAAACACTTCTGTATCCAGAACATCCTGGATGTGGGGCTGCCGGGACACAAAATTGAATCATAGAATCATAGAATGGTAGAGTTGGAAGGGACCTCCTGGGCCATCTGGTCCAACCCCCTGCTCAAAGCAGGATTCTCTAAATCATCCCAGACAGATGTCTGTCCAGCCTCTGTTTGAAGACTTCCATTGAAGGAGAACTCACCACCTCTCGTGGCAGCCTGTTCCACTCCTTGATCACCCTAACTGTCAAAAAGTTTTTTCTAATATCTAATCTGTGTCGCCTCCCATTCAGTTTCATTCCATTGCTTCTAGTCTTTCCTTGTGCAAATGAGAATAAAGATGATCCTTCTACAATGTGACAGCCCTTGAGATATTTGTAGACAGCTATTAAGTCTCCTCTCAGTCTTCTTTTTTGTAAGCTAAACATTCCCAAATCCTGCAACCGTTCCTCATAGGACATGGTTTGCAGACCGGTCACCATTCTGGTGGCTCTTCTTTGAACTTGCTCCAGTTTGTTGATGTCTTTTTTAAAATGTGGTGCCCAAAACTGGACACAGTATTCCAGATGAGGTCTGACCAAAGAGGAGTAGAGGGCAATAATGACCTCACGTGATCTAGACTGTATGCTTCTGTTGATACATCCTAGAATTGTATTTGCCTTTTTTGCTGCTGCATCACACTGTTGACTCATGTTAAGTCTGTGATCAATTAGTATACCCAAGTCTTTTTCACATGTGCTGTTACTTAGCCCTATTCCTCCCATTTTGTATATGCTTTTTTCATTTTTATTGCCCAGATGTAGTACTTTGCATTTTTCCCTGTTAAAAACCATTCTGTTAGTTGCTGCCCACTGCTCCAGTTTATTTATATCTTTTTGAATCCTCCCTCTCTTCTCTAGTATTAGCTACCCCTCCTAGCTTTGTGTCATCAGCAAATTTGATCAGTTTACCCTCAATTCCTTCATATAAATCATTGATAAAGATGTTGAACAATACAGGGCCCAAAACAGAGCCTTGTGGTACCCCACTTGAGACATTCTTCCAACTGGATGTGCAGCCATTTACGACCACTCTTTGATTCCGATCACTAAGCCAGTTATGAATCCACCTAACAGTTGCCTTGTCCATTCCATACTTAGTCATTTTTTCAATAAGGATTGTGTGAGATACTTTGTCAAATGCTTTGCTGAAGTCAAGATATACTATATCTACAGCATTTCCCTATCCACCCAGTCAGTGATTCTGTCATAGAAGGAAATTAAGTTAGTCTGACATGACTTATTAGTTACAAACCCATGCTGACTCTGTTTAATCACTTCATTCTTATGCAGGTACTTACATACATGTTCTTTAATAATTTGTTCAAAGATCTTTCCTGGTATAGAAGTCAGACTCACCGGCCTGTAGTTCCCTGGGTCCACCTTCTTCCCCTTTTTGAAGATAGGAACAACATTTGCTCTTCTCCAGTCCTCTGGGACTTCTCCTGTTCTCCAAGAATTTTCAAAGATTATGGACAGTGGTTCAAGAATTTCTTCTGCTATCTCCTTCAGTATTCTGGGGTGTAATTCATCTGGACCTGGAGACTTGAATTCATTTAGGTTAGCTAAGTGTTTCCTCACTGTCTTTCTGTTTATAGATATCCTGGATTCTTCTATTCTTTTAATAGGACAGTGAAGATCAGTTGATGTTACATTTCCTTTCTGAGAGAAAACAGATGCAAAATAGGAATTTAACAGATCAGCCTTCTCAACATCCTGACTTACCATTTCATCATTTTCATCCTGTAAAAATCCTATAGCATCTTTGACTTTTCTTTTACTTTTGACGTATCCCCAAAATCCTTTTTTGTTGCTTTTGACATCTCTTGCAAGCCTTAATTCATTGTCAGCTTTAGATAATCTGATTTTTGCCCTGCAGGTTCTGCAGATGGCATTATATTCTTCTTTAGATATGCCTCTTTCTTTCCATTTGATAAACATTTCTTTCTTTCTTTTTAGCATGTGTTTAAGTTCTGTGTTCATCCATCCTGGTTTCCTTAAATGCTTCCCATTTTTCCCTCTTTTCGGAATTGTTAACGATTGTGCTTTGAGAATCTCATTTTTCAAGATGTCCCATCCTTCCTGGACATTTTTGTCCTTAAGGATATCCTGCCATTGGATCCCTCCAATTCTCTTTCTGAGTCCCTTAAAATCTGCCTTTCTGAAATCTAACCTTGATGTCTGAGTCTTCACAGGTCTTCCTCCTCTTGTTATCCAAAATTCTAAAATAGCATGGTCACTACCTCCTAGGGTCCCAGCCACTCTTACCTCCTCCACCATTTCCTCCCTGTTTATAAGGATTAGATCCAAGGTAGCAGATCCCCTTGTTTTCTCCCCTACCTTTTGAGACACCTATAGAAATGAAAGTATATTAGAAAGTCAACATCTTTATATGAGAAATACACCTAATGACAATATTTCTGAAATGGACAAGCCCTTTAAACTTGTCAACACATATAAAGCACTTTCCACCCAGAAATTATAAATCCTTCTTCCACAGATTGACATAGGCCCCTATCATCTTTGAGAAAACTGCTGACTAAACTGATCGCTCCAAATATACAATCTGTTCTGGCAATCGTCTGACTTACATAAATGGAATCATGATGCATAAACTTCCACTGATAAATGTGGTTGTGAATACTTTTCCATCCAATTATGACAAGAGCATTCTTAAGATGATACCTTTATTGGCTAACCAGAAAATTATATGTTCGCTAGCTTTCAGATCTTTCAGGCAAGATTACAAAATGTAATCTTGCCTGAAGAAGGAGCCTTTGAGCTCTGAAAGCTAGCGAACATATAATTTTCTGGTTAGCCAATAAAGGTATCATCTTAAGAATGCTCTTGTCATAATTGGATGGAAAAGTATTCACATCGATTTTTCTGGCTAACACGGTACCACAATATAATTTATTATTGTACACCACTGATAAATGTGGAAATTACACTATTAGTTTTTTTTCCCCAGATTTAAACCACTTGCAATACCAAGCCTGACCACATGGAGTGCTGTGTGGAGACAGCACAACGCACCGTCAATCAGGCAAGAGCAGCACAATACTCAAAAGCACCACATAATGATAAAAGTGATAAAAGTGAATGCGATAACTTGCAGTCACTTATTAGACCTTACAATGTGTCTCCCCAATGTATCACATTACAGAAATACAAGTGTCTATGTAGGTCACCCAGAAATATGTGGTTTTCTGCTGGAGGGCTGGAATCCCAAAGCACAGATTACTGGGAATCCTAGGTCTTATGGTACAAGACATAGGGCAGCGCTGCCGTTGTTCTACTTCTTATACATTGTGGCTGTAGTACAACGGACGACTCGGATCTCATGACCTGATCCTGCTAATCGGCTGAATGGATTAATGACAAAGATCCCGGCCACGTTCAACTCACCACAGTAAGCCGGTTATCAGTCACGTTCATGTAATGACTCACATGTCTTATTAGATTCCTGTGTTGGATCCATCGTGGTTATTTTATGCTATTTAGTAAAACATTCACATTAAAAAAAACTAATTCTATTTGCCAGAAAAAGCTCGATAAATAAATGGAGGGGGCATTTATGGCTAGTCTTATCATAGCAATGTGGGGAACGAGCAGAAAGTCATGCTGCCCTCCTACTACAATGCAAGGAGGGAAACTGGGGCTTTTCATCCAGAGATGTTGAGAAGTATTGGCAGAAAAAGCAGAGTTACTATAATTATATATATATTTTTGTTTTTTATGTTTTTATATTATGTATATATATATATATATATATACTTTGGTCTCTTTGACTTTCCAGATGACAAGAATTACTTATCTATTTTTTTTTTTAAACCGGATTCAAAATCATAACTCTGATTATTCACACGGTGCCTACACATTGAGTGTTATTGTCGCGGCCCATTTTCTTACTTTGTATGTTTTTGTCTTATTGTGTTTCTTTAGGGCTATTCACAATAATAAAATATATTTAAATAAACCAGTAACTGTGGTGCTTCTGTTCCTTTTTACATCAAGTATTAACAATACCTGAAAGATGATAGCTTTGCTCAATTTTCCAGGTTCTCTCATGACCATTTATAAAGAAAAAAAAAATAATCGCTGAGAACTCTAGGGCATGTCCACACATAGCGTATATGATGCAGATATTCTGCACGGATTTTACACAGCACCAGCTAAATGAATGGGATGCCAAGAGATGTTATGTGGCAGAAAGTTTATTTCTAAGGGTGAGTTTCCACGGTCAGGATACGCTGCGTGTTTGGCGCTGTGCGCTGGCGCAGCGCCAAACACGCAGCGTCCAGATGTTACAGCATAGTGGGGGGGATTTCAAGAAATCCCGTCTCCACTATGCGTAACAATACGCAGGTGGCAGACCTGCGTAAACGGACATGCGGCGCGTCTTTTCAGACTGCAGCATGTCCTCGCATATTGCGGCGACGGTGCGTCGCCGCAACAGAATTAACACAGGGCTATGTAGCCCTGCGTTCTTTCCGGAGGTGTTCCGGAGGTGTCCTGAACACCTCCGGAAAGATCGCGCGTCATAAAGGGGGCGGGACTTAGACGGAGCGGAATTTCCGCTCCGTCCAAAGCGCTGTGGTTCCGGACCGTGGAACCACAGCCTAAGTGGAAATTCATCCATTGTGCGGATTTTAAACTCTGCATCATGTCAAATCTTTGTGCAGACTTCACATTTGGCAATGGTAAGGCCGAGTTCACATGCTGCATATTTGGTGTGGATTTTTCCACTAGTGAGGACTCATTCACACGTTGTTTTTTTTCACGTACGAGAAAAATGGACTAAGTTTCATCAGTGATTTTCAACAAAATTTGCTCCGAGTGTCACCAGTTCTTCGTCCATGAAAAAAAACAACAAACACCTTCTCTTATGTAACAGTCTATGAAAATCAGACAGGAGAGCGATCTGATGTTTTTTCACCGACCCATAAACTTACATTGATGATTTTGATACTCGGATCACAATCAGACACGTGAATGACCCTATTCATTTTTATAGGTAGAACACAAATAGCGCTCGTACGCAAAAAACGGATGCATGCGGAGGAGGTTAGGATAAAACATCCATTTTGCAGGTGCTGTAAAGTGTTAACCAAGCGCGAAATCAGAGGCAAAATTTAAACAAAATCTAGTCTAGAAACATAACATTAAGCTGCTGAAAAATTCACACCAAATATGCAAAGTGTGAATTTACCCTTACACGAAGTATAGGAACAATACTAACCTGCTGCTATCACCATTGTGTCTGGAGGTTCAGTCTTCTCTTTGTAAGATTCCTGTGTCAGATTATCACTGCGTCTGCATTAAATGAATTTTGCATTTTTTTGATGTGATCTGCTGTAATGTCTTTGCTCCTTTGTGAATTTTCTTGTAGTTGGATCCAAACAAGTCCTCACAAATCAGTAAAACCATTCCTGCAATGCCTGAGTCCCACAGCAGGTGTATGCAATCTTTGATCTGATATCTTGTAACTTGTCTCTTTCCACCAAGTTTTGGAAAAACTTCCAGTCCCACCAAAGAGGACAGTTTTTTTTTTTTTACAGAGGAGCCAAGAATGGTAATTTTGCTGCAACATTACAGTCAATGGTTAGATACAGCAATTGGGGGCTGAAAAGACATAAGAGGGGGAAGGGATGTATCATGGGGGAGGGGGAATTATTAAAATCAGATTTGCTTGTGGCTGTATTGCTTTTTGTTAGATTTATCAAAGCCTTGCACACTATTTGATAAATTTGGTGCATCTTTTCATATAATACTTTTGTTTCTTCACTACTGCAGTGAGACTTGTGACTTTTTGAGACTTAGTAGAAAAGACATAAATCTGTTGGTGTAATTTACCATGCACACTCACTTTTTAAAAGTGGCGAGAACACATAAAATTGCTGTCCCAGATTTTGGCACAAATAAAACATGCTAAAATTTGCCACTTGATATATTCCCTTTTCTGCTTTTTAGTACTTGCAGTGTTTATTATTAGGTGATTTATTTTTCCATGTGATTCCATGATTCCTCATAAAATCAACATTCATAATAGCAAAAATGCAAATTTACATTTGCTTAAAAAAAAATACAGACCAATGGAAGAAAAAGATCAAGAAGTGCATTAAAAACATCATACTTAGAGTATGTTAGAACTAAAGTGAAAAAAAATCAAATGGAAATTAAGTGAAAAAAGTACCACCAAAAATCAGCAGGAGATTATCACTAGAGGACTCGTAAACTTTCTGCCATGTAGTCCTCCATATTCACAAGCTCTGTATAACACCAACCCCAATACTGATTGGCAGCTTTCTGCCTATGCACAGTAGCGAAAACAGGAAATTTATCAAAACTGCGGCAAGCAGCCCTATAAGTGATACATTACTGGAATCAGGGTCTCTGTCCATACTTCATACTACTTTAATGCTGTCCTCGGATAAGGTAGCAAAAACCTGGTGACAGATTCCTTTTAAGGCCGGGATCACACATGCGAGAAACACGGACGAGTCTCGCATGTGAATTCCCGGCACTGCCGCCAGCACTCAAGGTCTTTTTGTGCCCAAGGCAGTGGCATGAAAATGTCCTAACTCTCTCCCCCATTTAACATGTGATAACTGTCACATGTTGAATCAATCACCCAAATGCTAGTACTAAGAAGAATAAAATAGATGCCAAAATCTCCGAACCACAGACACGCGGCCGGATGTAAGCACATGGAACAGAGTCACACTGCGCAGCTCCATTAAAAGTGCAGAAGAAGCTAAACTCGAAACGCGTGTTGAGGTTTTTCCTTTTTCTATCACCTTGGGTTTTACCCTTATATTATTCCATCTCATTATCTGTGGCTGTACTTGGTTATTTGTATTCCTTATACTCTGTACAGTATCAGGCTGCACATTTTGCTCAGTCACTTGGTCTTTCTAGATATATTTTACTATATGTGATACTGTGATTAGCCACTTGTCCTTTTTCACTAGCCCATTATTGCTTGTGGCTCCAATCATTTATTCTAGTTTTATGCTCATTTGGCCTTCTATGTGCTATCCATTACTGTCCATGTGATTGTTCACATGACTACTATGGCCATTTTTTCTTGATTTTTAATGTAGCTGCATACAGTCTCTTGCTTGACATGTGACTGTTCACATGATCGTTTTTAGTAGTGACGGACAACTCTTTGTTATTATCATTTAGGTTTTGTCATTTGCTCTTGGGCTCTCTGAGTGCTTTAGATCTCTGTGTTAGATCCTCCATTTACGTCTGTTAATAATGTAATTTCTTGTGTAAATTAATATAAGTTTGATACTTTTATTGGGCTCTTGCGCTCCTCTTTTGGTAGGTTTTATATGGATTCCTATTTGTAGCTACTTAGGTATACAGCTCCAGTAGTCACAAACTGCATAACTAGTGTAAGGTATTTCTTTAATTTATTTAAAGGGGGCAGGTGGTATGGTGGATAATTTTTTTATTAATTATTTTATTTTTGTGTGTGGGGTTCTTCTTTAAGTTATATTGTTTTATTATATTAAATGAAAAAGTCATATGAAAAAAAAACAGGTCTTACTACTCTGAGGAAAAAGGTGAATTGTATACTTGGGCGTTTTAGGGAAAATATACTTTACAGGGAATCGTCACCCTTTTAAGCTTTCTGAGTTATTAATATGGGCATACAGGTTGTATACAGCTGAAATTAGTCATATCTGTATGCCTCCTTGTTTAGTAAAAATCATCTTTTATAGCTTTGTTCTTCCAGGCTATGGGGCGTAGGCTGCCCGGAAGATAAGACTGCCTCCAGTCTTCATTACACAAGTTTTCTCCTCCCATTTCTTAAGATGTCCCTTTGATGTCATGTGTGCGGCCGTAAGTCCCGCACCTGCGCATTCTGCCCGCCATCGTTACTCTTCACTGTGGGGAATTCACCTTCACCGAGATCACTGGGACCGGATGTTTCAGTGACTCTCAGGCACCTAACCTCATCAAAATGGAAGACAGCGCCCACAGAAGGGCACTCAGAAAGCTCAAAAGGATGACACATTCACTTTAAATATCCAGCTAGGGACCAGATACAAGAGACCTGAATCACTTGCTGCGGCACAAAGAGCGTTTCAGATACTAATAGTATCTGGATGCATGACTGCAGCCAGGTTTGTTTTATGCGACCCGCGGTTTGGGCAGCATCAATCAGCTGACAGGTTCCCTTTAAAGAGAGAATAATGGCTGATCTGCTATAATCTTGTTCTACCACTAGATGTCGCTCTTTTACATAAATGCATAAAGCATTGCATTGTGCATTTCCTGCAATGAATACAGCTGATCCTAAGGGGCCCCTCAGGGGACCTGTCAATGGATAGGGGTCATCCAAAGTGTGGGCACCAGTCCTAGAGTTTATTCACACTGCGTGTTTTTGTAAATAAACCCTGAAGGTTGGATATAAGCAATTGCTTGTCATGGTTCACCTTCAGAGTTGATTTGCTTTACCCTCAGGTGCAGACAAATGGTGATTGCAATAGAAAAACATCTCATAACTAAACCACCTGCTCGACCAGTGACGAACAAGTGTGCCGGAGATGACTGGTTAATGTGTGAGTTTCTTTGAAGATATCAGAAAACAATGTAAAGCATTTAGCCTCCCGTACATAAAATACAGCAATCTCTTAAAACTTTACCATAAATACTCAGTATTAGCTCAGGGGCGATTGTACTTATTTATTTCACTGAAAAAAGGTGAATCTGCTGCTTTTGATATCTCCATATCTGTACGTGACAAGTCCTGGGGAAACAATGGCAGAATGAAATGTCACAAACCGAGACTTTAATTCAGCAAATGAGCATCAGTAGTCAGAAAGCTCACGCTGAAGGCTGTGCTAAATTACTGATTATATGACAAAATACATAGGGAAAACAAGCTGGAGGTGTCAATGTATGGCTTACAAAATAAACATTGTCAAAATAGCAGCTGGACACTGATACATCTGCTCAGGACAAACACCGAGAGTCATCAGAATAGAAAGACTAACATCACAAGCCAACAAAAGTGAGGATATATCACTTGTACACTCCAAGGGTATTGTTCTGTACCCCAATTGTCAGTGTCATCCTGTACCCCAAGTGTCAGTGTCATTTTCCTGTACCCCGAGTGTCAGCGTCATTATCTTGTACCCCGAGTGTCAGCGTCATTATCCTGTACCCCAAGTGTCAGCGTCATTGTCCTGTACTCCAAGTGTCAGTGTCATTGTCCTGTACCCCAAGTGTCACTGTCCTGTAGCCCAAGTGTCAGCGTCATTATGCTGTACCCCAAGTGTCAGCGTCATTATCCTGTACCTCAAGTGTCAGCATCACTGTCCTGTACCCAAGTGTCAATGTCATTATCCTGTACCCCAAGTGTCAGCGTCATTATCCTGTACCTCAAGTGTCAGCATCACTGTCCTGTACCCAAGTGTCAATGTCATTATCCTCCCCAAGCACAGTTCCATTCAATAATTAGTGGCTGCTGTCAGGTCAGGCAGAACAGCTCCTATTAAAAAAAACTTGAAAGTTTTCTGCAGTGTCCAGCAGAAGCCAGTACACATTGAATGTAACTCTGCTCTGCAGCTCCGTTCAAAGTGTTTACATCCACTGGTAACCAAAACTGTTTTCAGCTGGTTGTGGGGGTCACGTGTGTCAGACCACCACCAATCTTATTTTTTTAAACTGTAATTTTCATTACAGTTTAAGTTTAGAGAACATATACAATAACAAAAATCAAAGATTCACAAAAAGTTGACAAGACATGGCTGTGACATAAACATGTGTATAAGACAGGTGAATAATTTCAAGGTGCTGCAAACCAAATCCTGTTCCACAGTACTGCAAGATCTCAGGGGTCACTCAGGGCTCTGAACAACCAATTCTGAATTTTTACACATATAATCAATTTATAACCAATATAACCCACCATAACCATCATTAATAACCAAAAGAAGGGAACGAATTAAAGACAGTAGACATGGACACACAAGGCAGGGAGAATGGAGATGGAAATTATGAAGGATCTAATTCATTGGGCCCAAAAATAATCCCAAGGGGCCTAGATTGTCTCAAATAAGTCAGCCTTTGCTTTTTGATTAGCGGTTATGTATACCATAAGGCGAATATCGGAGATTTTACTAAGCAAATCCTGATTAGAGGGAGGGTGAGTCAGCAGGATATTAGACATCTGGCAGCAGTTAGAAAATGCAACAATATAGAAGAGTTTTTCCCAACCCTTTAGGGGTGATGTTGAGAAGATAAAGTGAAGGGTCTGGACAGCCCTTTTAATCTTCATTTTTAAATATTGACAAATTTAAAAAGTCCAGTACATTCAGAAAAGCAGGAAAAAAAGAAAAAAATTGTCATCGATTTATGCAAACAATGAACAAAATGTGTTTTTCTATGAAAGTTTCTCTCATGACGAAAAATTCTTTTCAACCTCACTCTTAGTAAAGCAATCCCTAAAGACAAATTGCTAGGCGATGCTGTCAGTGTTTGATGGATGTGGATACACAGCTATTACACCTTTCAATCACAAGAACAAAGTACAATCAGAGCTAAATAAGTACTCTCTAATGTGATATAGGAAAGATGTGTATCTTCGTACCGTGTTAGCCTCTGCCATAATGACAGTTCTGCTTCACGTCACTTGTCTTACCTATTGCACTATTCCTGTGTCCTCTTGTGTATATATATATATGTGATTCTTCAGTTTTTGTTTTAGTCTTTGCCTGATGAAGAGACCGGAGTAGTCTCGAAAGCTTGCAATTTGTTACCATCTTTTCAGTTAGCCATTAAAAGGTATCAACCACTGAGGACTCTCAAGTCTAAATATTTTTCTCTAATGTGAGGCATTGTTACATATGATGGGAAAGGTAGCATTAAGTCAGTGACCAATGTCATAAATCATTGCACAAGAATAATATGCACCAAAAACTGTTCCTCACCGACAACTACTGCAAGGCTCAAGAACATCAACAGGCAGCAACCTTATTAATAACCTTAAGTTATTTACGAATATATTTATAAAGTCAGGGTTTTTTTTGTTTTTTATCTTCAAAAAACTATCTTTAAAGGTAATCTGTCACCAGCTTTTTGTTACCCCATGATGATGGAAGAGACCCTGATTGCATGTGTACATAGAAAGCTGCCAATCAATAGTGTGGGCGGGGTGATACAGAGCTCATGAATATGGAGGACTACCTGGAAGCAGGTTTACTAGTTCTCTAATGATAATCTCCTGCTGATAAAACAATGATTTTATCAAAACTACAGCAAGCAGCCCAGTAAGTGACACATCGCTGTAATCAGGATTTCTGCCTCTATGTAATGCTGCTCTCAGATGGGGTAGCAAAAATCTGGTGACAGATTCCCTTTAAGACTGCTTCCTCCCTGCTTTCACTTTTGACGGATAATTAAATATATTTGGGAGACCAAAGTTCCATTGCTCTAATTATCATGATTTCACACTACATGCCTTATTGCTGGAAACGAACACTCATCTTCGGGTCCGAGTTCCATGGTTCACGTAAAAACTGAAATTTCCACACGGGCTGAAGGTCTGTTGATATGAACTCATCGGTTTCATACGTCCGGTGATCTGGCTCTGTACATGGACTACGAAACTCAGAAGTGTGTAGAAACCGGTACTGAGGTGAGTATTAACAAAGAATCTGAGAAAATTTATAAAATGTATATAGAAAACCAGTTAGTGTGAATTCCATTTGTCATGAGCATAGTTGTCATCAACATCAAGTAGGACATAACTTGCCAATGGGAGAATATATTCAAGCTAAAAGAATTTGCAGTGCTGACAAAGATTTTTGCCAACAGTGTGGACTGATAAATCAATGGCTATCTGCAAAAAGTTGCACAAGTAATTATTTGCTCCGACGAGATTTAATCATTGAATTCAGTCCTATTGCCACTAGTGTATAAAATTTAGTCTCTCGTCATGCAGTCTGCCTTTACTATCATATATCACACAATGGCTCGTTCTACAGAGCTTGCTTAATTTCATCATGGTACTCTAATAGGAGTGATTGGTATTATAAGTTAGTTCATAAAATTTCTTCACACCTAAATATTCTATCGTCGGCACTCTGTTAACTCAGTAACTGCTGAGTTCCAGACTTCCTCTACCAATAGCATCAGTGCAAAAACTATGGATCGGAAACTTCATGGCATGGGTTTCCAAGGCCATATTCTACGTCTGAGGGCAGCAATTAAGCCAATTTTACTCTTCCGTCCTTCTGGGGCTTTCCATTTTTCCTGATTTTAAGGACAGATGACAAAGCAGCTACTATTCAGAACCTGTCAGACTTGCCTGAATTTGTGAATATTTTTTATCTTCTGTCAGTTGAGTTTCCTGATTGGAAAGCTATACTTTTGTGAAACTTCTGCTCCACCTTGCCCTTTTAATGGATCACCGACAATTGCTATTCCAGACTTCATCTACAGTAAAAGAAACCAAAGAAGAATGCCTCACCCAGAGACTGGCCAGTGACATTTCTGTAGACATGTGGAAAATTTCCTATTCTGTGAGTTTTGCTTTGAGTCTTTTCCCCTAGCTATGTTAATACTTACAATCCTCTAACAGTTTTAGGATAATATACAATTATCAATTTATGGAAAAATAATCAACTTACAAGGTCTAAGTCAATGGGGAATCATAGAAAAACCTAGTATATATAAAATCCAAAATGTATTTAAATTGCCTCAAAAAAGTCAAAATCCGACATACCACATCCAACGGACAGAAGTCTCACAAAATAAAAAGGCTATTATATAGATATCCATATATATGTACCCTGATGGACCCTATAATACTCTGTGCTGTACCCGCCTGCCTATCAGCGGAGGTTGGCATCCTATGGGAAGAAGTGTTGTGGCACCCCCTCTCCACGGCAGTGATCTCTGGAGTGCCCTGATGCGCCCTACTAAAATGTGTATGAGCATGGTATGGTACTCATCCATCCGCTCATCCGATGTTCCTTGATGACACATGAGCTGACATCACTGCCACCAGTCACCCAGTGCCTAGTCAGCGAGATGTAACGTCCTTGTTTGCTCGTCCATGTGTCAGTGGTGAAATCCACCCTGGCAGACATAGATTTTTTTAAGGAATGGGGGATGTTGTCTGCGACATGCTAGTGTAGCACAGAGACAACTTTCTTAGAGAATTAATGGAGACTGGACAACTGGTACTGGGGGACTGCGACGGCTATCAGCTTTCGAAAACCGTCTGTATCCACCAGGCAGAAAGGCAGCATTTCCGTGGCTAAGAGATTAGAAATGGTGGAGTTCAAGCTCTGGGCTTTGGTATGTGTAGGAGGAAACGTTCTTTTACATAACCACAACTATGGGAACGACGGCTGGCTGCTGTGCAGAGAGAGGGTGGAGTAGGTTGAACACGGACTGTGAGTGAGGTGAAGACGGAGGTATTAAGGTGGATTGAGAAAGATTTGGTGTGCTCAGTGAAACAAAAACAGTAGGCATTTCCACTTCCATAACAGCTGACGGGCTCTTGCTCACCCCAACTGTAAGGCCGGGATCACACATGCAACGAAAACGTCCGTCGCTCGCATGTGAATTCCCAGCTCTGGCGCCGCCACTCGGGAGTGGAGCGAGCGGCTGCATGTAGTTCTATGCAGCCGCTTGCTCCACTCCCGAGTGCCGGCGCCATAGCTGGGATTTCACATGCGAGCGACGGACGTTTTCATCGCATGTGTGATCCCGGCCTAAGGGGTAAAGAAGTGGAGGTTCTGCAGTGAGAGACCTGTGTGAGAACACTTGCCATAGTGACAGAAGAGGAAGAAGCAACATAAGTGGTTGATGCGACGGCCAGCGGTTGGTGAGGCCCCCTCGTCTGTATTTTAGTGCAGTGAGATTCCCACACTAAGGCATGTTGATCGCGCATGTGCTGGTTCATGCATGTAGTAGTCAAATTATTGCAATTTTTGCCTCTACTGAGTCATTTTTTGCAAAGTTGGCAGATAGCGTGAGTTGGGTTAATCCTTTGCAGTCTCAAAAAAGGCCCAAGCTAAGCAATCCTTGCTGCATCTGCAAACTGCACACTCATGACCAGTGCTGGCCACAGCCAGAGTTTTGGCTGATGATACAGTGCTTGTTGCGTTTGCATCACTCCACGTATGTGCGGCAAGTTGCAACGTAACATCCTTGTCTTCCTCCTCCACCACCTCCTCCGCATGCCTCTGGATCACAAGTGGAATTAGCAACCTTATCATCATCCTCTTTGTTCTCCCACTTCTCGCCCTGAGAGTCATCCTCCTCTTCCTATCCTAACAGCACAGTACAGTCTAATTGCGCCTCAGGTATCTGAGTGTCATCAGGATCACCTCCACCCCCGGGAATTAACGTCTGTTAACGAGGGTCTGGTTTCTGCTGAGAGCCAATTTGTCTGGCCCAGGATCCAACCGAAAACATTTTGAGCATCGGTGCAGACGCTTTCTTCGTCTGGATTCTGTGAATCTTTGGAGAAGACCTCTAATGTCCATGGAATAGAATGTGTGAACAGCTCTACAGATTCACCTGTTATGATTTGGTAGCTGAGGAGAGCAGGCAAAAAAAGGCAATACACCAGAGAGGTTGGAATCTACTGGATTGCAGTACCCTGACTAACCACCACAACTAAAGGCAGCCGTGGAGCGTATCTACGTTGGTCCTAGACCCCTCGTCACAGCCTGAGAAGCTAACTACACCTAAAGATAGAAAGAGGAAAACTATCTGCCCTGGAGCAGATCCCCAAAGAACATAGGAAGCCCCCAAACATGTAATGGCAGTTAGACAAGAGGAAATACAGACACAGACAGAAAATAGTATGAGCAAACGTTGGGCCCAATCTACCTAGAAAGAAAAGGATAGGAAGGACACTTACTGCAATCCAAAAAACCCTAAAAAAATACCAACTCACTAATTGCAAAAACACCTGAGATCACACGACCTCTACCACCTAAATTAGTTCTCTGGTGTAACAAAACTAAGCAGCAGCCACTGAAAAAACTGGAAAAGGCAAATGAACAAATAACAGTGGCTCAGATAAACTGAGAGGAGCACAAGCCCCTGGAGGGGACCTGGCTGACCTCCACAGAAGTGCACGACAAAA
The DNA here is from genome assembly GCA_033576555.1 of Oophaga sylvatica. NCBI lineage: Eukaryota > Metazoa > Chordata > Amphibia > Anura > Dendrobatidae > Oophaga > Oophaga sylvatica. The sequence continues at coordinate 58,816,405 of JARQOD010000010.1, read as the reverse complement.
TGCAAAAAGCAAGCACAAAAATAAAAGCAGAAAATATCTTATCTGTTAGCAGAAGATGCAGGCAAGACACAGCAAGCTTCCAAGTGAACCGAGAACCAAAGTTGAGACAAGAACAATTGATCACCGGCAACCCTGATGGGAGGGAACCTCCCTTATATAAGACCAGTCTGTAACACCTGATTGCCAATCTTCATAATCTTCATTGAATAGTTCAGTACTGTTTGTAACCACCAGAGGGAGCTTCTGCTCAGAATTCATTTCTAACACATTCACAACAGTACCCCCCCTTGAGGAGGGGTCACCGAACCCTCATTTGGGCAACCAGGTCGGTCAGGATGAGCTCTGTGATACGCACGGATCAGTCTCCTAGCATGGATGTCCGAAGCAAACACCCAAGAATTGTCCTCCTGACCATAACCTCTCCACTTAACCAAATACTGGAGTTTCCGTCTAGAAAAACGAGAATCCAATATTTTCTCAACCACATACTCCAGATTGCCCTCAACCAAAACAGAGTCAGGAGGCGCAGCCATAGGAACCACTGGCTCGACAAACCTCTTCAATAAGGACTTGTGGAACACGTTATGGATCTTAAATGTCCCTGGAAGAAGTAAACGAAAGGAAACAGGATTAAGAATCTCCATGATCTTATAAGGTCCAATGAACCTAGGCTTAAACTTAGGAGATGCAACTCTCATAGGGATATTTCTTGAGGACAACCAGACCAAGTCCCCCACTTCAAACCGAGGACCATCAGTCCTATGCCGGTTGGCAAACCGCTGGGCCCTCTCCTGAGAGAGGGACAACCTCTCCACTACCTGGTCCCAAATCTGCTGCATACGCTCCACAACAGAGTCAACACCTGGACAGACAGAAGCCTCCGTCTGTCCCGAAGTAAATCGAGGGTGAAACCCAAAATTGCAGAAAAATGGAGACATCAAAGTGGCAGAGCTAGCCCTATTATTAAGAGCAAACTCAGCCAAAGGCAAAAAAGAGACCCAGTCATCCTGATCAGCAGACACAAAGCATCTCAGATAAGTCTCCAATGTCTGGTTTGTTCTCTCAGTTTGTCAATTGGTCTGAGGATGAAAAGCCGAGGAGAAAGACAATTGAACACCAAGTTTAGAACAAAAAGTCCTCCAAAATCTGGAAACAAACTGGACTCCTCTGTCAGACACAATGTTCTCAGGAATGCCGTGTAACCGAACCACATGCTGAAGGAACAAAGGCACCAATTCGGAGGAGGAAGGCAACTTAGGTAATGGCACAAGATGTATCATTTTGGAAAACCTATCACAAATCACCCAGATAACGGTCATTCTCTGAGAAACAGGGAGGTCGGAAATGAAATCCATAGAGATATGGGTCCATGGTCTCTTGGGCACAGGCAATGGCATCAACAAACCACTAGAGCGAGAGCAAGGCTTGGAGCGAGAGCAAGTCCCTCAGGACTGCACAAACTCCCTGACGTCACGAGACAAAGTATGCCACCAAAAGGATCGACTAACCAAGTCTCTGGTACCAAAAATTCCGGGATGACCGGCCAACGCGGAACAATGAATCTCAGACATCACACTCTTTTTCCACCGGTCTGGGACAAACAATTTCCCAATAGGGCAGCGCTCGGTTTATCCTCATGACACCCTTCTAGAGCCAGTCTCAAATTGGGCGAGATGGCGGAAAGAACTACACCCTCTTTCAAAATAACAGCAGGATCAGATAACTCAGGAGAGTCGCAAGGAAACTCCTCGAGAGGGCATCCGCTTTAACATTCTTAGTGCCAGGAAGAAAGGAAACCACAAAATTAAAACGTGTGAAAAACAAGGCCCACCTGGCCTGTCTAGGATTAAGTCGCTTGGCTGATTCCAGATAAACCAGATTCTTATGGTCCGTGAGGACCACCACCTGATGTTTGGCTCCCTCCAGCCAATGTCTCCACTCTTCAAAAGCCCACTTCATGGCCAATAACTCCCGATTACCCACGTCATAATTACGTTCAGTTGGAGAAAATTTTCGAGAGAAAAAGGCACAAGGGTTACTTTTAGAGGTCTCTGGATCTCTTTGGGACAAAACGGCACCTGCCCCAATTTCAGAGGCATCAACCTCCACCTGAAATGGCAGAGAAACACAGGCTGCCGTAGAACAGGAGCAGAAGTGAATCTCTGCTTAAGTTCCTGAAACGCAGAGACTGCCTCAGGAGGCCAATTCACCACATCAGAACTCTTCTTGGTCAAATCAGTCAATGGTTTAACAATAACAGAGAAATTACCAATAAATTTACGATAAAAATTGGCAAAACCCAAGAATCTCTGAAGAGCCTTTAATGAAGTAGGTTGGACCCAATCACAGATGGCCTGAACCTTGACCGGGTCCATTTCAATAACAGATGGGGACAAAATGAATCCCAGAAATGAGATCCTCTGTACGCCAAAAAGACACTTTGATCCCTTCACATACAGAGCATTCTGTCTCAAAATCTGGAACACAGTCCGAACATGTTTCACATGAGAGTCCCAGTCATTGGAAAAAATCAAGATATCATCCAAATAAACAATCAGAAATTTATCCACAAAATCCCTGAAAATGTCATTCATGAAGGACTGGAAGACGGAAGGAGCATTAGTGAGCCCAAAGGGCATCACTAGGTACTCAAAATGCCCCTCTGGGGTATTAAATGCTGTCTTCCATTCATCCCCGTGCTTAATGCGAATAAGGTTATACGCCCCCCTGAGGTCAAGCTTGGTAAACCAAGTAGCACTTTTCACCCTGGAAAACAGGTCAGAAATCAAGGGTAACGGATATTGATATTTCACAGTGATATTGTTCAAGAGGCGATAATCAATACACGGCCTTAATGAACCATCCTTTTTGGCCACAAAGAAAAAACCTGCACCCAAGGGTGAAGAGGATGGTCTGATATGACCCTTCTCCAATGACTCCTTGATATAAGACCGCATAGCGTCATGTTCAGGTACAGACAAGTTAAAAAGGCGACCTTTAGGGAATTTACTACCAGGCACTAATTCAATAGCGCAGTCATAGCTCCTATGGGGGGGCAAGGATGCAAGGATGCAGATTTACTTTCGCTAAACACATCAGAAAAATCAGTCAAAAAGTCAGGAACATCCTGAGCCTGGGAAGAGGCAGAAAAAACAGGAGTGTTGGCATTAACACATTGACAGCCCCAACTGGTTACAGACACAGATTTCCAATCCAAAACAGGATTATGAGACTGCAACCAAGGGAAACCTAGAACAATAATGTCATGCAGATTGTACAGTACCAAAAATTTGCAACTCTCCTGATGATCAGGTTCAACCCTCATTATCACCTGAGTAGAGAACTGGGGTTTATTCCCAGCCAAAGGGGTAGAATCAATCCCCAGTAGGGGAATAGACTTCCGTAGGGGTATCAAGGGAAACCCACAACGTTTAGCAAAATCAAAATCCATCAGGTTAATAGCTGCTCCCGAATCAACAAAAGCCTGGGCAGAAAATGTGGACAGGGAGCAAATCAGGGTAACAGTCAACAGAAATTTAGTCTGAACACTACCCAAGACTACTGAGCGTGCAAAACGTCTTCCCCGCTTAGGGCAGACTGAAATAGCATGAGAGGCGTCACCACAGTAGAAACATAACCCATTGCGTTTTCGAAACTCATGACGCTGTGCCCCAGAAGCCACTCTATCACACTGCATGGGTTCAGAAGCTGGTTCACAAGGCAACACTATTCCACGCATACCTCTACGCTCAGCAAACGTCTGTCAGTTTGAATCGCCAATGACATAGAATCATTGAGACCAGGGGAGAAGGGAAACCCACCATAACATCTTTTACATTCTCTGACAGACCCTTCCGAAAAAGGGCTGCCAAAGCATCATCATTCCATTTGGTCAGGACTGCCCACCTTCGGAATCTCTGACAGTACAACTCAGCGTCCTCAAGCCCCTGATTTAATGCCAACAAGGCTTTTTCAGCTTGATCAGTGACATTAGGTTCATCGTACAATAACCCCAGAGCCAGAAAAAATGCATCAACATTACTCAAAACAGGATCCCCAGGTGTCAGGGAAAAAGCCCAATCCTGAGGATCGCCGCGCAGGAGAGAGATGACAATTTGAACCTGCTGTGCTGCGTTCCCTGAGGACTTAGGTTTTAAGGCAAAAAACAACTTACAGTTATTTTTGAAATTCAGAAATTTAGCTCGATCCCCTAAAAACAAATCTGGCATGGGGATCCTAGGTTCCACAACAGGCAACCCTGCAAGATAGGTAGCAATACTCCGAACTTCAGTGGCAAGCTGATCCACACGGCCAGACAACTGTGCAAGCTCCATTGAGAGAAAAAAAAATCCTCAGCACCCAGAGAAAAAGAGGGAAAAAAAAAAAAAAAAATCTGACAACTTTTTTTTTTTTTACACTATCTTTCCCTTCTGTGAGTACCATATAATTTTCAGTTTGGCCGGTGATACTGTTATGATTTGGTAGCTGAGGAGAGCAGGCAAAAAAAGGCAATACACCAGAGAGGTTGGAATCTACTGGATTGCAGTACCCTGACTAACCACCACAACTAAAGGCAGCCGTGGAGCGTACCTATGTTGGTCCTAGACGCCTCGTCACAGCCTGAGAAGCTAACTACACCTAAAGATAGAAAGAGGAAAACTATCTGCCCCGGAGCAGATCCCCAAAGAACATAGGAAGCCCCCAAACATGTAATGGCGGTTAGACAAGAGGAAATATAGACACAGACAGAAAATAGTATGAGCAAACGTTGGGGCCCAATCTTCTTACAAAGAAAAGGATAGGAAGGACACTTACCTCTACCACCTAAATTAGTTCTCTGGTGTAACAAAACTAAGCAGCAGCCACTGAAAAAACTGGAAAAGGCAAATGAACAAATAACAGTGGCTCAGATAAACTGAGAGGAGCACAAGCCCCCGGAGGGGACCTGGCTGACCTCCACAGAAGTGCAGGACAAAATGCAAAAAGCAAGCACAAAAATAAAAGCAGAAAATATCTTATCTGTTAGCAGAAGATGCAGGCAAGACACAGCAAGTGTAAGGTTCTTTGTCTCTTTTGACATGTTCCTTGAAACTCAGTTTTCCGTCGGCCATTTTGCTTTCTGTCTTTCTGCAGCTCTTGCCCTCAGTTAATATGGAGTTTCCAGTTTTCATGTTCCCGCCCTGATTCTCTCCCTCTTGCTTCTTAAGCAGCCTCAGCTGAACAATCAGTGCTCCTGAATCAAGCCTCAGTCAGCCTGTGACCTGACTCCTGGAAACCTAGGATTTTTGTAGAGCTTGAAGTTACTCTGGCCTGCTGTGTTCTCCTACCTCTGTTCCTGCAAACTGTGTGACCTTTTCTGCATGCTTGTATGAAGTAATACAAGTCATTTCATATCAACCTATGTCTCATGTGTTTTCCTCGCACCCAAGCACAAGACGCTATAGGAACTGTACACTATACATGACAAGATTCAGGAGCCAATGTTTAGTGTCTGCTGGGTCTGGGAAAGCCGTGTCTGCTGTGACTGTGGATATCAGATGTCCGTTTAATACCTTCTGTGATGACAGTGGTTGTGACTTCTCACAACCATTCCAGGTGAGCGCATTCCCTTAAATGTTACTCTGGAGTGTTACCACAGGTAAACACTATTGTTTTTTTTTTTTTTCCTTTCCTCTTCTCCTTCCAGCACTTCTGCCTTAAAAGATCTGGAAGATGGAGGCCCGCATAAAGGAGCTTTGCGGAGTGACTGATACAATCCTTGCAGATATACAGACTATAAAGACCCGTTTTGCAAGCCTACAGGACCTCACTAATCATAATTTGCAAGTGTTTGGACAAACTACTCAGGAATTACGAGCCAGGATTGAGGCTCTAGAGGAACGAGTCCAGGCTCCTGCCATAACCCCGAGTTCTGGGATCCCCAAGTTACCTCCTTTTCGTTTTGGCGGTGAATGTGAGAAATTCAGGGGATTTATTAACCAATGCAATCTATTTTTCTCTGCACATGCTTCACAATTTCCCACTGAACGATCCAAAGTGCTTACTATAATCATGTTGCTTACCAATAAGGCTTTGATGTGGGCAAACCCTCTGATTGAGACTGAGGATGATTGTTTGAATCACCTTGATGCTTTTATTTCAGCCATGGGGCAGGTGTTTGATGACCCCAATCGAGGTGCAACAGCTGAAGCAGCCATGTTAACTTTGCGCCAAGGTAAGCGTTCAGTAGCCGAATATGCCTTGGATTTCAGGAGATGGGCTCTTGATACCACTTGGGACACTTCCGCCAAAAAATCTATTTTTCGGAAAGGGTTGTCTCCACTGATTAAGGATGAACTTGCTCGTGCCGACCCTCCCACTGCGTTAGGTGACTTTATTAACTATTGTATCCGTATTGATGCTCGTCTGACTGAACGCAGACAAGAGAGATGGTTCGAAAATAATCGCACTAACCTTTTCCTACCTCCCTCCTCAGCTAAGGAACCTTTGAGTAGGATCACAAGGGAACCAGAACCTGAACCCATGCAGGTGGACTCTTTACAAAGACGGGTTAGTGATGCACGCAAAGAACATCGTATAAAGGAAAATCTATGTTTTTACTGTGGTAAGTCAGGGCACTTCATTATAAACTGCCCCAGCCGTTCTCGTAAGACTACTGCAGCAGTCATTCACTGTGAGTGTTGCGAGAGGAGCTCTGTCATGTCCGAGCCTCAGACTCCAGAGAGATCTGCTGCAAGAGATCTTGATTTTTCAGACTTAAACTCTGTTAGTTCTGGGGACAATGACGGTATAAACGCTGCAATTTTTCAAGTTTCCTCAGCGGTGTCCCAGCTGAGTTGTAAAAGAAATAATTCTCATTGCTTCCTTTCCATCAAACTCTGGGTGGACTCAGTCTGGGTGTCTAGCTCTGCTATGATCGACTCAGGAGCAAGTGGAAATTTTATGGATATCTCCTTTGCTCTGAAACAGGGGATACGTTCAGTGAAGAAGGCTACTCCAGTACAGATGGAGACTGTGGATGGCTCCCTGCTGACCTCTGGACCAGTGGATCAGGAAACAGAGCCTTTGAGGGTCCTTATGGGTAAAGATCATCAGGAGAAAATGTCTTTTATGCTTATCTCTTCTCCCCACTTTCCCATTATTCTAGGGCTACCATGGCTGCAGGCGCAGAATCCTACGATTAACTGGGAGACCAAGGAATTACACTTTCCGGAGAAACAGATGAGTCAAGGAGTTTCAGCTTGCTCTGTTCCTAAAGGAACCATGTCAGTCCCTGAACTACCAGCTGTGTATACCAGGACTATGTGGATTTATGTGACAAGAAGAACGCTGATCAGCTTCCTCCTCACCGTCCATATGATTGTCCAATCGAATTATTGCCTGGAGCCGAGATACCTTTTGGTAAGATCTACCCCCTAGCGGGGCCCGAGCTAAAAGCTTTGAAGGACTACATAGATGAAAATCTAGCCAAAGGCTTCATACGCCCCTCTTCATCTCCCGCAGGTGCACCCATCTTCTTTGTGAAGAAGAAAGATGGATCTCTGAGACCCTGCATAGACTATAGGGAACTCAATAAGGTTACTATTAGAAACTGTTATCCATTGCCTTTAATCCCTGAGTTGTTGGAGAGAGTGCGGCACGCCAAAATTTTCTCTAAACTGGATCTCCGTGGGGCCTATAACTTGGTCCGTATTAGACCTGGGGATGAATGGAAGACTGCATTCAGGTCACGCTATGGACACTTCGAATATCTAGTTATGCCTTTTGGTCTGAGTACCGCCCCAGCCACTTTCCAACACTTGGTGAATGACATCTTCAGGGATCTCCTAGATACATTTGTGGTGATTTATCTGGATGATATTCTAATTTTTTCTAACTCCACAGAGGAACATCATGGACATGTGAGAATGGTCTTAGAACGCCTAAGACAAAACCATCTCTACATCAAACTTGAAAAGTGTGAATTCCATAGGACCGAAATTCAATTTCTGGGGTATGTACTATCTACGCAAGGGATTAGTATGGATGGAAGCAAGACCCAAGCCATCAAGGATTGGCCAATTCCTAGAAATGTGAAGGAGGTGCAGCGCTTCATCGGGTTTGCCAACTTCTATAGACGTTTCATTAGGAATTTCTCTGAGGTAGTGTCACCTATCACCCAACTTACCCGAAACAGTCTAGGTTCTCCTGGACCCCGCAAGCTCGGGAAGCATTTTCCTGTTTAAAGGATAAATTTACCACCGCACCTATCTTAGTACATCCCAACCCCGAGCTTGCCTTCATAATAGAGGTGGATGCTTCAGACTGTGCCGTTGGAGCTATACTCTCTCAGAGATCAGGTGAGAAGAATGTCTTGCATCCCTGTGCCTTCTTTTCCCAGCAGTTGTCTTCGGCTGAGAGGAACTACGATGTGGGCAATAATGAATTGTTGGCCATTATTGCCGCCTTCAAGGAATGGAGACACCTTCTTCAGGAGCTGCACAGCAAATAGTCGTCCTGACAGACCATCGTAACCTTGAATTTATCAGGTTGGCTAAGTGCCTGACTCCTCGCCAGGCTCGCTGGAATCTTTTCCTAAACCAATTTAATTTTGTAATTTCTTATAGACCAGGATCGCGCAATGGAAAGGCTGATGCACTCTCTAGGATTCATTCAGCAGAGACACGTCCACTTACTCCTCCTAAATGTCACGCTGTATAGCAGATATATATATGAGATGTCTGTAATCTATATCAAAAAGGGCAACATACTATATAACATGCGCATAGATATATTATAACATGGATTTACCTGACAGAATGTCCACTGGGTCAAAACGGAATCCGTTATACGCTGTCTCCGGCTAGAGGGTGACCGGGGTCTAAGCTGACCCTGAACTGGGGTCCTAACTAATCCCTCAACCTGGAGGTACTGTTAAAGGTACAGAGGTCCAGGCCACCAGCGTAAACCCTGTCTCCTATCAATCCCTGCCAACTGTATTCTAGTCCTAAGAAGGACCCTGAATACCACCAAAGGGAATGAACAGGTAACGGATAATGAACAGAAAGACATACAAGAAAGAGAAGGAATAAAGTAAATAAAGTCTTACATACAACACTCACACACAGTAGGAACACCTAAGGTCTCAGAGATTTAACTATAAGCTATAAGAGTAAAAACAACTAATGAACTCTTAGCTTAAATATTCTCAGAACCGATCCAGACTGCTGAACTACATGAATGCTTTCACCGGCGTCTAACACCCAGACTGGCAGAAATATAAAGGAAACTAATTAGAACATAATCAAAAGCAGCCGGGCGAGGCTGCACCTAGCCTTAGCAAAGAGCTAGGAAAAATTAACTCTCACATTACCAAAAAACAAAGAAACAGAAGCTCAGCTGTGAGAAGTCAGAATGTGCAATCGCGACGATCTTTGTGGCGATGCACCCATGACAGTACCCCCCCTTCTACGAGGGGCCTCCGACCCTCATGACCAGGTCTGTCCGGGTGAGTTGTGTGAAAGGTCCGTCCACGTTATCATTGACCACCACTGAAGGAGGAGGTAGAGGTGACGGTATGACTGGTGCCACATACTTTTTAAGTAATGACTTGTGAAACACATTATGAATTTTAAACGTAGGAGGGAGGTCCAGACGAAATGCCACAGGATTAATTATGGAACTGATCCTGTACGGCCCGATGAATCTGGGACCCAACCTCCAGGAGGGAACTTTAAGTTTAATATTCCTGGTAGACAACCACACCAGATCATTCACCTTCAGATCTCGACCAGAAACTCTCCCCCTATCAGCCATCCGTTTGTAACGGTTCTCCGTAACCTTCAGTCTTAACTGATCTGGAACTATCAGTCTCCCTGGAAGTCCCACAGGGGCGTCCCCCTGAGCCCCCAATACCTCCCCCTCAAGCTCAGAGCATACAGCTGACACCACAACTCCCTCCTGAGGAATAGGAACCGGATCATCCATCCTCCCGTCCCTGGGAAAGTACGAGATAAGGCATCAGGAAGCAACTTTATTGAGCAGTCATATGCGCGATGAGGAGGTAACTCTTTACACCCCTTCTCTGAGAACATCTCCCCAAAGTCCTCCAGAAAAGGAGGCAAAGTCCTAGGCACAACTGCACCGATGACCGTGCTCATGCAGTTATTCTTGCAAAATTCACCCCACTGGCTTATCTTTCTGGATTGCCAATCAATCACTGGTTATGTTTAGCCAACCAAGGAAGTCCCAACACAATAGGAGTAGGTAGACCCTCCAACACATAACAAGACAATTGCTCTTTATGCATTGCCCCTACTCGAAGATCTATGTTATGAACAGCTTGAACCAAGCTACCTTGACCAAGAGGTCTAGAATCAATAGAGAGTATAGGGACCGGTTTGGCCAATACACTCAGTTGCATACCATGCACCTGGGCAAACCGAGCGTCCACAAGATTAGCCCCGGACCCACTATCAAGAAAAACAGAAATCCTCTCAGTTCTAGTACCAATCACCACCTCCGCAGGCACGATAAACTGAGAGGGATTTGGGGACGAAATACAGACTCCCAGGTTAACTCCTTGGGTCAAAGTGGTCCGGGATGGACAACCCCCAACAAAATGTCCCTCTCTCCCGCAAAAGAAACACCTTCTAGCCTTGCGGCGCACCGCCGATTCCCTCCTACAAAAAGATGTCCCTCCCAACTGCATAGGCTCCTCCGAACAGACAAGGGAACCTCAACATAAGGGACTTTAGTAGTAGGTGGAGTAACAACAGGGGGCGGAGTTACCTCGCACCTCTCCCGGAGCCGTCTATCAGTACGGATAGCTAGGGCCATAGCAGCCTCCAGTGATGGAGGAGAATCATACTGAGCCAAAACGTCCTTTAATTTGTCAGAAAGCCCATGACAAAACTGGCTTCTAAGAGCTGGGTCATTCCACTGAGTATCTGTGGCCCATCTACGGAACTCAGAAGCAAATTCCTCCGCCGGACGATCTCCCTGCTGTATCTTACGTAATTTTGTCTCAGCAAGAGAGACCCGATCTGGGTCATCATATACCAAACCCAGGGCAGTAAAAAATCGATCTACTGACTGTAGAGCCGGGGATCCCGGAGGAAGGGAGAAGGCCCAGGATTGAGGGTCCCCTTGTAGGAGCGAGATAACAATTCCCACTCTCTGCTCTTCACTCCCTGATGATCGAGGCCGAAGCCGAAAATACAATTTACATGCTTCCCTGAAGGTAAAAAATTTGTCTCGCCCACCAGTGAACCTGTCCGGAGAGCTACTTTAGGTTCAAATCTGGGTTGCTCCGAGGGAGACAAAACTTTGGACTTAATGTCCGTCAGCTCCATGGATAATCCCTGCAACTGCAGAGCCAGCTGGGCTACTGGATCCATGGCAACTGGGAATAATTTTATGGGCCAGTGAAAAATGTCACGCGGTCTTATGATATGTGTACGATGTCAGTAAACTATTCTTAAAAGAACAACACTCTATACAACATATAGATTAGCAACATCAGCATGTAAATATAGAATAGATTTACCTGACACGATATCCGTTGAACTCAGGGTTAATCTTGAGGACTTGATAGACTGTCACAGGAAAGAGGAGGACCGGGGGTCTAACCTGACCCTGAACTGGGGTCCTAACTAATCCCTCAACCTGGAGGTACTGTTAAAGGTACAGAGGTCCAGGCCACCAGCGTAAACCCTGTCTCCTATCAATCCCTGCCAACTGTATTCTAGTCCTAAGAAGGACCCTGAATACCACCAAAGGGAATGAACAGGTAACGGATAATGAACAGAAAGACATACAAGAAAGAGAAGGAATAAAGTAAATAAAGTCTTACATACAACACTCACACACAGTAGGAACACCTAAGGTCTCAGAGATTTAACTATAAGCTATAAGAGTAAAAACAACTAATGAACTCTTAGCTTAAATATTCTCAGAACCGATCCAGACTGCTGAACTACATGAATGCTTTCACCGGCGTCTAACACCCAGACTGGCAGAAATATAAAGGAAACTAATTAGAACATAATCAAAAGCAGCCGGGCGAGGCTGCACCTAGCCTTAGCAAAGAGCTAGGAAAAATTAACTCTCACATTACCAAAAAACAAAGAAACAGAAGCTCAGCTGTGAGAAGTCAGAATGTGCAATCGCGACGATCTTTGTGGCGATGCACCCATGACACTAAGACTATTCTTCCTGACTCTAGATTCCTGGGAGTGATTCATAATCAAGACCTACTTAAGGACATCAAGGAAGCATACCATGCGGATTCTTTGTTGGCTCAACCCCCAAGGGACGTAAGTCTTGTCTTTAAGAATGGTGTGTGGATTCAGGGACAATGTCTGTATATACCTGAAACAGTCAGATTGAGAGTATTGCAACTCATCCACGATTCCAAGATAGCCGGGCATAGGGGAATTCTAAAGACACAAGAATTTCTTTCTCGTTACTTTTGGTGGCCCACTTACAGGAAAGATGTTTTAAACTATGTCACTTCATGTGAAGTCTGTGCAAGATGCAAAACACCTTGCTCCTCACCAACTGGTCTGTTACAACCTCTTCCCACCCCGTCCCGCCCGTGGGGATCCATTTCTATGGACTTCATTGTGGAGTTACCAACCTCTCAAGGGAAGAACACCATTCTAGTGGTGGTTGATCGTCTAACAAAGGCAGCTCATTTTATCCCTTGTGTCGGCTTACCCACTGCAAAACAGACATCAGACTTGATGATTAAGAATGTGTTTCGCTTACATGGAGTGCCGGATGAGGTCATTTCGGATCGAGGGGTGCAATTCACTTCAAGGTTTTGGCAAAATTTCTGTGCCGCATTGGACATTAAAGTAAACCTTTCTTCTGCTTTTCATCCCCAGACTAATGGACAGACAGAACGAACCAATCAGACCCTGGAGCAGTATCTCCGCTGCTTTATCTGCCACCTACAAGATGATTGGGTGGATCTACTTCCACTGGCTGAGTTCTCTTATAATAACTCTCAGAGCGCCTCCACTAAGCAGTCTCCTTTTTACTCCTTTTACGAGGGCAGCACGGTGGCTCAGTGGATAGCACTGCAGCCTTGCAGCGCTGGAGTCCTGGGTTCGAATCCCACCTAGGACAACATCTGCAAGGAGTTTGTATGTTCTCCCCGTGTTTGCATGGGTTTCCTCCGGGTACTCCGGTTTCCTCCCACACTCCAAAAACATACAGATAGGGAATCTAGATTGTGAGCCCCATTGGGGACAGCGACGATAATGTGTGCAAACTGTAAAGCGCTGCGGAATATGTTAGCGCTATATAAAAATAAAGATTATTTATTTATTTATTATTTACTCCAATCTAGGTTATCATCCTAACATTCTTCCTCGATTTCCCATAGATACGCCCTTGCCGGCAGTGGCTGAAAGAATCACTTCTTTACAAAAGAATATGGATCTTCTAAAGGAAAATCTAGAATTGGCTCAGGAAAGGTACAAAAAAGCAGCAGATAAATTTCGTAAACCTGCACCAGCTTTCAAGGTAGGAGATTTGGTCTGGCTGTCAACCAGAAATCTTAAAATAAAGATTCCATCGTCTAAATTGGGACATAAGTACATTGGACCTTATAAGATCAGTAAGATTATAAGTGCTGTTGCTTGTCGTCTTCAACTGCCCAGAACTATGAGAATCCACCCTGTCTTTCATGTATCCCTACTAAAGGCTGCAACACCCAATACGTTTCCTGGACGCTCTTCTCCTTGCCCTGACCCAGTGCTGGTCGATGGTCAGGAAGAATTTATGGTGGAAAGGATTCTAGATTCCAGGTTGTACAGAAATCAGTTGCAATATTTGATTAAATGGCGGGGCTACCCAGTGGAGGACAACTCATGGGAACCAGTCAATAATGTAAATGCTCCTCGCCTGCTCCGCCAGTTTCATCAGAGGTACCCTGACAAGCCTGGTCTGAGGTCAACCAGAGGTTGTCCTTAAGGGGGGAGTAATGTAAGGTTCTTTGTCTCTTTTGACATGTTCCTTGAAACTCAGTTTTCCGTCGGCCATTTTGCTTTCTGTCTTTCTGCAGCTCTTGCCCTCAGTTAATATGGAGTTTCCAGTTTTCATGTTCCCGCCCTGATTCTCTCCCTCTTGCTTCTTAAGCAGCCTCAGCTGAACAATCAGTGCTCCTGAATCAAGCCTCAGTCAGCCTGTGACCTGACTCCTGGAAACCTAGGATTTTTGTAGAGCTTGAAGTTACTCTGGCCTGCTGTGTTCTCCTGCCTCTGTTCCTGCAAACTGTGTGACCTTTTCTGCATGCTTGTATGAAGTAATACAAGTCATTTCATATCAACCTATGTCTCATGTGTTTTCCTCGCACCCAAGCACAAGACGCTATAGGAACTGTACACTATACATGACAGCAAGCTTCCAAGTGAACCGAGAACCAAAGTTGAGACAAGAACAATTGATCACCGGCAACCCTGATGGGAGGGAATCTCCCTTATATAAGACCAGTCTGTAACACCTGATTGCCAATCTTCACAATCTTCATTGAATAGTTCAGTACTGTTTGTAACCACCAGAGGGAGCTTCTGCTCAGAATTCATTTCTAACACAATCACAACACTCACCCATCTGTGGTACCCCTCAGCAAGCTGGGGTTGGAAAGTTGTGATGGGGGAAACAAGGGTAATTGGGGTGTCAGATCTGAGATTGTACTGTGTGTGATGTTAAGATGGAGGAAGAGGAGGAGAGGCCACTTGATGCAGCGCTTGCCATCCACTGGAGCACATGCTCTTTCTGGCCCTCAGTTTCAAGGTGTACTGCTGTGCCGCTGCCAAAGAAAGTGAGTTGAGTAGCCCATCCAGTAACAGATGTTGTCAGTGATCTTTGGATGGGAGAAGCCGATGTTTGTTCACTAGAGCTTTCAGTAACATTACCACCTAACCCACATACAAGTCGAACGCCAAGCCTATTCCCCCTTTCACCACGGCCTCGCTTTTTCCCACTCATGTTGAATTACCCTTCCCCTTCTTAACCTGCTGTTTGACAACCCAAGGCACAGACCTGTCAGTCACTTGTAACTAAATTGACAATCAGTATTTATTTGCTGAGACAGTGTGCCTGCACAACAATATTGGCCCAAACGATTTTGATTAGGAAAAGGGGCCTCCTGCCTGCACCCCAATATTAGCCCAAACAAGTTTACTTAGGAAATGGAGCTTGGTACATACACACCAATATTAGCCCTTATCATTTGGATTAGGAAATGGGGTCTGGTGCCTGCAACACAATATTAGCCCAAATGATTTTGATTAGGAAATGGGGCCTGGAACCTACACTCCAATTTTAGCCCAAAAGATTTTACTTAAGAAATGGGGACTGGTGCATACACACCAATATTATCCCAAACGATTTAAATTAGGAAATGGGGCCTCCTGCCTGCATTCCAGTATTAGCCCAAATATTTTTGATTAGGAAAGGAAGCTTGGTGCCTGCACCCCAACATTAGCCCTAACAATTTTGATTAGGAAATAGGGCCTTCTGCCTGCACCCCAATATTAGCCCAAACAATTTTACTTACCAAATGGAGCCTGGTGCATACACATCAATATTAGCCCTAACGATTTGGATTAGGAAATGGGGCCTGGTGCTTGCACCCAATATTAGCCCTAAATATTATGATTAGGAAATGGGGCCTTCTGTCTGCACCCCAATATTAGCCCAAAAGGTTTTACTAAGGAAATTGGGACTGGTGTATACACACCAATATTATCCCAAACAATTTTAATTAGGGAACGGGGCTTCCTGCCTGCACCCCAGAATTAGCACAAATATTTTTGATTAGGAAATGGAGCCTGATGCCTGCACCCCAATAATAGCCCTAAGAATTTTGATTAGGAAATAGGGACTTCTGCCTGCACCCCAATATTAGCTCAAACAATTTTACTTACGAAATGTGGCCTGGTGCATACACATCAATATTAGCCCTAATGATTTGGATTAGGAACTGGTGCCTGCACACAATATTAACCCAAAAGATTTTGATAAGTAAACGTGACCTCCTGAGTCTTGACTGCAACAGTACTAGCACAAACAATTTGGTTTAGGAAATGGGGCATGGTGCCTGCACCCCAAAATAATATCCCAAACGATTTTGATTAGTAAATGTGACCTCCTGAGTCTTGACTGCAGCACAGTATTAGCCCAAATGATCTGAATTAGTAAATGTGGACTCCTGCCTGGACAACACTAATTGCACAAACTAGTTTGATGCTCGAAGGTGGATTTCACACAGGACTGGATCCTATCTAATTATCTGACAACTTGCAGCAGGAGCAGCCTCTTTGCGCTGTTACATTGATAAAATGGAGCCAGCAAAACAACATGTCCACTTTTTATATGGAGATGGACATGTGACTTCTACAGCTAATGACAGAAGCCCTTGTGCCTGGAATTGGGGATGGTTTCTGTGCCCTGATTGGCTGCTGGAATGCACACACATTAAGTTATAATTAGTTATAAGGCTGGAGGAAATAGGGGTGAATTCTCGATGCGTCAAGTGAACAGGTATCGTCGGGAAATGATACCACTTTGTAAGACCTTGCTATGCAAGTTGTGACTTGGAATGTGAAAGGGCTTCATTCCCCACATAAACATAATATGGTATTAAATCAATAGCAATGTCTCAAGATTAATGTCACTTTACTTCAGGAGACACCTCTCAGGGAACAGGATTTTTGGAGGATGCAAAAATGTTAGTGGGATATGCGTAGGGGTCCTCAGCGGTTCAAAACAACGTCAGAGTTATGATTTTAAGCTCTAAAAAATTACTTAGCAAGCTTCTTAACTGCAGGGGTGAAAGAGAGGGATGTCTGAAGAGGAGCCTGGGTGATTTTCCCATGGTACAAATGAAAATTTTTAATGTATATTCCAGAGGAAGTAAACACGTTTTTCAGAGATATGGAAAACCTAGGCAGATAGGAGAGGATCTAAGTGGGACCCTATGGTAATGAGAGCTTGATCTAATGAGATGCCTTTTTGCAGAAGCAGGTTGGAGGACCCAAACAGATTATCTCATTTGGATGAGAGAAAATTGAATAATTAATTTCCCCATAATTTCAGATCTTGCTTCAATTAAGTTTTTATTTCACAGTACTTGATGGCATGGCTTCATGACTAAGGAGTTGGCTATTTCTGTCCACTCTCTGGTTGTGCTTGAGCTACATGATCATTAGCCCAGGTGTCAGAATATGCATGGAGGCTTCCCTGGCCGTGTTGGTGATAGAGGAAACATCATGGCCAATAACTGTGAAGGTGCAGGCACTGTCCCGTCAGAGATACTCGTATGGCTGGGACCTGTGATGCTACACAGTCAGACAGGTGTTTGTTGTCCAACAGCTCAGCAGGAGTAATCAGCTCCCTACTGGGGCCTGTGGGGTAGCACCACACCCGACTTAAACTCCCAACATACTGCTGGGAGTTGCCAGTTAGAAGTTTATTCTTACCTTGGTCTTTAGTCATGTGTTAAAAAGATATTAGGTACTTATTGCTGACAATGGACTGACTTTGCCCTTTGTTTTCCTTACGTTTCTACCTCTATCCTCCAAGCTCTGATTTTGTCTACCTCCTGATTTTGTCTGTGATGACAGATTTTGTCTTGTATTTGGCCTCTGTGGTTTTGACCTGGTCAGTCAACTCTCCTCTGTCACCTCACTTCACTGGCTGGTAACTACTATGTGGACACAACCCAGGGGACTATGTTGTAAGTCCAGATCCCTGTATAGGGCTTAATGGTTGGAAGCCATAGTCCCTCTGGAATATGCTAAGCAAAAAGTCCTGTAAAAAGTCTGTCTGTAGAAGTCCTATTACGAGCTTCAAAGTTTTCACAGCATTACATATACAGATTCTGACAACTGGGAACATATGAAAATGCCATCTTTATATTGGGATACACCATTAAAGGACTTATCATTTCCCATATATCAAACGTGCAAAAGAAATCAATCTTAAAGTTAGGAAAGACTAGCACACAGTTATAAAAAGTAAACATAACCTTTCAAAAAACCCTAAAAGAACAAGAGAAAGCTAAACGGGTCCAGGCATAAAAGCAGTATGAACTCTGGCTTGATAAGAATGAGTGACTCTGACGCTCCCAATTATAAACATCTTTTATTTTATTTACCTTAATTCAGCAACAAAGTTGATAGGCTGTCGGCGAAATTCTCAGAGTAACATTTTCCTGTCTTTCAGATTTTAAATCTTACAGATTCATTTTGGGTGACACATTCTTCTCTGAACAAGATATTAGGGACCTTATGCAAATATTATCAGGCACAATACTCCCATATAAATCCTACCTCTTAAAATCCATGGGAACCTTTAAATACAACTTTACTACCAAGACGCTTAGAAAAGCAGGTGTTCAAACAAAACACCCCAATCACCGTAACAGAGGTTGTCAGGTCCTTAAAAATCTTTATAAACTCAATTAGGCACCAGGACCAAATATCGTCCAATCCTAGACCGGATCTCCTTACATTATCCATTAGCGGTCACATGAATCATTATACTGCGCAAGCGGATACCACCCAATCACAGATACCATGGTGACCCGATCTCAAGAATGGAAGTCCTATATGTCAAAGACAGAAAAAACTTATACATATTAAAGTAGCTCAGGTCGTTCAATGTGTGCAGTAAAATGCTGGAGATGTTCTACCAGTCCGTTGTAGCAAGCGCGATCTTTTTGCTATCATTTGCTGGGGCAGTAGTGTGCGAGTAGCTGACGCTAATAAACTCAACAAACTTATCAAGAAGGCAAGCGCAGCTGTTGGCCTCCATCTTGACTCTTTTGAGGAGGTATTGGAGGATAGAATTCAGAAGAAGTGTAGGGCAATAATGAACAATAACACACACCCACTATACGAGCTGTTCTTGAATCAGAAGAGCACATTCAGCAGCCGTCTAATCCTACTAAGGTGCAAGAAGGAGAAATTCAGGAAATCGTTTGTACCTACTGCTATGGGGATGTATAATAATTTCCTAAGGGTGGTAGAAAATAATGACTGATGGCTGGTGTACTAATGTCAATTAACATTATCTTATATATACCTGAACTACACACTTTTATTTATTATGTAATGTTGGTACACCTGTGCAAGATTTGTGTCCTATTTTATGTATTTTGTGTCCTATTTTATGTAATATTTTATGTACTGCTGTTTGTATTGCTGCTGTAATACTGTAATTTCCCCCAGGGATCAATAAAGTGTATCGTATCGTATCGTATCGTATCGTATAAAAGCAAATGAAGGATGGGTAGGATGAAAAAAAGGAGGAATAAAAACATGAAAAAAAATAATAATATTATTATTTTTCAACAATCAAGAAGAGAGAAAAGAAGGGAGGGGAAAATCCTAGTCAAGCCCTTGCACTAATGTCCCATAGGTAATAGTCTAAAAATAAAAAAAGCAGAATCAATAAAAGCATACTAATTTTGTAATCTATTTGATATCCTGTCTATGTGGGTTGTTTCATGTGGGTGAGAACATTTAATGGAATATCGGCACTCTATAAATCAGCTTAGGTTTAGGGTGATAGTGTACCGATGCAGAGAAGAACGGGTGACTGAGGATTTTAAAGAAAAAGGAGCTTCATTGTATTTATGAATTAGAGTGTCTTTAGCCTAAAGACCTTATTTTGGAATATAATATTCTTGGATGTTTGTAAAAATGTTATCTATATTCTGACTTGTTTTCTGATCTAGGCCTTCAATTCGTTTTATGGCTATTATGTCCACGTGACCTCCTTGGAATTTTGGACATTGCATCTTTTCATGGGTATCATGACCTGGTCTCCTGGAAATCCCTGATGAGTGCTGCGGGCAATTTTCTACATAGGAAAACATGGGAAACTTCCAGCTCCTAAAAATCTTGTGATTATTTCAAAAAAATGTAAAAACATAAATCCACAGTGCAGAGCAATGCGTTTCGAACGCACGCAGGCATTCTTTGTCAGAGCTCGGCGGTTTTGGATGAAGATGAGAAGACTTACCCAGGCCTGGCCAGTCAATTCAGACGGCGACTCCATCCCTGCTGTGGGTGGTGCAGGGATCCTGGAAGTACCTCACTGGGTCCAGGGAGACTTAACTAGTGTGTGTGCGTGAGTAGCGGCGCCATTCCCTGTGGTCGGCCAGCTGCTGCATGTCCCAGGTCTGCGCATGTTCAGGGAGCACATCAAAGAGGCCATTTCAGCAACATGCACCACCAGATTTTTAATGGTTTGGCTGATGACAATTTCAGCAGTGAAATTTGACCTGGAGTGGGACTTTTCACTTCCAGGGTAGGACCAGAAGAGTCATCAACGGAGGGACTGTCTGAGTCTGGCCGCCGCCGGTAGAGTGGGTTCTTTGCTCCAGCAGTCTCTCCAGCAGTAATGGAGCAGCCACAGCAGTAGCGGAAGTCCCAGCAGTAGCTTGTTGACGAGAAGCAGCAACAGCAGCGGCGTTGTGGCAGCGGCAATGGCAATCGCTTCATTGGGAAGCAATTTATTGGGAGTAACAGTAGGACCAGTCAGCAATGCCACAGCTCCAGTAAGGTGGATGTTGAGGAAATGGATGAATCCACAGCCTTCAGAGGGGATATGATTCCCCATCCGAATCCGGTACCCTTGATACCTTCTTGTTGTGAATGGGTTTGAGATGAGTTCTGAGCAGAGGCTCCCTCTGTGGTTACAAGCGGTACTAGTGAGATTGTGAGGACTGGGAATCAGGTGTTACTGATTGGCCCTTATATAAGGGAGTCATTTTCCCATCAGGGTTGCCGGTGATCAATTTTCTGGTCTGAATCCTTCTTCCAGTTTCCCTTGTAGCCTGCTGTGTCTGTCTGCATCTCCTGCTATCAGATAAGACAATTTCTTATTTTGTGTTTTGCTAAATTTTTGCATTTTGTCCTGCACTTCTGTGGGGCCTTCAGGGTCCCCTCCGGGGCTTTTGCCCTCTCAGTTTAGTCCAGCCACTGTGTTTTGTACTTTTGCTTTTTCCAGTTTTTTTTCAGTGGCTGCTGTTTTGTTTTTGTTACACCAGAGAACTAATTTAGGTGGTAGAGGTCGTGTGATCTCAGTGATTTTGAAATTAGTAGAGTTGGTGTTTTTTCAGGGTTTTTCTGAGATTGCAGTAAGTACCCTTCCTATCCTTTTCTATTTAGATAGTTTGGGCCCCAGCATTTGCTCATACTATTTTCTTTCTGTGTCAGTATTTCCTCTTGTCTAACCGCCATTACAGTTTGGGGGCTTTCTATTATCTTTGGGGTTCTGCTCCGGGGCAGATAGCTTTCCTATTTCTATCTTTAGGTGTAGTTAGTTTCTCAGGCTGTGACGAGGCGTCTAGGACCAACGAGGAACGCTCCACGGCTGCCTCTAGTTGCGGTGTTAGTCAGGGTACTGCAATCTCATAGATTCCAACTGCTCTGGTGTATTTCCTTTTTTACCTGCACTCCTCAGCTACCGTAACATAACAGTATCACCGGCCATAAAAATTGTATGGTACTCACAGAAGGGAAAAAATATTTTGAAGGAAGAAAAGTTGTCAGAGATATTTTCTGTTTTTGCATTTTTTTTTCCCTCTGTATCTCTGGGTGCTGGGGAGGATATTTTCTCCCAATGGAGTTTGCACAGTTGTCTGCCGTGTGGATCAGCTTGCCACTGAGGTTCAGAGTATTGCTGCATATCTTGCAGGTTGCCTGTTGTGGAACCTAGGATCCCCATGCCAGATTTGTTTTTAGGGGATCGAGCTAAGTTTCAGAATTTCAAAAATAATTGTAAATTGTTTTTGCCTTAAAATCTAAGTCCTCAGGAAACGCAGCGCAGCAGTTCAAATTATCATCTCTCTCCTGCGCGGCGATCCTCAGGATTGGGCTTTTTCCCTGATACCTGGGGATCCTGTTTTGAGTGATGTTGATGCATTTTTTCAGGCTTTGGGGTTATTGTACGATGAGCCTAATGTCACTGATCAAGCTGAAAAAGCCTTGTTGGCATTAAATCAGGGGCTTGATGACGCTGAGTTATACTGTCAGAGATTCCGTAGGTGGGCAGTCCTGACCAAGTGGAATGACGACGCTTTGGCGGCCCTTTTCCGGAAGGGTCTGTCGATAATGTAAAGGATGTTATGTGGGATTCCCTGTCCCCTCTGTCTCAATGATTCTATGTCATTAGCGATTCAAATTGACAGACGTTTGCGTGAGCGGAGAAGTATGCGTGGAATGGTGTTGCCTTGTTGAGCCAGCTGCTGAGCCCATGCAGTGTGATGAGTGGTGTCTGGGGCACAGCGTCATGAGTTTCGAAAGCGCAATGGGTTATGTTTCTACTGTGGTGATGCTCTCATGCTATTTCAGTCTGCCCTAAGGGGGGAAGACATTTTGCACGCTCAGTTGTCTTGGGTAGTGTTCAGACTAAGTTTTTATTAACTGTCACTCTGATATGCTCTCTGTCCTCATTTTCTGCTCAGGCTTTCGTTGATTCTGGAGCAGCTATTAACCTGATGGATTATGATTTTGCTAAACGTTGTGGGTTTCCCTTGATACCCCTACAGAAGTCTATTCCTTTACTGGGGATCGATTCTACCCCTTTGGCTGAGAATAAACCCCAGTTTTCTACTCAGGTGATAATGAGGGTTGAACCTGATCACCAGAGTGCTGCAAAATTTTGGTTCTATATAATCTGCATGACAATTATAGTGCTAGGTTTTCCCTTGGTTACAGTCTCATAATCCTGTTTTGGATTGGAAATCTGTGTCTGTAACCAGTTGGGGCTGCCAATGTGTTAATACCAACCTCCTGTTTTTTCTGCCTCCCCCCAGGCTCAGGATGTCCTGACTTTTTGTTTGATTTTTCTGATGTGTTTTTGCGAAAGTAAATCTGCATCCTTACCTCCCCAATAGGAGCTATGACTGCGCTATTGAATTAGTGCCAGGGAGTAAATTCCTAAAGGTCGCCTTTTTAACTTGTCTGTACCTGAACATGACCTATGCCGGTCCTTATATCAAGGAATCAATGAGAAGGGTCATATCAGACCATCCTCTTCACCCTTAGGTGCCGGTTTTTTCTTTGTGGCCAAAAAAGATGGTTCATTAAGGCGTGTATGATTATCGTCTCTTGAACAATATTACTGGAAATATCAATATCCGTTACCCTTGATTTCTGACCTGTTTCCAGGGAAAAACGCTACTTTTGTTTACCAAGCTTGACCTCAGGGGGGCGTATAACCTTATTCGCATTAACACGGGATGAATGGAAGACGGCATTTAACACCCCTGAAGGGCATTTTGAGTACCTTGGATGCCCTTTGGCTCACATAATGCTCCTTCCGTCTTCCAGTCCTTCATGAATGACATTTTCAGGATTTTGTGGACAAGTTTCTGATTGTTTATTTGGATGATATCTTGATTTTTTCTAATGACTGGGACTCTCATGTGAAACATTGTCGAACTGTATTCCAGATTTTGGAGAGAGAATGCTCTGTAGTGAAGGGATCAAAGTGTCTTTTTGGCGTACAGAAGATCTCATTTTTTGGGATTCATTTTGTCCCCATCTGTTATTGAAATGGACCCTCAAGGTTCAGGCCATCTGTGATTGGTCCAACCTACTTCATTAAAGTCTCTTCAGAATTTTTGGGTTTGCCAATTTTTATCGTAAATTTATGGTAATTTCTCGGTTATTGTTTTAAACAACATTAACTGATTGCCAAAAGGGTTCTGATGTGGTGAATTGGCCTCCTAAGCATCTCTTTGCGTTTCAGAACTTAAGCAGAGATTCACTCTGCTCCTGTTCTAACGGCAGCCTGATGTTTCTCTGCCATTTCAGGTGGAGGTTGATGCCTCTGAAATTGGGGCAGGTGCCGTTTTGTCCCAAAAAGATCCAGAGACCTCTAAAAGTAACCCTTGTGCCTTTTTCTCTCGAAAATTTTCTCCTACTGAACGTAATTATGACGTGGTAACGGATTTTGGCCATGAATGGTTTTGAAATGGAGACATTGCTGGAGGAGCCAAACATCAGGTGGGGGTCCTTACGGACCATAAAATCTGGTCTACTGGAATCTGCCAAAGCGACTCAACCTAACAGGCCAGGTGGGCCTTGTTTTTCACAAACTTTTAATTTTGGGTTTCCTTTCTTCCGGCACTAAGAATGTTAAGGCGGATCCCTCTCGAGGAGTTTCCTTGCGACTCTCCTGAGCATCGAACCCCGTTATTTTTAAGGAGGGTGTAGTTCTTTCCGCCATCTCGCCCAATTTGAACTTGCTCTGGAGGGGTCGGGAGGAAGGCCCAGCGCTGCCCTTTGGAAAATTGTTTTCCCGGACCAATGGAAAAAGATGGATTCTGGAATTCATTGTCCGCATTGCTGGCATCCCGAATTTTTTTGGTACCAAAGACTTGGTTAGTCCGGGTCCCTTTTGGTGGGCCTACCTTTTGTCTCGCGATGTCAGGGAATTTGTGCAGTCCTGGGGGACTTGCTCCTCGCTCCAAGCCTGCCTTTCGCCTGGTTTTTGAACCATTGCCGTGCCCAAGAACCATGGACCCAATCTCTATGGGATTTCATTTCCGTCTTCCTGTTTCTCAGAGAATGACCCCCCATCTGGTAATTTGTGATGGGTTTTTTCCAAAAATACATCTTGGCCATTACCTAATTGCCTCCTCCCTTAATTGTTGCCGTTTTCCTTACACGTGTTCGTTTACACGGCATTCCGAAACATTGTGTCTACAGAGGAGTCCAGTTTGTTTCCAGATTTTGGAGGGACTTTTTTGTTCTAAACTTGGTGTTCAATTGTCTTTCTCCTCGCATTTCACCTCAGACCAATGGTCAAACGAAGAACAAACCAGACATTGGAACTTATCTAAGAGCTTTGTTCTGCTGATCAGGAGGACTGGGTCCTCTTTTTTGCCTTTGGCTAGTTTTCTCTTAATAAGGCTAGCCTGCCATTTTTATTGCTCCGTTTTTTCTGTAATTCTGGGTTTCACCAAAAAAATTTTTCTTCAGGACAGACGGACTTCTTCTGCCGGGGTGTTGACTCTGTTGGACGTATCAGCAGATTTGGGACCAGGTATGAGAGGTTGCCCCCTCAGGAAAGGCCCACGTTTGCTACCGGCATAGGACGATGGTCCCGGTTTAAAGTGGGGACTTGGCTGGTTGTCCCCAAAGAAATTCCTATAAATAGCACTCTAAATTTAAGCCTAGTTTCATTGGGGACCTTAAAGACATGGAATAATAATCCTTTTTTCTTTTCGTTTGCTTCTTCCAGGGACATTTAAGAACCATAAACGTGTTCCACAAGCCTGTTGAAGAGGTTTTGTTTTACCAGTGTTCCTGCTTTCTGTTTCCTCCTACCCTGTTTGGTTAGGGCAATCTGGATAGTGGTTGAAAAAATTGGATTCTCGTTTTTCTGACGAAGACTCCAGTATTTTGGTTAAAGGAGGTTATGGTCAGGAAGACAATTTCTTGGGTGTTTGCTTCGGACATCCAGCTAGGAGACTTATCCTGCGTATCATAGAACTCCGACCGACCGGGTTGCTCAAATGGGGTTCGGTGACCCCCTCCTCAAGGGGGGGGTACTGTTGTGAATGGGGTTTTGAGATGAGTTTCTTCAGAGGCTCCCTCTGGTGGGGTTCAACGGTAACAGTGAGGATGGAACTGGGAATCAGTTTACTGATTAGTCTTAATAAGGGAGCATTTTCCCACAAGTTGCCGGTGATCAATTGTTCTGGTCTGAACCTTCTTTTCCGTTTCCCTTGGCCTGCGTGTCGGCGCATCTCCTCACAAAAGACAATTTCTTATTTTGTGTTTTTTGCTTATTTTTGCATTTTTGTCCTGCCACTCGTGGGGGCCTTCAGGGTCCCCCCGGGGCTTTTGCCCTCTCAGTTTAGTCCACCACGGTTTTTGTCTTTCTTTTCCAGTTTTTTTTCAGTGGCTGCTGTTTTTGTTTTTTACACCAAGAACTAATTTAGGGGTAGAGGCTGTGATTCAGGTGATTTTGAAATTATAGAGTTGGTGTTTTTTTTTCGGTTTTCTGAGATTGCAGTAAGTACCCCCCTTCCTTCCTTTTTCTATTTAGATGTTTGGGCCCCAGCGTTTGCTCATACTATTTTTTTTCTGGTCAGATTTCCTCTTTCTAACCGCCATTACGTTTTTGGGGGTTTTCTATTATCTTTTTGGGGTTCTGTCCGGGGCAGATAGCTTTCCAATTTCATCTTTAGGTTTAGTTAGTTTTTCTCAGGCTTGTGACAGGCGTCTAGGACCAACCTAGGAACCTCCAACGGCGCCTCAGTTGCGTGGTTAGTCAGGTACTGCAACTCAAGATTCCAACGCCTGGTGTATTTTCCTTTTTTACCTGCACCCCACTAACCTAACATAACACCTTCTGATGGTAGGTGATCTTTGTGAAATTTACTTTTAATAGGATTCTCTTACATTTAATGTATGGAAAACCTAGGAAGGGGAATGGCACTCTGTAAAGAAGGGTTGCTTAGTTCTTGGCAAAAAAAAATTTGTCAATCCTGTATTGAATAGACTGGAAGAATCCCCACCTTGCCTCAAAATAAGATCCATCATTGGACAGAGTCAATATTCCCTAAAGTCCCATCTCACAAGGAAGAAAGGGATAGGAAAGTTATTAAGTCTAGGAGGCATCCCACAGTCGTAACAACGCAACGGTTCAGAGGGCAAATATTGTTTTGGATTCTACTTCATCAATGTTTTGGCAGTACAGGGGTGTTCAGGCTTTCCTGTAAGGATACGGAAATTAGTAAAGGCAGTTAAATCCCAATGGTATTTTTAATTGAAAGCCAAAAATCTTTCAGGTATCATGTTTGGGGACTATAACAAAGGAAGTGTCGACTTTCCCTTTAAGATAGACCAAGTCCTCACGAAGAGAAGTAAGAAACCAAGAAAAGGTTCCTTCCTCTCTTTAAAAAACTACCTCAACATCATTCAAAAATTTCACTTTAACGTTCCAGTTTCCTAACACTCAAAATTTTTCTTCCATCTTTTTCATAATCCAAAAAGCACAAAGAAGAGGAACTTCCATACCTAGACTCAAAAATGAATCATTACTTATCTGGAGAAAGATAGATCTTATTTGTCTCCTTTCAGGGTCCTAGAAAGAAGTTAAAGCATCTAATGTACACAAAGCCAATGGAAAAGGGAGACACATTTAGCTTATTTTGTGAGGAGTACGTTATTCCAGAAGGGCTAAAAGCTCAATCCACAAGGCCGTTGCAACTCCGGGGGAAAGTCGGATGTGCCATTGAACAACGGTAAGTCAGTGACGGCCTCTACTTCTACTTTTTATAGCCGTAGGCTGTACGTATTTGACTTTGAATTGTGCAATGGGAGCTATGGGACTGGAAAGGGCCCATTTATGTTCTTGGCCAAGGGCCTTTTTTCTGTTTCCACAAGTGGGGGAACCTGATTCTGACCCACAACCTACGTCACTCAGCTTACCTTGGGCACAACGGGGGATTTTTTCCTGTAACCTGGTCAGTAATAGTTCTTTGGGTTCAGGGTAACTTCTTCCCTGGCCTCCTTCCCCAAATTTGACACTTGAGCCGCGAAGCTGCAAGGATCTACATAAAATCTTCTTAACCTCACCCCCCCAAAATTACTTGCCGTTTTCAATAATTATCTGTAACATTTTTAATTTATTCACCTTGTCATTTTATTCACCTTTCTTACCACTCACTTCTCTTCACCTGTTATGTGTTTTGTTCGTGATCACTCTAATGCTAGTGCTTTCTAATTCCTTCCCCGGGCAAGTCCACGAGACCTGTCAATATCTTGGAAATAATTAACCTTGTCTTTTACTTTGTAACAAGGGTTCCCAACAGCTAACAAACGATCAGGACAGTGATCATGTGATCTCTTTCTTATACAGGACCACACAACTGCGTCACCAAAACTGGTGGTCATGTGATCACATTTCGAACTTCCCCCCGCCTCCACAGGGCCTATGCCAGGGCCCTTTCAACACAGTTAGGGGGCATGCACAAAACCTTATGGCACTTTTTTCCATCTTTCCATCCATAAACCACACAGACCCGGATGCTCGCCCATTGAGTTTAAAACCTTTTTTTGTTGAATCAAATGGTTATTTAGATTTCGTTACAGTGATTGTCCCTATCCCTATAAATAAAACTAGTGATAACCCGTTCTACGCCCGGTGGCAAGCATTTTTTTAAAAAGACATGGTCTCCCATTCTGGTATGTGCTTCCCCCCCTCCTATTGTGGTATGCAGGCATCCCTCATCCCTAACCGGTATGTATGGTCCCCCCCCCCACCCAAATCTCTAGCATGGCACCCCTTCCTCTCCGGTACAAGGTCACCTCCTGCCCAACCTGGAATGCAGGTCCCCACCCCCCAATTGGTATGAAGGCCCGTCACCCCCAATTCGGTATTAATGGCCCCTCACCCCCCAATCCTGAAGAAAGGTCCCAACCCCCCCCATCCTGGTATAATGGTCCCCTCATCGCCCAATCCAATTGCTGGTCCGCCACCCCCAACCGATGTGCTGGTCCCCTCACCCCCCAACCGAGGTGCATGGTCCCCAACCCCCCCAACCCGTGTGCTGGCCCCTCACCCCCAATCCTGATGTGCATGGTCCCCCATCCCCCAATCCGATGTGCACGGGGCCCCCCCACCCCCCCAAACCTGATATCACGGTCCCCCACCCCCCAATCCCGTATGCACCGGTCCCCCCCACCCACCAATCCTGATGCAAGGTCCACCTCCCCCCAATCCGGGGAAAGCATGGTCCCCCCCCCCCCAATTCTGGTATTTGGGGCCCCTCACCCCCCAATCCTTGGTAAATGGTCCCCCTCGCCCAATCCTGATGCAGGTCCGCTCACCCCCCAATCCTGAATTTCATGGTCCCCTCACCCCCCCACCTATGTGCATGGTCCCCCACCCCCAACCGATGTCAGGTCCCCTTCCCCCCTCCGAGTGCGGTCCCCCTCACCCCCCAATTCAGTGCATGGTCCCCCACCCCCCCCAATCCCTATGTGCAGGGTCCCCTCACCCCCCCAACCCTGATGTCGGTCCCCTCACCCACCAACCTGGTATGCATGGCACCCCCCCCGCCCAATCCGGAATGCATGGTCCCCTCACCCCCAATTCTGGTATGAATGCCCCTCACCCCCCAATCCGGATGAAGGCCCCCCCACGCCCAATCCTGATGTGCTTGGCCGCTCACCCCCCAATCCATGTGCATGGCCCCCAAACCCCCCAATCCGAGTCATGGTCCCCTCACCCCCAATCCTGATTGCATGGTCCCCTTCCCCCCAACCAAGTGCAGGCCCCTCCCCCCCAACCTGATGTATGGTCCCCCTCACACCCCCCAATCGAATGTGCATGGTCCCCAACCCCCCAATCCGATGTGCATGGTCCCTCAGCCCCTAACCCTGATGTGCATGGCCCCACACCCCCCAATTCTGATGTGCAAGGTCCCCTCATCCCCCAACCCAGGCATGTCCCCTCACCCCCCAACCTGATGTGCATGGTCCCCCCACCCCCCAATCCTGATGGCAGGTCCCCTCACCCCCCAATTCTGATGTGCATGGCCCCCCCCCCCCAACCTGATGTCATGGTCCCCTTACCCCCCAACCCAGATTGCATGGTCCCCTAAAACCCCCAATCCTGAATGTGCAGGGGTCCCCCCCACCCCCCCCACCATGTCATGGGCCCCTCACCCCCCCCAACCCTGATTGCATGGTCCGCTCACCCCCCAATCCGATGTGCAAGTCCTCTCACCCCCCAATCCTGATGTGCGGTCCCCCACGCCCCCCCTATCCGATGTCAGGCCCCCTCTCACCCCCCAATCCTGATGTCATGGTCCCCTCACGCCCCCCCTATCCTGATGGATGGCCCCCCACCGCTAAAAACTGCACCAGAAACCCCAAAAAAAAAAACATTTATACTCACCTTTCATCCCTGCTCCATGCAGTTCCGTTTCGCTGGACGCCGGGGGAGGAGAGCGCGCCGATACCATTGCCCATACCGCCGCGGGTCCGGAGCCCATAATTGCTGAAGACACACTGAAATTTCTTCGCAAAATGGCGCCGGAACGCATTGCGCAGCGCGATCCACGCCACCCCCTGGTCCCTGCCCCGGGAAAGAGAACGCCGTGGCAACCTCCCCGGCGGTAAGTAATTGATAGGCCCGGAGATCGCGGTACTCCATACCAACCCCATCCCGCGCCAACAGAGTACTCCCGCTCTGGATGCCCCTCATCTGGAGCCAGACTGCCAGCTGTCGCGCTTGCGCAGTCTAAAAGGCTTCAGACAGAGGACGCTCCCACCGTTATATTATAGATAATAATAATAACAACTTTATTTAATAGCTCCAAATTTTTTGCAGCACTTTACAATTCAGGGGAACTTATGCAAACAATATCAACACACACAGTAAACTTAAACTCTAAACAAGCAAAAGAGTGTAGCCCGTTCTCGGCAAAATCTAAAAAAGGGGGACAGAAAAGTAAAAAGGGACTTCGATCCACCAATTTATGATCAAAATGGTATTCATGAAAGCACGTGAACGGGTCACCACAAGTACTGTAATGCAAATCAAGTGCTGCTAAGTGCGGAGTGTTGGGAAAAGACAATAGGAAGGACCAAATTCTGAAAAAATGGACGGAGAAACGAGAAAATTAGATTAATGAGATATGTTTGAATGGGTTTGAGATGACTGGCAAGCTCCTCTGGGTTACAAGCGGGCTAGTGAGGATTGAGGACTGGGAATCAGGTAAACGACTGGTCTATATAAGGGAGTCATTTTCCCACAGGGTTGCCGGTGACAATTTTCTGGTCTGAATCCTTCATTTCCAGTTTTTCCCTGTAGCCTGCTGTGTCTGTCTGCAATCTCCTCTTACAGATAAGACTTTTGCTTCTTTTTGTTTTTGCTGTATTTTTGCATTTTTTTCCTGCACTTCTTTGGGGGCCTTTGGGCCCCCTCCGAGGGCTTCGCCTCTCAGTTTAGTTCAGCCACTATTTTGTTCTTTGCTTTTTCCAGTTTTTTCAGTGGCTGCTGTTTTGGATTTTGTACACCAGAGAACTAATTTAGTGGTAGAGGTCGTTATCCAGGTTATTTGAAATTATAAGTTGGGGCTTTTCAGGGTTTTCTGGATTGCATAGTACCCTTCACCTTTTCTTATTTTAATAGTTTTGGGCCCCACTTTGCCATACTATTTTCTTTCTGGGGGGTATTTTCCTCTTGTCTAACCGCCATTACATGTTTGGGGGCTTTCTGTTATCTTTGGGCTGCTCCGGGGCAAAGCTTTTTCCATTTCTATCTTTAGGTGTAGTTAGTTTCTCAGCGTGACGAGGCGCTAGGACCAACGAGGAAAAGCTCCAACGGCCCTCAGTTGTGGTGGTTAGTCAGGTACGCAATCTCATAATCCAACTGCTCTGTGTATTGCCTTTTTACCGCACCCTCCTACCGAAAACAAACAATATCACCGCCCAAAAAATGAAAATTGTATGGTCTCCAGAGGGAAAAAAATATTGTGAAAGAAAAAAGGTTGTCAAGTTGTCAAGATATTTTTCTGTTTGTTGCATTTTTTTTTTTTTTTTTTCCTCGTTCTCTGGGTCTGGGAGGACTTTTTCCCCCAATGGAGTTTGCACAGTTGTCTGCCGGGTGGGTCACTTTCCACTGAGGTTCAGATATTGCTGCTATCTTTCTAGGTTGCCTGTTTTGGAACCAGGATCCCCATTCCAAAATTTTTTTTTAGGGGATCGAGCAAGGTTTCAAATTTCAAAAATAATTTTTTAAATTGTTTTTTTTCCTTAAAATCTAAGCCCCCCGGGAAAAACCCCGCAGCGGGTTCAAATTAAAAAACTCTCCCCCCCCCGGGGATCCTCAGGTTTGGGGTTTTTTTTTCCCGATACCGGGGGGGCCTGTTTTGGGGGGATTTTAGGGCTTTTTTTTAGGTTTTGGGGGGTTTTTGAAAATGAGCCTAAAGCACGAACAGCAAAAAAAAAAACCCTTTTGGTTTTTAAAACAGGGGCTTATACGCTGATTATACTGCGAGATTCCTAGGGGCACCCTTTAACCAAAAGGAATGACACGCTTTGGGGCCCCTTTAGGGAAAGGGGGCTTCAGATAATTAAAGGATTTTTCCTGCTTTTTTTTTGATTTTTCTGGTGTTTACGAAAGTAAATCGCACCCCCTCCCCAAGGGCTATGACTCCCTTTTTTTAATTTAAATCCCGGGGGAGAAAATTTTTCCAAAAGGGCCCCTTTTAACTTTTCGACCTAACATACGCAAGCGCCCCATAAAAAGGGAAACATTGAGAAGGGTAAAACAGACCATCCCTTCCCCCGTTGGGGCCCGGGGTTTTTTTTCTTTGGGGGCCAAAAAAAGATTTCTTAACCCCTAATTATTATCGCCTTAACAATATTCGGGAAAATACTACCCTTCCCCTTTATTTCTGACCTTTTTTTCCGGGAAAAAAAACGCTTTTGGGTTTTTTACCAAGCAAAAAACCTCAGGGGGGGTATAACCTATTCGAAATAAGCAGGGGGTAATAAGGGGCATTCAATCCCCCTGAAGGGGTTTTTTTGAGTCCTACAATTTTTTTTGGGGGCTCACAATCCCCCTTTCCCCCGCTTCAGCCTTTTCATAAATGTTTTTTTTCAGGGTTTTTTGGGAAAAAAATTCCCTGATTTTTTTTTTTGGATAAATTTTTTTTTTTTTTTTTAAAAATTTAGGGGACCCCAAAAGGAAACATGTTAAACCCTGTATTCCAGATTTTGAGAGAGAAGCCGATGTAAAGGGGATCAAAGTGTTTTTTGGCGAAAAAGGGGATCCATTTCTGGGTTTCTTTTGGGTCCCCATCTGTTATTGAAAGGGCCCGGGGTCAAGGTTCGGGGCCATTTTGTTTTGGGGGCCAAACCCCAAACTTCATTAAAGGGCTTTCAGAGATTTTTTTTTTCCCAAAATTTTTAAAATTCGCAAATTATTGGAAATTTTCTGGGTTATTGTTAAACCTTAACTGATTTCCCAAAAGGGTTCGATGGGGAAAAATTGGCCTCCGGGGCATCTTTTCATTTCAGGTTTTTAACAGAGATTCATTTCTGCCCTGTTCTAAAACAAAAACCGTTTTTTTCCCCCTTTTTTTTTTCAGGGGGGGGTTTTTGATGCCTCAAAATTTTGGGGCGGGTGCCTTTTTTGCCCCAAAAAAGTCCAGAGACCTCAAAAAGAAACCCCTTTGGGGCCCCTTTTTCTCTCGAAAATTTTTCTCCTCTGAACAAAATTTTTACGAGGTAACGGGATTTTTTGGGGCCATGAAGGGGGCTTTTAAAAGATGAGACTTTGGGCGGAGGACCCAAAAAACATCAGGGGGGGGTTTCCTTTTAACGACCAAAAACGATCATCGGAATCCCCAAAAGGACCCCAACCTAGAAGGCCAGGGGCCTTGTTTTCCCCACGTTTTAAATTTTTGGGGTTTCCTTTCTTCCTGGAAACAAGAATGTTAAGGCGGATCCCCTCAGGGATTTTCCTGGGGACTCCCTGGGGTTATCTACCTCTGTTATTGAAAGGGGTTTTGGGTTTTTTTCCCCACCCTCCCCCAAATTTTTGAGACTTGCTCGGGAGGGTGTCGGGGGGATGGGCCCCCGGCGCTGCCCTTTGGGAAAAAATTTGTTTGCCCCGGCCCAAGGGAAAAAAGTGTAAATCGAGATTCTTTTTTTCCGCTTGGGGCGGGCCCCCAAAAATTTTTTTTGGGTACCAGAGACTTGGTTAGCTCCTTTGTGGCCAAACCCTTTTCCCCCGTGATGTCAGGAATTTGTGCAGCCGCGGGACTTGCTCTCGCTCCAACCTTGCTCTCGCCCTATGGTTTTTTTGATGGGCCCTTGCCTGTGCCCAAGAGACCATGACCCATATCTCTATGGATTTTATTCCGATCTTCCTGTTTTCCCCAGAGGAAAAGACCACCCTGGGAATTTTTTTTTATTTTTTTCCAAAAAGAACACTTTCCCCAAAACCCCCTTTTTTTTCCTCCCCCGAATTGTGCCCCTTGGGTTCCCCTTGCACGGGGGGTTTTTTACCCCGGCATTCCTGAGAAAATTGTTTTGACAGAGGGGGCCATTTGTTTCCAGAAAATTTTTGGGGACTTTTTGTTTTAAAAAGGGTTTCAATTGTCCCTTTTCCTCGCAAAATTTTTTTTTCAACCCCAAGTTCCCAAAAAGAGAGAACAAACCCCCCATTGGGGGCTTTTCCCAAATGCTTTGTGTCCGATCAGGGGGGGCCTGGGGGGCCCTTTTTTTCCCTTTGGGGGGGGTTTGCTCTTAAAAAATAGGGGTACTCTGCCACTTTTTTTGTCTCCGTTTTTTTTAAATTTTTGGGTTTTTTTTCCCCCGATTTTTTTAGGCAAAAACGGGGGCTTTTTTTCGTCCCGGGGTTGCCCCGTTTTTGGGGCGAGCAAAAAAATTTGGGGGGAGGGGGGGGGGAGTTTTTTTTCCCCCCCTCAGGAGAGGGGGCCCCCCCCTTGCTAAAACCCGGGAAAGGGGGGATGGGGGCCCCGGTTTAAAAGGGGGGAAATTGGTCGTTTTTCCTCAAAGAATATTCCCAAAGGGAAAAAAATCTCCTAAATTTTTAAACCTAGGGGTTTTTTTGGACCTTTTAAAACATGGAATTAAATCCGTTTCTTTTTGTTTTCTTTTTCCGGGACATTTAAATCCTAACGGTTTTCCCC
>JARQOD010000010.1:58634604-58781606 GCA_033576555.1 Oophaga sylvatica | reverse complement strand
TTGATGTGCCATCCGGATGAGCTGCACTACCTGACCATTGTGGGGGTTGTGAGTCCGTTATGCAAAACCGAGTGTGAAAGCACAAAAACATTAAAGTGACCAAAACGCAGCCAGAAAGCTTTGGGTACAAAGATGTGGTTGTGGCCCCCACCTGCGAACCTCCTTTATTGAGTGTCTTGAAAATTCCCAATAATTTCATCTGTTGTCTATTCCATTCCCAAAAAGCATGAAAAATTGATTGTAAATCAGTGTTGTTTCCAAATAAACTTTTGATTACACAAAAAGTTTGTTTTTACTTGGAGTATATTCTTTTGTTTAAGTGTCCTTTTTTTTTTGGCAGTGTATATAGAATTAAAGTGAGAAAGGGGTGCTCAACGAGGGGTCTATGGTGTAGAAGAAAATGGTTTTAATTAGAAAAAATGTAAACTTCGGCACTCAAAAAGTATGTTGCAAAAATTTCCTTTAAACAAAAATAGTAAAGTGACCCAATGAATTCCAGATAACCAAATATGTTTGGGCCTTGGGTCCACCCCCTATAAAGACATATTGTGGAGGGGGGTATCGAAAATTTGCAACATAAAAACGCCGATAGTAACCAAGGGTGAAGGAATAAACCAGGGCTGGTGGAGCAGGTATAATCATGAGGATGCAATGACAGCAACGGGACCTGCTTGGGTCATTTTAAATATTTCTTTTTTAAAAAAAACCCTTTTTTTAAAACTACTTTTGAGGCCAAAAGATACATTTTTTCTTCTATCTACATCTTCTTTTTTATCATCTATTTTTACTATCATTATATAATATTTTGAATGATAAATATAAGTAGACCCATTTTAGAGAGGTGCAGAGGTTACAGTTGCATCCAGTCCCTGCTGCCTGGGGGCTTCTAGAAGACAAAACATATGGCATGTGATGCTAGAGAACCCCTACAGGTTATGCATTGAGGTAAAGGCCTTCTACTACAAATGTGAATGAAAGAGCATTTTACTTTGTCATCACACAACACTAACTACAATATTCATCTTCTGATTTTCAGGGTCAGCATCTCTGGCTTTAATATTATCCAGTATGACCAAACCACAGACACCATCATTGAAGATCAATCTCTGGTATCTTTCACAGACTACATGGGTCCTTACACTTTAATAACTAAAACAGATGTAACATCTGTTAATACAATCTCAAAATTAGATCCGTGGAATACACAGTATAGGAGACAAATGCATCTGTAATTTATTCATTTTCTGAGATATAGGAACAATTGCTTTTTGCTTTACTGCAGTAGATGTATTTATAAAGCAGGCACTTTCCATTTTTCCAAGTATATTCATTAAAAGGGTTTTCTGGTTCTATATGAATAAAGCTTAATCTCTGTAACTGGAGTATTAAATGTGAGCATGGACAACACGTCACATGTCCCTAATGTTTAAATGCTATATACTCATTAGATTAAAGGGGTTGGCCACTTTATCTATGTTTTGACATGTGTGTTGGGGACATGATATTGTGTATATACTGTACTAATATATAGTAGTATATATAGTAATTATATAGTATTATGACAGGATTGTCTCAGCCAAACCAAGCCATCAGCCTAGTTCTAAGAAGAACACCTCAAATTGGAAAGTTGCTTTTGATTTGGAGGAGGCTGATGGACTATTCTGGTCACACACTCCCCCACCAGCAGCCATTGTATGGACAGGAGAGCTGAACAATATGCGAGGAAAACTGTAGTAACAAAAGGAGGAGACATATCTGTCATACCTATGTAAGTGGTACGGGGCTAGCTTAATGCCCTACACTCCTTGCATATGTCCCTAGTAAAGATGGGTATACCCCATATGGCTTGTAATGTTGATATATTGAGTATTGCATTGTACCTATTTCTGTGTGTTGTATATACTGTATATATATGGACAGTGTAGGACTTAGACCAGTAGGAGAAGCACAGTAGAATAGAATAGGAAATTAGAGGGACAAATAGGATTAGGCTAGTTAGGAAGGGCTAAGGAAGAGTAGTTTCCTGGAGTTAGTTAGTGAGAGCCGGGAGCTGAGACTGTGGAGTTGTGTCTGGGGAACGTTTAAGTCAAGGAGCCCAGCAGTCCTGGGCCTAAGAGCAGACAGTCACACAGGAGTGGAGGAATGCAAGGGAAGCATAAGAATGGTAGTAGCTAACTTTGTGGGAACAACCCTTAACCTCCGAGGCCTAAGGCCTGGTAAGGAATGGAAGAGCCATCCTTCAACTTCACCTTTTGGAGAGGGAAGCAGGCGGGGAACTCCTGAAGCAGGTTAGTCTGTCCTCTCCGGAAGCTGCAGTACCGACGGACACGGTACGAAAATAGTGTATTCCTGGAGAGAGAGGGACAGTACAGGGAACGGAATTATATTTTGCGAGGAATCTTGTGCTGTTTCTGTGACTAAACTGGATGAGCTGAGTAAAATTGTTCTACTGAAAATGGATCTGGACTCAGACTATCATTGTGTGATGTTGAGAGAAAAGAACTCCCGGCCATGTTTAGTGGACCCCGATTTACAAGTGAGTGGACTGCAATGTGTTAATGTGACGGAAAGCTAGGGTGTGACTGAACTGCCACCGTTAGCCACGACTACTACAACACTGGCCTTGGTTTCACCTATATAATAGTAACTTGACACATACCGATAATCATGTCCATCCTAAACACTAATTTTTAAAAACTAAAGATAAAAGTGGCATACCTCTTGAATGTAAACTGAAAACCCTGATTATAGTAGGACCTTAGGTCATTTTGTGGTACCTTAGGCTTGTATCCAAATTTCCAACA
This sequence comes from Oophaga sylvatica, assembly GCA_033576555.1. Classification (NCBI taxonomy): domain Eukaryota; kingdom Metazoa; phylum Chordata; class Amphibia; order Anura; family Dendrobatidae; genus Oophaga; species Oophaga sylvatica. The sequence continues at coordinate 58,778,802 of JARQOD010000010.1, read as the reverse complement.
TTTGAGATTTTGTCAATGTTTACATGCAACTTTTGATTAAATTATTTATATTGCTCATTCATGAAGATTTTTTTCTGTAAATTGTATAACGTATCACAAAACAAGATTTGGCAATTTCTTTCAGGTGTATTTCCAAATATTCAACCACCCACCAGTCTACGGGCTGATGGAAACTACCGAGCATAGTACTTGGATGTCTCCATCAGCATGTCACGCGGTCTTATGATATGTGTACGATGTCAGTAAACTATTCTTAAAAGAACAACACTCTATACAACATATAGATTAGCAACATCAGCATGTAAATATAGAATAGATTTACCTGACACGATATCCGTTGAACTCAGGGTTAATCTTGAGGACTTGATACACTGTCACAGGAAAGAGGAGGACCGGGGGTCTAACCTGACCCTAAACTGGGGTCCTAACTAATCCCTCACCTTGGAGGTACTGATAATGGTTCAGAGGTCCAAGTCTCCAGCCTAACCCTGTCTCCTATCAGTCCCTGAACCCTGTAATCAGTCCAAAGAAGGATTCTGATTACCACCAAAGGGATATGGGCTGATCTCTGCTAAATACACCGATTAGACATATAAGACAGACTGGAGAAAACACAGACTTGCATACACACTCAAACACAGAAGGAACATAAATGATCTGGGATATTAAACTCTAAGCAAGGTGAGCTTAAAACAACTAAGGAGCTCTTTAACTTAAGTCTATACAGATACAATCCTATCTGTGGTCTGCATGAAGAATTTCACTGGCAACTCCCAACACAGACAACCAGAGATTTAAAGGAAACCAATCAACAAATAATTAATTGCAGCCGGGAGAAAACTGCACCCAGTCCCAGAACTGAGCACAGACAGAATTAACTCCCTAACTGCCAAACACAAAGAAACAGCAACTCAGCTGTGAGAAGTCAGAATGTGCAACCGCGACGATCTTCGTGGCGATGCACATATGACAGTACCCCCCCTTCTACGAGGGGCCTCCGGACCCTCAGGGCCAGGTTTGCCCGGGTGAGTTCTGTGGAAGGTCCGCACCAAACGATCTGCGTTAATGTCAGACGCAGGAACCCACGTCCTCTCCTCTTGACCATACCCCTTCCAATGCACCAAGTACTGAAGTGACCGGCGATTCAGACGTGAGTCAATGATCTTTGACACTTGAAACTCCAAGTTACCATTGACCACCACTGGAGGAGGAGGTAGAGGTGATGGTATGACTGGTGCCACGTACCTCTTAAGTAATGACTTGTGGAACACATTGTGGATTTTAAACGTAGGAGGGAGGTCCAGACGAAATGCCACAGGATTAATTATGGAACTGATCCTGTACGGCCCGATGAATCTGGGGCCCAGCTTCCAGGAGGGAACTTTAAGTTTTATATTCCTGGTAGACAACCATACCAGATCGTTCACATTAAGATCTGGACCAGAAACTATCCTCCTATCAGCCATACGTTTATAACGGTTCCCCATAGCACTCAGATTATTCAATACACCTCTCCACACTGAAGCAAGTGACGACGAGAAACGCTCCTCCTCAGGAACCCCAGAAGGGCCCCCCCCATTGAATGTACAAAACTGGGGATGAAAACCATATGCCCCAAAAAACGGGGACTTACCAGTGGACTCGCTCCGCCTGTTGTTAAGAGCGAACTCTGCCAGAGGCAAGAAAGAAGACCAGTCCTCCTGGTTCTCTGAGACAAAACACCGAAGATAAGTCTCTAGGCTTTGATTCAGACGCTCTGTCTGACCATTGGTCTGCGGATGAAAAGCCGAGGAAAATGACAATTGCATCCCCCGACGTAAACAAAATGCCCTCCAAAACTTGGACACAAACTGAGACCCCCTATCTGACACCACATCAGAAGGCAACCCATGAAGTCTCACAATCTCCCCAATGAACACCTGCGCCAGAGTTTTAGCATTAGGGAGGGCAGGAAGAGCAATGAAATGTGCCATCTTACTGAACCTGTCAACAACCACCAGTATGACAGTCTTCCCTGACGACTGAGGAAGGTCCGTGATGAAGTCCATAGACAAATGAGTCCATGGACGCTCCGGAAGTTTCAAGGGTAAGAGGGTCCAGACGGACGGTATGAGGGGTCTTAGAGCGAGCACAAACCCCACAGGACGCGACAAAAGTTAAAACATCTTTATTAACGTTAGGCCACCAAAACCGGCGAGAAAGGAGATCTAAAGTAGCCTTACTCCCTGGATGTCCTGCTAAAGCAGAATTATGATGTGCCTCAATAACCTTTTGTCTCAACTGATTTGGGACAAACAGTCTCCCTGGAGGTCCTGCAGGGGCGTCCCCCTGAGCCTCTAACACCTCCTCCTCAAGCTCAGAACATACAGCCGACACTACCACCCCCTCCTGAAGGATAGGAATCGGGTCATCCATTTTCCCGGCCCCTGGGAAACTGCGAGACAAGGCATCCGCCTTAACATTCTTAGATCCAGGGCGATAAGTGACAACAAAATTAAACCTGGTAAAAAACAACGACCATCGAGCTTGTCTGGAATTCAGACGCTTAGCAGATTCCAAATACAGCAGGTTCTTGTGATCAGTAATGACGGTGACCGGGTGGACTGCCCCCTCCAAAAAGTGACGCCATTCTTCAAAAGCCAACTTAATGGCCAAAAGTTCCCTATTGCCGATATCATAATTCCTTTCGGCGGACGACAATTTTTTAGAAAAGAAAGCGCACGGATGCCATTTACCAGGGGACGGACCCTGGGACAATATTGCACCCACCCCTACGTCAGACGCGTCCACCTCCACAACGAACGGCTGTGATGCATCTGGTTGGATGAGAACGGGTGCCGAAGCAAAACATTTTTTCAAAGAGGAAAAAGCTTGGCAAGCTTTGTCCGACCATTTAGAAAAATCCGTCCCTTTTCTTGTCATGTCAGTGAGAGGTTTGACAACAGATGAGAAATTACAAATAAATTTCCGGTAGTAGTTAGCAAACCCAGAAAACGCTGCAGAGCCTTAAGATCCTCTGGCTGATCCCATTCAAGCACTGCTCTCACCTTTTCAGGGTCCATACGGAAACCGGAGGCTGACACCAAGAAACCCAAAAACTGAAGTTCCTGTACGGCGAATACACACTTTTCCAGTTTGGCGTATAGTTTATTGTCTCGCAAGATCTGCAACACCTGTCTCACATGCTCCTGGTGAGACACAAGATCTGGTGAGTAAATTAAAATGTCATCCAAATATACGACCACAAACAGCCCACCAGATGACGAAAAATGTCATTAACAAAATGTTGGAATACTGCTGGTGCAGTAGTCAGACCAAAAGGCATGACAAGGTTCTCATAATGTCCCTCCGGCGTGTTAAACGCCGTTTTCCACTCATCCCCCTCTTTTATCCTAATCAGATTATACGCCCCCCTGAGATCCAATTTAGAGAACCATTTGGCGCCAACAATTTGATTGAAGAGATCAGGAATCAGAGGGAGTGGATACGGATCTCGAACAGTAATCCGATTAAGTTCGCGGAAATCCAAGCAAGGGCGTAGGCCTCCATCTTTTTTCTTCACAAAGAAGAACCCCGCGGCCACTGGGGAAGATGAAGGTCTAATATGCCCTTTGGCCAGACTTTCCGAAATATAATCTTTCATAGCCTGCCTCTCAGGACCAGAAAGGTTATATAACCTAGCTTTAGGTAACTTAGCATCAGGAAGTAAATTAATAGAGCAGTCATACACGCGATGAGGAGGCAACTCCTGACACCCCTCCTCAGAGAACACATCCCCAAAGTCCTCCAAAAAAGGAGGCAAAGTACTAGGCACGACCGCACTGATGACTGTGTTCATGCAGTTACTTTTGCAAAACTCCCCCCATTGGCTTATATCTCTGGACTGCCAATTAATCACAGGGTTATGTTTAACCAACCAAGGAAGTCCCAACACAATAGGAGTAGGTAGACCCTCCAACACATAACAAGATAATAGTTCCCTATGTATTGCCCCTACCCGAAGGTCAATGTTATGAATCTCATGAACAAAGCTACCTTGGCCGAGAGGCCTGGCGTCAATGGAGAATATAGGGATCGGTTTGACCAATACACTCAGATGCATACCTTGAGCCTGAGCAAACTGAGCGTCAACCAGATTAGCCCCGGACCCACTATCAAGAAGAACAGAAAATCTCTCCACTCTCGTACCAACCACCACCTCCACTGGTACAAGGAACTGAGAAGAACTAGCGGACGAAATACATACTCCCAGGTTGTCGTCCACCACACAACCTGGGATTAACAGTTTTCCGGCGACTTTTTGCTCAACAAGGCACGGGATGGACATCCCCCAACAAAATGTCCCTCTTTCCCGCAGAAGAAACACCTTCTAGTCCTGCGGCGTACCGCCAATCCCCTCCTACGAAATGATGTCCCTCCCAACTGCATAGGCTCCTCCGAACAGACAAGGGGAACCTCAACATAAGGGACTTTAGTAGTAGGTGGAGTAACAACAGGGGGCGGAGTTACCTCGCACCTCTCCCGGAGCCGTCTATCAGTACGGATATCTAGGGCCATAGCAGCCTCCAGTGATGGAGGAGAATCATACTGAGCCAAAACGTCCTTTAATTTGTCAGAAAGCCCATGACAAAACTGGCTCCTAAGAGCTGGGTCATTCCACTGAGTATCTGTGGCCCATCTACGGAACTCAGAAGCAAATTCCTCCGCCGGACGATCTCCCTGCTGTATCTTACGTAATTTTGTCTCAGCAAGAGAGACCCGATCTGGGTCATCATATACCAAACCCAGGGCAGTAAAAAATCGATCTACTGACTGTAGAGCCGGGGATCCCGGAGGAAGGGAGAAGGCCCAGGATTGAGGGTCCCCTTGTAGGAGCGAGATAACAATTCCCACTCTCTGCTCTTCACTCCCTGATGATCGAGGCCGAAGCCGAAAATACAATTTACATGCTTCCCTGAAGGTAAAAAATTTGTCTCGCCCACCAGTGAACCTGTCGGGAGAGCTACTTTAGGTTCAAATCTGGTTTGCTCCGAGGGAGACAAAATTTTGGACTTAATGTCCGTCAGCTCCATGGATAATCCCTGCAACTGCAGAGCCAGCTGGGCTACTGGATCCATGGCAACTGGGAATAATTTTATGGGCCAGTGAAAATGTCACGCGGTCTTATGATATGTGTACGATGTCAGTAAACTATTCTTAAAAGAACAACACTCTATACAACATATAGATTAGCAACATCAGCATGTAAATATAGAATAGATTTACCTGACACGATATCCGTTGAACTCAGGGTTAATCTTGAGGACTTGATACACTGTCACAGGAAAGAGGAGGACCGGGGGTCTAACCTGACCCTAAACTGGGGTCCTAACTAATCCCTCACCTTGGAGGTACTGATAATGGTTCAGAGGTCCAAGTCTCCAGCCTAACCCTGTCTCCTATCAGTCCCTGAACCCTGTAATCAGTCCAAAGAAGGATTCTGATTACCACCAAAGGGATATGGGCTGATCTCTGCTAAATACACCGATTAGACATATAAGACAGACTGGAGAAAACACAGACTTGCATACACACTCAAACACAGAAGGAACATAAATGATCTGGGATATTAAACTCTAAGCAAGGTGAGCTTAAAACAACTAAGGAGCTCTTTAACTTAAGTCTATACAGATACAATCCTATCTGTGGTCTGCATGAAGAATTTCACTGGCAACTCCCAACACAGACAACCAGAGATTTAAAGGAAACCAATCAACAAATAATTAATTGCAGCCGGGAGAAAACTGCACCCAGTCCCAGAACTGAGCACAGACAGAATTAACTCCCTAACTGCCAAACACAAAGAAACAGCAACTCAGCTGTGAGAAGTCAGAATGTGCAACCGCGACGATCTTCGTGGCGATGCACACATGACACAGCCCCAAAGACTTTAAATGCAGTGGTAGCTTGGATGACCGCAACTCTATTTGCTTTTCATCTGTATACAACGACTGCAGGGAGGAAGCATGGGACACTCAGAAACCCCAGTCGAGTGATCTTGTGTATCTCAAGGTCGGGTGTACTATACACTATATATAAAAGCAAAATAAAATATTATACTACATTAATTTATAGGTTCTCAGTGCAATTAACATGTTTTATTCAGATCTCTCCATAGGTCTAATAGATAACGACATTCAGAATAACCCATCTGTACTCCGTAGTGCAGTGTCTGTTGAGTTCTCACCTTTTCATGCTTCATATGGAGACATAGTGGCATATGCTGTCGTAGTAACAACAGAGATGGATGGTAAGAGATGACTCTCTACTGTGTATGTGGGGGTAGCGCCGGGTGGTGTATAGTTCTGTTTATACAGAACTGTAGTATGGTCCTGGCTGAGGACCATCTTCTTGGGGCAGGGTGAAAGGATTCACAAGATAGTCTTTGGACAGTGCTAACTTTACTCAATAATAGGCCCAGTCTTTAAATGATACTTAACATTTTCACAGTTATTAGAATATACTATATACAAGCACATATCAGGCCACATTTCATCGCCCAGAATTTCGCTCACACTATATTCAGGACTCTTCCCTTCCTCAGCTCACCTCCGGAGCCCTCACCATTATCCATTCACTCCATGACACATGGCTTTTTCTTTTACAGCAGCTTTCTCACTCGCACATTGTTGGCCTACACGGGCAGCTCTCATCACAGGCTGGTCTCTTTCTACACTCCTTATGGGCAGTCATAGCTTCCTTCACCCACCACATTCATAGAGAAGATCTTCCTCCTTAACCTAGATAATCACATCAAATTGATATGAATACAAAATAGTACTATTTGATCAAATTATTTTCTGCTAAAAACAAGCCCACATACAGATTTGTACGAGGAAAAACAAAACAAACAAAACAAACTTTATGGCTCCTCGAATATGGCAACGAAAAAAAAATTAACGTTGTGCAGAACTAGCAAACATAAAAATAAAGAGCAACTAAAAAGCCACACTGAAGAAGTGTGGACGAAACGTGCGTCGGGGTGGAGGGATGCAGCTCAGACGACACCGCACACACAGAAGGTAATATTCTAGGTCTCTTAGACCTTTTTCATAAGTTGAGTAGTAGCACGTAATCCAGGCACGTTGCCTCATTTGGGCTTGTAAAGGTGGCACGTTCGTTTAGCAAACAGCAGTGTCTCAGGACATTGAGGTTGTTGCCTTGATACATCTGCATGCATTCAAATATATGCCATTATAAACCTACTCAAGCACCAGCACTTTAGGCATTACTTTTCATTTGAGTCATTTTATACCGGCCATGATAGGCAAGCTACATCTACTACAATTAAGAGTAGGGTATTCTTTGGCTTGTTAATGTGTACTTATCATTAGACGGTGATGTTTAATGATGTCCTAAGCCAGCAGCTTCCCTCACATTAGAGGCATTTGTTTTATTTCACTCATTAATGTATGTCTAATTTAATGTTTATATTTAATAAAAAATTTATCATTTTTATTAGATTTATTCTCTTGTGCATTTCTGGCCACTTCCCTCTCATTGTAGAGTGTTTAGTGACACAGATGGGGATTTTGTACCTTTTAGAGCTCTGTTGACTGAAAATTAAAAAGGTGTGGGTTTCAGATAAGAGTAACACAAAATGCATTTTAGTAGAAAAAAAATTTTTTTTGTTCGTGTCACCGTAATTTTTGTGACCTGCATAATAAAGTTAACATGTCATATGTGGAATACTATAAAACCAAAATCCCAAGAAACAATGATGGAATTTCTATTTTTTTTTTCATTCAAGACTTCCCCAAAAACTTTACTATATCCTGCGTGTGGCAGAGATTAAGGGCTGTTCTTATCATGATCTCTCCATCAAGCCACTGAGTCTGGTTAAAAAACGTTAATATATTCAGAAGTGTCACTTGTCAGAGCCGTAGACTGTAATAGACTGACAAAGCACAATTATGAAAGGTATATAGTACATTTTTGGAGAAATGTTTTATAAAGATTAGGGCCACTGGTATTGGGGCTTTTAAAGCAAACAAATACAGAAGAACATTTAGAGAGCAGTGTTTTACAGTTGTAGACTGTGTGAATCATAGTGGTCATTGAAATGGCAGATCTAACTGGTAAAACTGCAATTTTTTACATTGCACAAGCTATTGCAGAATAATTTCTGGAAAACAGTGATCGGTCAGAACGCCTGCTACGCTCCTAGCCCTGAGCCAAAAGTTTACGTTCACATGTAGATTATCGCCATAGATGAGAGAAATTGTGAAATGTGTTTGGTTCTTTACTGCAATGTTTTTTTGTTTTTTTTGAGAAAAATATCATTTTTCATTTTAAAATTGTTTTAAATTCTTTGAATAGCCTTTGAGGTCAAAATAGGAGAATTCTCTCATTTGTATAGCTTTGAAAATAGGTCACTGGCAGGTTGTGCTATATCGGTATTTCAGGAGCTCGGCATTCGGCAATAGAGACATAACCTCTGTGGGGAATCAGCTCTTTGGTAGTTGGCCATGTTCACACAGGCACAAGGTTCTTGTAACAAACAGGGAGCACTTTATTAAATGTCCAGAAAACAGTCAATCATCAGAACACAAAAATGAATTAACACTGATTTTTCTTTTAGCCCTGCCAGGTGCCCATCCAGCAGTTTATAACCACATATGGGGAATTACCGTACTTAGGAAAATTACATAACAATTCTATAGGAAAGATGTATATCTTCGTACCGTGTTAGCCAGTAGATAGAAAACAACAATTCTAGTAACGGTGATTTTTCTCCTAACATGTGAAAATGAAACTGTTGGCACTATAATCTTCATAAATTACAAATAACATTCGTTTTCACACCTCATTCAATATTAATTCTAAGACAAACCTGTGGGAAAATAGTCAACGCATGTAAATTCCTTGAAGAACGCTGTTTTAATTGTTTAAATTCATCTCGACTTTGCTTTATTTCCTGTGAAACACCTGAAGGGCTAACAAATTTCCAAAAATACTTGCTGGGTCAGTTATTAAAATGATGTCGTTTATGGGAAAGCCTTTTCAGAAATGAAAAAAAAAAAACGAAAAAACGCTTCAGTTCCCAAAAAAATACAGTTTTGTAAAATGACAGCTGCCATTTCACTGAATGAGGCTACCAGGTCATGGCAGATGGGCTCACATATTGTGATCAAAATCTTTACTAAAAAAATCTCCTGAATTAATGACCCCTATTTAGGATCTACATCTGTCAGCCAGAGTGAAGAATGGATATAAAGAGCATCTCTTTGTAACTGTACATACCCTTTATAAGAGCTTTGCAGTTTATTAGAAACAATGGCAAGTGATAGGGGAGCATCATTTATAGGTATGCACAATCATGGATTGCTACCTTCTGTTATGAAGGTTCTTGTCCCTTTTATTCCCAGTTATGTAAAAAAAAGTAACCTCTTAATTTTCCATTTTAGCTGATCAACCACCTTCAGGGATTTTATTGAAAACGTACGACGATTTTAAGAACAAGTTGACCGACACTTATGTCACCTACATCCTTGAGGAAGAACAGATCGCGAGTTTCGCACAGTCAAAAAAGATAGGTGTCCATGTGGGTGATGGAACAAAGACTCATTCTTATCTTAATGGACCACTGGACCCCCAGTTACAGTACAGGTACCCTCGCTACTTTTAAATAGATCATATGATGAGGTTTAGATAGTTCTGCTCCAGTTCTTCGGATGTTTGGTTCTTGTGAAGTACCAATAGATTGTAGATATATATATATATTTATAAAAATAGAAAGAATACTATTTGGAGTAATAAATATAAGTAGTCACGTTTTATAGAGATGCAGAGGTTAGATTTGCATCTAAGCCCTGCTGCCTACAAGCCTCATATACGGCTTGTAATGGATGAGAACCACTATAACAGACAATGCATTAAGATGAAGGACTTCTAGCTAGGATCATGAACATTTTTACATTATCACTCATTTAGCGGACCACTAGTGTTGAGCGATACTGCTCGATATCTAAAAATATCGGATCGGAATGGTATCGCCGATATCACTAAATATCGTCGATATCCGATTCCGATACCGGAAGTCCAATGTAAGTCTATGGGAACAAAATATCGCAACTAAAAAAAACCTTTATTTCCTTGTAAACACTAAATATACACACATAGAATACATATATATATATATATACATGTCATTGTGACATATATATATACATATATGTATAGTTTATACACTTCTACATAGTAAAATATCCTCTGATTCAATTGCCGGGTAAAGCCGGCTTCTGTGAAAAGACAGAAGCACCCGACATGAAATGACACTTGGTGTACATAGAGTTAACCATGTCTTTTCATGTCCTTTACTATCTGATTTGCACAAACAATTACATCAGTCTATGTGTGCAAAATTTCACACCTGTAGGGGTTAATTAAAGGTGTAAATTCGTTGTAAAAAAAACGGACTTTTTTGCTACGAATTTACACCTTTAATTAACCCCTACAGGTGTGAAATTTTGCACACATAGACTGATGTAATTGTTTGTGCAAATCAGATGGCAAAGGACATGAAAAGACATGGTTAAACCTATGTACACCAAGTGTCATTTCATGTCGGGTTCTGCATTTTCACAAAAGCCTGCAATTGAATTAGCGGCTATTATACTATGTAGAAGTGTATGAACTATAAATATAAATATATATATGTGTCACAAATTCAATGACATGTTATATATATATATATATATATATATATATATATATATGAGGTGTAAAATTGTTTAAAAAAAATGCGTGGGCTCCCGCCCTATTTTCGCAACCAGACAGACAAAGCCAGCGAATGGGGGCAGATAATAATAGCCCAGAGAGGGACCATTATTTTTGGCCCCCCCTGGCTACTAACATCTGCCCCCAGACACCCCAGAAAAGACAAATCTATAATTAGATTCGCCCTTTCTGGCACTTTGCCCGTCTATTCCCATTGCCCTGTAGCGGTGGCGAATGGGTTAATATGGGGTTAAAGCCACATTGCAATTGAAAGGTGACCTTAAGCCAGGTTAATAATTGAGAGCTGTCAATTAGACAACTATCAATTATTAATCCTATTGCATGAAATAAAAATAAAACACACACACTTTAATTAAAAATCATTTTAATGAAATAAAGACACATGTTTTTGACCATCTTTTATTTGACTGCAAAAACCATTTCCTGTAATAAAAATAAAATAAAAAAGCAAAATTATTCTTACCTATCCCATGCACAGTCAAGTCCCACGGTGTAATCCTTCAGAAAGGGTTAATGTTTACTGCAGGGACCGCAGCTAATGCTGCAGCCTCACAGTAAACCCCCAAATGAATGAGTTCCTCTCCTGGCTGACAGGAGAGGAAGTGGAAAGCTTAATTGATTGCTTTCCACTTTCACTTCAGGTCAGCCAGGGACACAATCAGTGACGTCAGAGGGAACTGATTAACAAAAATAGGGGTTCCCTTCGAATAAAAAATGGCGTGGGGTCCCCCCTATTTTTGTTAACCAGCCAGATGAATCAGACCGCTGAGGCCTGGATTTTCAGGCTGTTAAGGAGCCAAGATCCATGGACCTTGCCAGCCTGATAATACCAGGTCACAGCAGTCTGCATATCTTGGCTGATTAACAAAAATAAGGGATCCCCTCGAAAAAAATTGGCGTGGGGTCCCCCCTATTTTTGTTAACCAGCCAGATGAAGCAGACCGCTGAGGCCTGGATTTTCAGGCTGTTAAGGAGCCAAGATCCATGGACCTTGCCAGCCTGATAATACCAGGCCACAGCAGTCTGCATATCTTGGCTGATTAACAAAAATAGGGGATCCCCTCGAAAAAAATTGGCGTGGGGTCCCCCCTATTTTTGTTAACCAGCCAGATGAAGCAGACCGCTGAGGCCTGGTTTTTCAGGCTGGTAAGGATCCAATATCCATGGACCTTGCAAGCCTGATAATACCAGGCCACAGCAGTCTGCTTAGCTTGGCTGGTTAACAAAAATAGGGATCCCCTCGAAAAAAAAACAGCGTAGGGGTCCCCCTATTTTTGTTAACCAGCCAAGTAAAATGCAGACTGCTGCGGCCTGGTATTAAAAGACTGTCAAGGCCCATGGATTTTGGCCCTCAACAGCCTGATAATACCAGGCTACAGCAGCCCCACATTTGGCGCATCAAAAGATGTGCCAATTGTGGCACTTTACCCGTCTCTTCCCACTGCCCTGTAGCGGTGGCAAGTGGGGTAATAAGGGGTTAATGTCACCGTTGATTGCACGGTGACAATAAGCCCGGTTAATAATGGAGAGGTGTCAATAAGACACCGATCCATTATTAATCCCAAAGTTATTAAATGCATAAAAAAAAAGACAAAGCAAGAAAAAAGTATTTTAATGAAATAAAAGAGACAACACAGTTTTCATTTCTTTTATTGTACTCTCATTCCTGCGACGCCATCGATCTCCTGTAAAAAAAGAAAAAAAACAAACCAACAGTATACCACCTGTCCGACGCAGTCCATAGTAATGACTGTCCCACGACGATCCAGCTCTGCTACATCGCAATGACAGGCAGAGCCTGTCATCGCGACGCAGCACAGCTGATTACCTGCTTCCCCGGCGGTGACGTCATCGGACTGACTGCTTTACGGCCGGGATTACCCAGCAGTCACTGCAGTTATCGCGAGAAACTGCATGTGACCGCCGGGGAAAGATGATGGCGGCCATGAAGCAGTCCAGGCCGTAACCGCCGGAGATCTTCTGCCAGGTAAGTGCCGCTGACTCCTGACAGACCCGACCGACGGACACTGACAGTGACAGACCCGACCGACGGACACTGACAGTGACAGTGACAATCCCGATTCCGGTATCCGATATGACGAAAATATCGGTACTCGGAATCGAAAGCCCGATACAGCTAATATCGGCCGATACCCGATATTTGCAGTATCGTATCGCTCAACACTACGGACCACACTAACCACAATAATCATCTTCTGATTTTCAGGATCAGCATCGCCGGTTTTAATATTATTCAGTATGACCTAACCACAGACACCATCATTGAAGATCAATCTCTGGTATCTTTCACAAGATACATGGGTCCTTTCTCTTTAATGACCAAGACAAATACAACTTCTTTTAATACCATCTCTACATCCGACTCCAAGGAATCAATCTACACAGGTATATGACAGATATTATACTTATAAAGCAGAAACTTTCCATATATACTGTAATGTTGTGTTTTGGTAGCTGAGGAGAATAAGCAAAAACGGCAATACACCAGAGAGGCTGGAACCTATTGGATTGCAGTAACCTGAACTAACCACACAACTAGAGGTAGCCGTGGAGCGTTCCTACGTTGATCCTAGACGCCTCGTCACAGCCTGAGAGATAACTACACCTAAAGGCAGAAAGAGGAAAGCTATCTGCCCCGGAGCAGATCCCAAAGAAAATAGGAAGCCCCCAAACATGTAATGGCGGTTAGACAAGAAGAAGCACGGACACAGACAGAAAATAGAATGAGCAAACGCTGGGGCCCAATCTGTCTAGACAGAAAAGTACAGGAAAGGATACTCACTGCAATCCCAAAAAAACCCTAAAAAATACCAACTCTTCTGATTGCAAAAACACCTGAGATTACACGATCTCTACCACCTAAATCAGATCTCTGGTGTAACAAAACTAAGCCGCAGCCACTGAAAAAACTGGAAAAAGCAAATGAACAAATAACAGTGGCTTCAGATAAACTGAGAGGAGCACAAGCCCCGGAGGGGACCTGGCTGACCTCCACAGAAGTGCAGGGACAATGCAAAAAGCAAGCACAAAAATAAAAGCAGAAAATATCTTATCTGATAGCAGGAGATGCAGGCAAGACTTCGGCAAACTTCCAAAAGAACCAGGAACCACAATTGAGACAAGAACAATTGATCACCGGCAACCATCATGGGAGGGAACCTCCCTTATATCAGACCAGTCAGTGATCCCAGATTGCCATTCCTCGCTGAAAGGTTCAGTACTGTCTGTAACCACCAGAGGGAGCCTCTGCTCAGAAACCATCTCTAGCACATTCATAACACTGTAAGGTACACTCAGTAAAATAATTTTCTGATTCATATATAAATAAAGCATAATCTCTATAAGGAGAGTATTAGGTCATGCAATATAAGCAACGACAACACGTCACCGGTAGAACAGAGTGAATTTTTCAAAATTCAGTTTCGATTACGATTGACGACGATTATTGTTTTTACAATATTTGCCGAACACAGCCAAACGTCATTGTCGTCAATGAGAGTAGAAATTACCAAATATGTTCGGAACCAATCATCAAACATAAATTCGGCATAAATAGGGTACCAATATGGCGTGAATATGGCAATTTCCGATTCGTCGACCATTCAGAACATATTCGCTCAACTCTAGTCACCGGTCTCTAATATTTATAGGCCCCATACTCATTAGACTAATGTCAACTGAAAACATTGTATTGTGAGGATAATTGATTAATTTATTTTTAGTTTAAATCCCTGTAAGGCTAATATTAGCTCAGTCTTTAAGAAGTTTATAGTTAAGCAAATAATCAAATAATGTAAAAATATAATACTATGTTAATTTACAGATTCTCAGTCCAATGAACTTGTTTTATCCAGATCTCTCCATAGGTCTAATAGATAACGACATTCAGAATAACCCATCTGTACGCGGTAGTGCAATGTCTGTTGAGTTCTCACCTTTTCATGCTTCATATGGAGACATAGTGGCGTATGCTGTCGTAGTAACAACAGAAATGAATGGTAAGGGATGACTCTCCATACACCGGGTGATGTAAAGCTACCGTTTAAACTGAAATGTAGTATGGCCCTAGTTGGGGATTATCTTCTTGGTGCAGGGTGAAAGCATTCACAAGATAGTCTTTGAACAGTGATAACTTTACTCAATGAAAGGCAAAATCTTTAAACATTACTTAAAATAGTTAAAAAAAAAATAGGTTTTATTGTGCCAAAGTAGTACTATATAAAAATCTATAGATATTTGGTATCTTTGGAAAAGTATTGACACACAGAACAATGTTAGTCCATGGTTTAAAAACATCTACTTAGACCATACAAAAAAGCAAGCCCTTGTGCAGGTCTGTTGATTAAAAATAAAAAAGTTGTGGTTTACATAATAGGTTGACATAAAAAGAAATATGAAAATGAAAATATTGGTGCTAAATAATCTTCAAAAATTTTAAAAAATATATATTTCTTTTCACAACCCAACTGATATTACTTCTATGACATATCTGTGGGCAAAATTGTCAGCACACTCCTATGTAAATTCCTTCTGTTTTAATTTTTTAACTTTATCTCAACTCTGCTTTTGTATCTCTAAAATACCGTATATACTCATGTATAAACCGAGATTTTCAGCACCTTTTTTTGTGCTGAAAATGCCCCCTCGGCTTATACATGAGTCATAGGGCAGAAACCAGCGGGGGAGGGGATGCAGTGGCAGGAGCGGTGGCTGGGACATCATACTCACCCTCCCGTGCCATCGCTGAACGTCCCTGCAATCCTGCGTTCTCCCCGGCTTCCTGCAGCTCTCCCCGGCTTCTGCAGCTCTCCAGCGCTGAGCGGTGACGTAATACCCGCTCATTAAGGTCATGTAATATGGACGCGACGCCACTCCCATGGGGGAGCACGGAGCAGGACGGGGAGGATGGAAAGCATGAGCAGTATAGGATAATGGCGCAGGAGGAGGGGAGCACAGAGGAGAATGGGGACGCACAGAGCTGGATGGGGGAGCACAGAGTAGGACGGCAACTTATACACCCAGCTTATACACCGAGTCAATAAGTTTTCCAAGTTTTTTGGGGCAAAATTAGGGGGGTCGGCTTATACACGGGTCGGCTTATACATGAGTATATTATACGGTACTTATATGGTAACAATGTCCTAAATTACTTGCAGGTTCACTTTTTAAGATGGTTTAGTTTATGGGAAAAGATTTTCAGAATTAAAAAAATTAAAATAAACCCTTATGCTTTGAAAAAATACAGTATTGTAAAGTTCTTAAAGATGTGAAAAATGGTGAGGCAATCACAACTAGGTTCCAAGACAGAAGTATAACATTAGTGTAAGGTCCTAAGTGAATGAGGTTACCTGGTCATGGCAGATGGGCTCACCTTGTGATCAAAATATTTAATAAGAATCTCACATTTAAAAGTCTAGTTTTAAAAACCTTTACATATAGATTATTTGGGAATTCTTAATTAATAAAGGGAGACTTCATTTTAGGATCCTCATATTTTAGCCAGCGTGAAGAGTGGCTATAATGAGCACCTCATTATAACTGTTCATAGCCTTTATAAGATCTCTGTGGTGCATTAGAAAAAGTACCATGTCATAGGGAGCACAATTTATATGGCATATTCATTCATGGTTTGCTACCTTTAATCTTATGAAGGCTCTTGTCCCTTTTGTTCCCAATTATGTTAAAAAATGTAACTGCTTCATACTTCCTTTTAGACGACCGCCCACCTCAAGGGATTTTATCAAAAACATACGACGATTTTAAGAACAAGCTGACTGACACATATGTCACCTACATCCTTGAGGAAGAACAGATCACGAATTTTGCGCAGTCAAAAAAGATAGGTGTCCATGTGGGTGATGGAACAAAGACGCATTCTTATTTTAATGGCCCACTGGACCCCCAGTTACAGTACAGGTACCCTCGCTACTTTTAAATAGATCATATGATGAGGTTAATTATTTTTGCTCCAGTTCTTCGGATGTTTGTTTTTGTGAAGTACCAATAGATTGTATACAGTACAGACCAAAAGTTTGGACACACCTTCTCATTCAAAGATTTTTCTGTATTTTCATGACTATGAAAATTGTAGAATCACACTGAAGGCATCAAAACTATGAATTAACACATGTGGAATTATACATTACACTTTACAAAAAAGTGTGAAACAACTGAAAATATGTCTTATATTCTAGGTTCTTCAAAGTAGCCACCTTTTGCTTTGATTACTGCTTTGCACGCAGAAAAGGTGAACGGACGGACTCTACATGCCTAGTTCCCACCGTGAAGCATGGAGGAGGTGGTGTGATGGTGTGGGGGTGCTTTGCTGGTGACACTGTTGGGGATTTATTCAAAATTGAAGCGGTGAGCGGTCCAGCTCACCCCAAACCATCTCGATTGGGTTCAGGTCTGGTGACTGTGGAGGCCAGGTCATCTGGCGTAGCACCCCAACACTCTCCTTCTTGGTCAAATAGCCCTTACACAGCCTGGAGGTGTGTTTGGTGTCATTGTCCTGTTGAAAAATAAATGATGGTCCAACTAAACGCAAACCGGATGGAATAGCATGCTGCTGCAAGATGCTGTGGTAGCCATTTTTGTTCAGTATGCCTTCAATTTTGAATAAATCCCCAACAGTGTCACCAGCAAAGCACCCTCACATCATCACACCTCCTCCTCCATGCTTCACGGTGGGAACCAGGCATGTAGAGTCCATCAGTTCACCTTTTCTGCGTGCAAAGCAGTAATCAAAGCAAAAGGTGGCTACTTTGAAGAATCTAGAATATAAGACATATTTTCAGTTGTTTCACACTTTTTTGTAAAGTGTAATGTATAATTCCACATGTGTTAATTCATAGTTTTGATGCCTTCAGTGGGATTCTACAATTTTCATAGTCATGAAAATACAGAAAAATCATTGAATGAGAAGGTGTGTCCAAACTTTTGGTCTGTACTGTATTTATAAAAATAGAAAGAGTAATACCATTTAGAGTAATAAATAAATATAAGTAGTCTCATTTCAGAGCGATGCAGAGGTTAGATTTGCAACTAAGCCCTGCTGCCTACAAGCCTCACATATGACTTGTAATGGATGAGAACCCCTATAACAGATAATGCATTGAGACTAAGGACTTCTAGCTAGGAACGTGAACATTTTTACTTTATCAATCATTTAGCGGACCACACTAATGACAATAATCATCTTCTGATTTTCAGGGTCAGCATTGCTGTCTTTAATATTATCCAGTATGAGCAAACCACAGACACCATTATTGAAGATCAATCTCTGGTATCTTTCACAAGATACGTAGGTCCTTTCTCTTTAATAACCAAGACAAATATAACTTCTTTTAATTCAATCGCCACAAGCAGCTCCAAAGAATCTATCTATACAGGTATAAAAAATATAATTGTGTGTGTATATATATATATTATTATATATATAATATCTCATATTTATTAGTTTTCTGATATATAGGAGGCATTTTTATCTTTTACTGCAGTAGATATTATATTTATAAAGCACTTTCCATATACACTGTAAGGTGCAGTCATTAAAACAGTTTTCTGGTTCTGATATACGGTAAATAAAGACTAATCTCTATAAGTATAGTATTAGGTTATGTGATGTAAGCATCAACAACATGTCACCTGTCCCTAATGTCAAAAGGCCCCAATATGAAGATAAGGAAAATTTTTTTGTTACCTCTTGAGCTAAGAGGTCAATTCTCAGAAGTTTATTAAAACATGCAGTTTTTATTCAACATGTTTCAAAGTGTCAAGCACTTCTTCAGGAAATGACCAAATGATCAGATATGTGGTAATTTCCTGAAGAAGAAGTGCTTGATACTTTGAAACGCTTTGAATGAAAACCACATTTTAATAAACTTCTGAGAATTGACGTCTTTCATACACAGCAGCCCTGTAGGTATCCACAAATTTTTCTTATCTTCATTCTTATCAGTTTGACAACCCGTGGATCCGCAGTGGCTGTACAATGATTTAAAAACACTTTTGAATCAGTGATCAGGTTAGCACAATCTGATTAATAACTGTGTGTCGGATAAGACTCTACTTGCACTACTTCCCACATACTGTTTTATAAAGGTCCCAATACTCATTAGAAAACACTGTATTTTGTGAATAGTTGATCAATTTATTTATTCTTTAAAACTTTGAGGCTAAAATTAGTTCAGTCATTAAGTAATTTAAATTGAATCAAATAATATAATATAAAAATATAATACTACGTTCATTTACAGATTCTCAGTCCAATTAACATGTTTTATCGAGATCTCTCCATAGGTCTATCCGATAACGACATAGAGAATAACCCATCTGTACACCATAGTGCAATGTCTGTTGAGTTCTCTCCTTTTCATGCTTCATATGGAGACATAGTGGCGTATGCTGTCGTAGTAACAACAGAGATGAACGGTAAGGGATGACTCTCTATTTTGCATGTAAGAGGAGTGTCGGGTGGTGAATAGTAGCTACCATGCATACAGAACTGCATTATGGCCCTGACGGGACTATTTTCTTAGGGCATTGCGAAAGTATTCACAATACAGACTTTGAACAGTGGTAACTTAGTTCAATAATAGGCAAAGTTTATGAGATGTTAAGTAACATATTTACATTTATTCTTTCCTCCCTCATTTCACCTCCGGAGCTCTCACCTTTGCCCATGCACTCCATGACACAGCTGAAATTTTTCCTTCCGCAGCTTTCTCACTCTGTATGCCTTCAGGGTTATCTCCCTTCATAGGGCGATCTGTTCAATACTTCTTATTGTTAGGTATGCCTTATTCCGCCAGTCACAGTGCGAGATAAAATCTTACCTCCTTAACCCCTTCCCAACATATGACATACCAATATGTCATATTATGCTGTGTGTTCCCGCAAATAGACGTACCAGTACGTCATGGTGATCATGCAGGCACAGTAGCTGTACCAGCGCGATCACCGCCGGGAGCTTTCAGGGCTTATCTACAGCATTCTATAATGGTCCAACCTGCAAGATAAGAAAAATAAGTTTTACATACCCGGGGGGCAGTCCGATGCGGTCCGGTCCGATGGGTGTCACAGGTCCGGATCCGGCGCCTCCCATCTTCTTGCAACTCTGCCCTCCTGCTTGCTTCATCGTTCCCCGGCATCGAGCTCCTGTGCTGGCGTACTGATCTGCCCTGTTGAGGGCAGAGCAAAATACTGCAGTTTGCAGGTGCTTGGCCTCTCTGACCTTTCCCAGCGCCTGCGCACTGCAGTACTTTAGTCTGCCCTCAACAGGACAGATAAGTAAGCCTGCACAGTAGAGTGATGCCGGGGAGCGACGATGCAAGCAGGGGGGTGGCATCGCAAGTAGATAGGAGGTGCCGGACCCGTACCTGCGACACCCATTGGACTAGACCGCACTGGACCGCCCCCCCAGATGAGTATAATAAAACTTATTTTTCTTATCTTTCAGGTCAGACCGAGGGCTTATCTACAGCATTGTAGAATGCTGAAGATAAACCCTGAAAGGCAGTGGCTGCATCTTATATCGGCCAAAACAGGTGACAGGTTCGCTTTAAGTGATAGCCAAGACTCAGCTGTCACTGCCAGAAGGGGTGACCGCACCGCCCCTAGCTAACCTTCTAAATTCTGCGATCAAGTTTGGGTCTCAAATAATTTTTTCGTGAAAAAAGTTAAATGTTAATTTTTTCCTTCAAAATTGCTACAGTTCTCGTGAAGCAACTGAAGGGTTAATAAACTTCTTGAATGTGGTTTTGAACACCTTGAGGGGTGTAAGTTTTATAATGGTGTCAATTTTTGGCACTTTCTGTCATATAGGCCCCTCAAAGTGACTTCAAATGTGATGTGGTCCCTAAAAAAATAGTTTTTTAAATTTTGCTGGAAAACTGAGAAATTGCTGGTCAACTTTTAACCCATGTGACATCCTAACAAAAAAAAATTATGTTTCCTAAATTGTTCTGATGTAAAGTAGACATGTGGGAAATGTTATTAACTACTTTGTGTTACACATCTTTCTGATTTAAAGGCACAAAAGTTAAAAGTTTGAAAATTGCAAAATTTTAAAAATTTTTGACAAATTTCCATTTTTTTTCCAGAAATAAATGCAAGTCATATCAAAGAAATTTTATCACTATCATGAAATAAAATACGTCACAAAAAAACAATCTCAGAATCACTGTGATCCATTGAAGCGTTCAATAGGTATTACCACATAAGGTGACAGTGTAAAAATTGGCTTGGTCATTAAGGTCAAAATTGGCTCGGTCACTAAGGGGTTAAAAAGGTTGTGGTTTTTAGAATAGGTTTACATAGAAACACATATACTGAAAATTTGGGGGTGAAATAAAAAAAAAAAATTTTCATAACACAATTGATATTAAATCTTAGACACACCTGTTGGAAAAATACTAAGCACACTCCAAGGTATACGCCATGAGGCGTGCTGTTTATCTCAACTTCCTCTGAAGCACTTAAAGGGTTAAGTAATGTCCTAAAATACTTGCAGGTCAAATTTTTAAGAAAACATAGTTTATGGGAAAGCATTTTGAGAATTAAAAAAAATTCTACCGTCTATGTTATTGGGACTCTTAACCCTTTTGTTTCCAGCTATGTTATGTTTTGTTTTGTTCCCAGTTATGTTCCAAATCGTAACCTCTTAATTTTTCATCTTAGTCGACCGCCCACCTGAGGACATTTTATCAAAAACATATGACGATTTTACGAACAAGCTAACCGACACATATGTCACTTACATCCTTGGGGAAGAACAGATCGCTAGTTTTGCACAGTCAAAAAAGATAGGAGTCCGTGTGGGTGATGAAACAAAGACACATTCTTATTTTAATGGACCACTGGACCCCCAGTTACAGTACAGGTACCCTCATTAAATTTTTTAGCTTTAAAAGACATCGTAGGGCGAAATTCACATATTTTTGTGCTAACTCTTCTGATGCTTGGTTCTCTTAAAGTACTAATACATTGTATATATTTTTATAAATCTAGTAATAATAATAATCTTTGGAGTAAGAAATGACTATAAGTAGACTCATTTTAAAGAGGTGCAATGTTACAGTTGCACCTAAGCCCTGCTGCATAAAAGCCATATACATGTCTTGTAATGGTTGTGAAGCCCTATTACAGATAATTCATTGAGTTGCAGGACTTCAAGCTACAAATGTGAATGCAAACATTTTTACTTTGTCACCCTTTCAGTGGTCAATAATAACTCCTTATAATTATCATGTTCTGATTTTCAGGGTCAGCATCGGTGGCTTTAGTATTATCCAGTATGACCAAACCACAGACACCATCATTGAAGATCAATCTCTGGTATCTTTCACAAGATACATGGGACCTTTCTCTTTAATAACTAAGACAAATATGACTTCTTTAGATAACATTTCCACAGGTATATGGCATATAAATATAGATTTCTCTACTATTTATTAGTTATTTGGAACTATAAGAGGCATATTTCTGTATTAATGCAGGAGATATAATATTTATATAAAGCAGACACTATCCATATATACTGTAAGGTACAATCATTAACCCCTTCATCACCTAGCAATTTTCTGTTTTTGCATTTTAGTTTGTTTTTTTTAGCATGTTCACTAAATGCTAAAACTGAACTGCCTTTATGATTATCCAGGTTATTATGAGTTCGTAGATACCAAATAGGTAAAATCCAAAGTTTGTCAAAAAATTTTACAAATTAAGGGGATATAACCTTTCTTCTTTGGCCAGGCATGTGGTTAATTGGTTGCGTGGGACCAGTAGGAACTCGGACTTGAGGCTGGAGAGAGAGTTTTGCAGACCATGGGACCTGGCTTCGGTGCTGCATTCTCCCTTTTCCTGTCTGAGCCCGAATATTCGGAACTCGATAGTATAGTGACTTGGAAGGCGATACGGAAAAAGTTGGGGCTACCATGGAAGATTTCCAAATATCTTAACCCTTGGGCTCACCCGAACTTCAGATTAGGCAAAGAAAACAGTTTGTATAGAATATGGCAGGAGAAGGGTGTTCTGAGAATGAAAGATTTGATGCACGAGAGCGAAAGGAGATGGATGAATGAGTTAGAGGTGGTAGAGAAGTTCGAATTTGGCACAAGTCAGGTCTGCAGTTTGATCAAATAAAGAATTCCATTATGCGAAATTTACTGGATGTTTCCAAAGAGCTGCATTTGAATGAGTTTGATAGTTTAATGGAGTGTGACCTCCCCAGTCTGAACGTGTCGAGGATCTATGGCATCATGAGAGAGTGGCTAACCCAGGCAGGAAACCAGATGTGTGCAAAAGCGTGGGTAAGGCAGATGGTGGACACAGATGTTATGGTCAAGATTCTCCAGGGCAGGTATCTACTAAGAAAGAATATTACTAATGAGAACTGGAGGGACATCCAGTACAGAATCATAAATAGAGCTATCTATGGTTTCAATCTGCCTGTGCGCTCCACCAGACCAGACAGGGCTCAGGAATGCCCGAAGTGTGGGACAGATCACACTGACATGTTTCATGGCCTGTGGGGGTGAACGATCATACAGCAGTTTTGGATGTCGGTCTGTTACTTTAGCCGGGAGTTAGGGAGAAAGGACTGGGAGTTAGATCCGTTGTCGTGGATCTTCCATTATGTTGGAGAGGGGGATAATTTGGGGGGGTGGGGGTAAGATATCATTTTTGCATAGTATAGCAATTCTAGCTAAAAAATTTATTTTAAGACATTGGATCACAACAGAGATTCTGACTATGAGTGAACTACTAAATAATTTGAAACAGCTGCTACATCTAGAGAAGTTGGAAGCTGAAAGGGATAAGACAAAACCAACAGAGAAATTCATTAATAAATGGAGGTTTATTGAGCGTAAGTGTTCACAAGAGGAGATTAAGCAAATAATAACTCCATTTCCGCAAGCATATTGGTACCTGATAAACGATCTACAGGGTTCTTTGGGGAAATTGAAGGTCCAAATTTCTTGACTGTTGTAACTCCACGTTGAACAGGGGGGTTATCCGGTCTAGGGGTTTGTTGTTGAATGGGGTGGGATTTAGGTAGGTTTTTGATGATTGTCATTATGTAAGGGCATACAAGTTTGATGTCCCCCTTTTGTACAAGTGTTATGCATTCCAAAAATATGAAAAAAAATAAAAAATATTTGTTAAAAAAAAAATAAAATTACCATTTTCTGAGACCCGTAGCGTCTCCATATTTTGTGATCTGGGGCTGGGTAAAGGCTTATTTTTTTTTAGTTCTGAGCTGACGTTCTTATTGATATGATTTTGTAGATAAGATCTTTTAATCGCCCGTAATTGCATTTTAATGTAATGTTGCATTTTGATTTTTTTTTCTTATTACGGTGTTTACCGATCAGATTACTTCTTTTTATATACTGAGAGATTGGGCATTTCTGAAAACGGCAATACCAAATATCTGCTCTTGCAGAACCCCGGGTTGTCATGCCAACCCATCAGCGGCCCACTGTCATGGGGTTTGTGATGTGCTTCCAGCCGGGCATGTTGAATGCCACTGTCAGAGATTGACAGCGGCATTTAACATGTTAACAGCGGCGGGTGGATTGCGATTCCACCCGCGACTGTTAAGGGTATGCCACACTAAACAATATCGCTAACGGGATCGCTAAAAAAACGTCACTATTTAGCGATCCCGTTAGCGATATTGTTCAGTGCGGCAGCTTCCAGCGACGAGCTTCCTGCTGTGATCTCGCTCGTCGCTGGAATCGCTCCGGACCCTATTTTCTCGTCGGCGCTCCCGCTGGGTAAGTATTTAATCGCTGTGTGGCACCTTTTCTTAGCGATTTAGCGGTACTTTTGTACCGCTAAAGTCGTTAAGAAGATCGCTAACGGCGATAGCGTCGTTAACTATATCGCTAAATGTGGCAGCATTTAGCGATATAGAAACAATCCCGCTAGCGATCGCATTAGTATGCGTCGTTATCGTGATCGCTAGCGGGATTGTTTAGTGTGGCAGTACCTTTAGGGGCACATGATGAAATCACCTGATATGTTTTGGAAAAGTTGCGGGATTTTCGCCGGAGCCCGCAGCAAACAGAGGGAGGCAACCTTGAACGTACCTTTACATCCAAAGTCATAAAAGGGTTATAGTAAAGCAAATAAAATATAATACTATGCTAATTTACAGATTCTCAGTTCAATTACCATGTTTTTCCTGATCTTTCCACAGGTGTGCCTGATAACATTGAGAATAATCCATCTGTACTTCATGGTGCAATGAATGTTGAGTTCTCACCTTTTCATGCTTCATATGGAGACATAGTGGCGTATGCTGTTGTAGTAACAACAGAGATGAATGGTAAGGGCTAACTCTTTTGAGATATACATAGTATGTAGGGGCTATACAGAAGTATAGAATGGCTGGGGTCTTCCCTATTGAGGCCACGTGGAAGTTTACCAAAGGTAGTCATTGAACAGTGGTAACTTTACATAATGTAGATCAGGTCTTTCAATTACCACTCTGGTGCTTTTTTATTGTTTCGTCTACAGTCATGGCCAAAAGTTTTGAGAATGACACAAATATTAATTTTTACAAAGTCTACTGCTTCACTTTTTCTAATGGCAATTTTCATATACTCCAGAATGTTATAAAGAGTGATCAGCTTAACAGCAATTACTTGCAAAGTCAATATTTGGCTAGAAAATGAACTTTATCCCCCAAAACACATTTCAACATCATTTCAGCCCTGCCTTAAAAGGACCAGCTAACCTCTTTTCAGTGATTTCTTCATTAACACAGGTGTGGGTGTTGATGAGGACATGGCTGGAGATCAATCTGTCATGATTAAGTAAGAATGACACCACTGGACACTTTAAAAGGAGGCTGGGGCTTGGCATCATTGTTTCTCTTCTGTTAACCATGGTTATCTCTAAAGAAACACGTGCAGTTATCATTGCAATGCACAAAAATGGCCTAACAGGGAAGAGTATCGCAGATAGAAAGATTGCACCTCAGTCAACAATCTATCGCATCATCAAGAACTTCAAAGAGAGAGGTTCCATTGTTGCCAAAAAGGCTCCAGGGCGCCCAAGAAAGACCAGCAAGCGCCAGGACCGTCTCTTAAAAGTGTTTCAGCTGCGGGATCGGGCTACCAGCAGTGCAGAGCTTGCTCAGGAATGGCAGCAGGCAGGTGTGAGTGCATCTGCACGCACTGTGAGGCGGAGACTCTTGGAGCAAGGCCTGGTCTCAAGGAGGGCAGCAAAGAAGCCACTTCTCTCCAGAAAAAACATCATGGACAGACTGATATTCTGCAAAAGGTACAGGCAGTGGACTGCTGAGGACTGGGGTAAAGTTATTTTCTCTGATAAATTCCCTTTTCGATTGTTTGGGACATCAGGAAAACGCCTCATTTGGAGAAGACAAGGTGAGCGCTACCACCAGTCTTGTCTCATGCCAACTGTTAAGCATCCCGAAACCATTCATGTGTGGTGTTGCTTCTCAGCCAAGGGAATCGGCTCTCTCACAGTCTTGCCTAAAAACACAGCCATGAATAAAGAATGGTACCAGAATGTCCTCCAAGAGCAACTTCTCCTAAACCTCCAACAGCAGTTTGGCGATCAACAAAGCCTTTTCCAGCATGATGGAGCACCTTGCCATAAAGCAAAGGTGATAACTAAATGGCTCAGGAAATAAAACATAGAGATTTTGGGTCCATGGCCTGGAAATTCCCCAGATCTTAATCCCATTGAGAACTTGTGGTCAATCATGAAGAGACAGGTGGACAAACAAAAACCTAAAAATTCTGACAAAATGAAAGCATTGATTGTGCAAGAATGGACTGCTATCAGTAAGGATATGGTCCAGAAGTTGATTGAGAGCATGCCAGGGAGAATTGCAGAGGTCCTGAAGAAGAAGGGTCAACACTGCAAATATTGACTTGCTGCATTAACTCATTCTAACTGTCAATATAAGCTTTTGTTACTCATATGTTTGCAATTATATTTCTGTCTGTGATAAAAACATCTGTCAAACACACATAAAAACCAGAGGGCAGCAGATCATGTGAAAATATAATATTTGTGTCATTCTCAAAACTTTTGGCCATGACTGTATTAGCAATCCTCATTATATTACTTCCCAGTTGCTGAGCCGGTGTACTGGATGCTGTCCAGCCTGTGTGACCAGGATTGGCTAACGAGTGACTTTGCATCTGCTGTTCTCTATCCAGGAGGTTTCACAGGCCTCTACTGGGTTCCCTCCATTCGAGCTTCTGTATGGCGGACATCCATGGTATCTCCTTGATATAGTGAAGAAAACCTGGGAAGCCAGAGTCACGGCCCGCCGGAGTGTCATCGAACATGTCGCTCAGATGTAGGAGAGGATTGCGAAGGTGATGCCCATCGTAAAAGGACATCTTATCCGGGCACAAGAAGCTCAAGCTGGTGTCTACAACTGGTCGGCCAGAGCAAGGCAATTCAATCCTGGGGAATGAGTCCTCGTACTAATTCCCACCATGGAGAGTAAGTTCCTGGCCAAGTGGCAAGGGCCTTATGAGGTGGTGGAAAAGCCTGGTGAAGTGAATTACAAGATTAATCAATTGGGAAGATGTAAACCCTACCAGGTCTACCACATCAATCTCATCAAGCCATGGCAAGACAGAGAGCCAGTTGAAACTCTGTGTTTGCTGGCTAAGCTAGAACCCGAGATTGAAGGAGTCACAATAGTGTGGATGCTGTTGAAGGTTCCAAAACAGCAGTGTCGGAAGTTGCTGCAGCAGAACAAGGACCTGTTCTTGGAATTACCAGGGTGTACAAAGGTTAAAAGAACAAGAGATTCTGATGGAACCCCATGTGTGGGTGAACTTGAAGCCCTATCGAATTCTTGAGGCCCAATGAAAGCTGATCTCCAAGGAAGTAAGTCATATGTTGAAACTTGGAGTCATTGAGGAGTCCAAGAGTGGATGGTTAGTTTGATTGGCCTGGTTCCAAAACCTAATTGCAAGTGGAGATTCTGCAATGACTAAAGGAAGCTCAATGAGGTCTTGAAGTTTGACATCTACCCCATGCCCAGGGTAGATGAACTGATTGAAAGGCTAGGGCAAGCCAGGTACATTACCACTCTTGATCTCACAAAAGGATATTGGCAAATCCCCATGTCCCAAGGAAAAAACTGACTACTCGACCCCAGACGGATGTTATCAGTACATCAGGATGCCATTTGGGTTGCAGGGAGGTCCGGTAACTTTCCAGAGAGCCATGAACTTAGCACCCCATAAAAAGTATGCAGTGGCTTACTTAAATTAAATCATAATATTCAGTCAAGACTGGGGAAGTCATCTTAGCAAAGTTCAGGCAAAACTTGACACCCTAAGGAAAGCAGGCTTTACCATCAACCCTAAGAAGTGTGCAATGGGGATGGAGGAAGCCAAATATATGGGCTATGTAGTAGGAAGTAGTGAAATAAAACTACAAATAAATAAGGTGGAGGCGATCCAGAGCTGGCTGCAGCCCCTCTCGGAGAACCAGGTTAGGGCAATTCTAGGCATCAAAGGCTACTACCGAAGCTGTATACCTAACTTTGCTCTGATAGCAGCCCCGCTGACGGCTATGGCTAGGTGACCCACAGAGGCTGAGGCGGTCTTACAGGAACGTAAACTGGCCCTTTGTAAACATCCAGTGTATGTGGTGCCCAAACTCTCCAAAAAATTTGTGGTCCAGATTGATGAATTGGATGTCAGGCTGGAAGCGGTCTTGTATCAGTAAGATAACAGAAAGGAAAACCTTGTGAGGCACCGAAGTCGGAAGTTGTCCATGTGTGAGAAAAACTACTCTATAGTGGAAAAAGAATTCTTGGCTAAAAGTGGGCAGTGGACACATTATGGTACTATCTGTTTGGGTGAAAATTTAAATTGGTATCAGACCATGCCGCACTCAGGTGGATAAGGGAGAAAAAGGGGAAAAATGCTAGGGTCACCAGCTGGTTTCTAGCCCTGCAGAATTTCAGCTTGTGGAACATAGGGCATTGACTTCCAGGCTCTATCGAGGATCCCCTGTTTAGTAGTAGAAGGTGCCATGGCTTTAGACAGAGGGGGGAGGTATGTAAGGCAGTTACAAGACATATAGTTGATGGGAGGTATGTATCGCAGAGATAGTCATCATCTGTGATGTAATTCTAGAGTATTGCTCTAGTGCACATAGCACTAAGAGAATTGTTTGGTGCACCTCGGCCAGGTTATACAGGCAGCCTGAGAGATGGGGGGTATGGCTGCCCACATACCCTACCTCTAGGTGTGGTTAGCAAGAGACTTTGTCCAAAGAACTGTTTACTTTGTTTTGCCTGCACTGAAGGCTGTTTATTTTTCCCTTGGTTATGGCTGGTTTATGAAGTAGCAATAAACCAACATGGACATTTAAATGGAAACGCTTCCTGTTTTGCCACCTGATGCACTCAAGTGAGTAGCATTCCTTGCACTAGTTATCCAAACATATGTAAAATCATATATTAGACAACATAAATACAATAAAGACAAGGATATCGTTCAAAATGTATAGTAAACAGTTCTCAGATATCCAATGTTTAAATAGATTCAGTTGCTAGGAGCTTTATAGATGCTTTCCTCAGAGAACTATTTTATGTGACTGTAATAAAGCTACTAATTTCCATTGCTTATTCTGCTGTTAATTTAAAAAAACTAAAAGATTTACATATTCCAAAAAATATATTTTTTTATTATTATTCATGTTTTTGCAGTACATTTTCTGCTATGATTCCGTGTGAAAACTAAAAATTTGTCATTAAAAAATTTTAAAGATATCAGAAAAAAATGTTTTTTAATTTTCAGAAACCAGTTGTTTTTAGTTCTTTTAAAGAACTGTGTGATAAAATACTCGTTAGGTAAATTCATGAGGGGTGTAGTTTCAAAATTGGATCTTTTTGGGTTTTATCACTTACATTTTGATACTTCAAACACTATGCAATGTATACGGGTGATAGGAAAACATCCGAATTAAAAGAAGACCACAAAATCAATAATGTGCCCCTATATTTTTAGAGGCCTACATTCGAGTCAATTTACACATTACAGCCGAATATGGGATATTTCTAAAAACTGCAGAATTAGGATGATAAATATCGAGTTGTGTTTCTCTTTTCTTATCAATTCCATTTTTATTGAAACATTGTGAAAAATTTGACAAACCATGGATATCACATAACATAGACTAGAGAAGGAGAAATGTAGTTCAGTGCTCAAAACCTCAAAACCGTTCCATATGTATGAATACATTGTAATCAAGTTTGGGAGAAATGATAGAACCCAAATAAAAATACCTTGATGTTCACTGTTCAAATTTCGGGAATAGAAAAAGCCATAGGCAAATAGTCATGAAAATTGCAGTACGTCAATAATGTGTGTGTATGAACTTGTTTTACATGAACAAAGATAGCAAAAAGAGAAGGCGGTGACGCACCATTAGCATAGCTGAGCAAAAAATAAGGAGCTGCTGTGTGGAAGTGACATCACAGGAAATAGGAAAATTGCTGCAATGAGCGCTCTGAAGTGGGAGAGAATATTGCACCACAGAACAGACAAGTAGCAACTACTAATTGATAAGAGCTTAGCCCAATAGCAAATGAAAAAAACTAAGTCCCCGTTAGCCCCTAGAAGGGAATTCAACTTCACAACTAGATTAGTCCCTAAAAAATACATTTTTCAAAATTTCTTAAACATAGTAGAAATGGCTACCATACTTATAAACTTTCCCAAAGGTTAAAGTAAATGAGGGCCTCCTGAATATTCCTTCATGACTTGAAGTTACTGAGAACGATTGGACATTATAAAATCCAGCTTTCATTATAAAATACAATGCAAAGAAAGTAAAGTTAGATCTGGACCTCAGTAAGTTATTTAGTAACGAAGGATTTGCAAGGTAATTGAAAGATAACAAATGTTGCAGTGGCTGTTTGCTACCTTTTCTTCCAATGGAAAACATTATTGAAACATTTACAGTTCCCCTGTAGCCAGTTTTAGTAATAGAAACCAATGCATTGAATTGTTCATAGACTTTATAAAATCTCTTCAGAATGTGTATTAGAAAATGTAGAACATTATAGGAGCACTTTTTATAAGGCACACACAATGATGCTTTGCTATCTTCTATGTAATCAGGGCTCATGTCCCTTTTAATATTGTTAAATTTAATAATCTAAATAGTTGACTTTCCTTTTCAGGCGATAATCAACCTCATGGAATTTTATCTAAAACATACGATGATTTTAAGAACAATCTAACCAACACTTATGTCACCTATCTCTTTGAGGAAGAACAGATCACAAATTTTGCAAAGTCAGATAAGATAAGTGTTCTTCTGGGTGATGGATCAAAGTCTCATTCTTATTTCAATGGACCACTGGATCCCCAGTTACAGTACAGGTACCATCACTATATTTTTAACATTCCAAATAGAGAAAAATTTATACTCACCGCTCACCTTACCGGCCTCTCAAGTCTTTGCCATCACCCATTTTGTCCTCGCCACATCTTCAGATCACCGTCATGAGCACTGAAATCCCCACATACGATGAAATCCCTCACTCTGTGATGTAATTACGCTTCATAAAAATCGGAAATCCCGGCCCAGCGTGAAAGGCCCGGGAATTTCAGCAGGAGCAGCGATGATCTGAAGTTGGGATGTGGACCGGACAGGTAACGGTGAGGAGCGGTGGGGCTGGAGAGGTGAGTGGTGAAGTGTGTACAAGGATTTTTTTTATTTTTTTACATATTACATTTATTATGCTCTGGGATCTGGAGACTGTATGATAAAGAAACTGAAGAGTGCAGCATTCTGCACAATGGAGTAATATTAGGGGGCAGAGATTTCAGAAGCACCTACACTATAATGTCTGAGAGGTCCCAGAGTTGGATTGAAGGTCCCAGAATTGAAGTTGCAGGACTGATAGCTATGGATATAAACATGACTGTATTTGCTCTGTGTTTCCTTTAGCAGATCACACTAATTATGATATTTATTTTTTGATTTTCAGGGTCAGCATCGCTGGCTTTAATATTATCCAGTATGATCTAACCACTGATACCATCATTGAAGATCAATCTCTGGTATCTTTCACAGACTACATGGGTCCTTATTCTTTGATAACTAAAACAAATACGACTTCTGTGAATACAATCTCCGCAATCGACTACGTGGATACATTTTATTCCGGTATATTACAGACATACGCTACATTTGGAGTTTTCTGGTTTTGTATAAATAAAGCCTAATAACACTGTAAATGAAAAAAAAATGCTGCAACTTTCTAATATAGTTTCAATTTTTCCTCACCTTTTTGGTTGCTGTTAATGAATGTACTAGTTTACAATTAGCGAACATTTACACAGCTAGTCCTGCTCTCAGATGAGGAGTGACTAAAAATGTAGCACTGTACTTCGCTGTCTTCATCAGCTACATTGACTTTGAATATAGTGGCCGTGTACTCTCTCCGTCACTTCTTTATTTGCACCTCCTTTCCTTACGATGAATCTAGTGATTGTGGGGGTCCCAAGTTATATATATCTGTTAAGGGTAAATTTCTTTAGAGCCAAAGTAACTCAGTCCTTTAGGAATTTAATGTAAAGAAAATAGTATAAAAATGTATAACTATGATAATAATGCTCAATTCAGTGAATAAGTTTTATCCATAATCTTTCCACAGGTCTGCCCAGTAACAGCTTTGTGATCAGTCAATCTGAACTCGGTGATTCAATAGATGTTATGTTCTCGCCTGTTGATAGTTCAAATGAACCCATAGTGGCATATGCTGTTGTAGTAACAACAGAGATGAATGGTAAGGACTAGAATTTCTAGAGAAATATATGCCCTGTGTGGTGTAAGCTGACGGCCATTTCATCCAAATCAGAAAACAAAAGGAAAGTGCAGCGAAAATTATCCTCCAAGAGGATGGGAAATTTTGTGAACGTTACTTCAAAATGTTTCATGAATGGGGCTTCAAATATTTAGATGTTTAATAACTATTATTTTGAGTTCATTAATTAATTATTTACCATCTTGAACAACTTCTGTGACCACTCATATCTGGCTAATTGCAAGAGACTTATCAGATGTAAAGAGGTTGTCCATAGTAGATATTACATTTTATTGCCTAATGCCAGCCTCTACCAAATAGGTATTAATGTATCAGTCTTCTGCTGCAAATAGTTTTAATGAATCCCATAAATTTCATCGTTATCAATTAACAATTTAACCTATCTTTATGGTTGTGTTGGCAAGGTCTTAACCAAACTGAACTACAAACGCAACATACCCCAAAATGGTACAGATAGAAACATCCTGTCCTGTAAAAAAGTAGTAAAAATAAAAAACCTGTATCAATTTTGGATCTTTCATTTTATAAGCATAATCTGTTGAGTTTTCCATTTAGATGACTGTCCACCTCAAGGAATTTTATCTAAAACATACAACGATTTTAAGAACAAGCTCACCGACACTTATGTCACCTACATATTGGAGAAAGAACAGATCTTGAGTTCTGGGCAGTCAAATATGATCGGTGTTCTTGTGGGAGATGGATCAAAGTCTCATTCTTATTTTAATGGACCACTGGACCCAGATTTACAGTACAGGTACAATAACTGTATTTTTATTAAAAGATGTCAGAGGAATAAGTGTAGGCTTTACTGCATTAGGCGTCCTCGAAGAAAGCAATATAAACGGCTTGTGACACTTATGAAGCCCATGTTACAGATAGTGCATTGATGTGATAATGCTTTGCACTAAGCTACAGAATGTGAACATTTTTCTTTTGTCATTCCCTTAAAGAGGTTGTCCACTACATTCTATAATGCCCCCGATTTAAATCTTGTCAAGAAGTATTTTTATAAATACCATCTGTGCCTGTGAGTGGCGCTATCGCTGACCGTTCACTTGGCATCACGTGACCCCAGCTGCAGCTGATGCTGACATCCACTGATGTCACTTTAAGTTCTAGAAAGCCTTGCATGACCCGGGCGTGACACAGTTGCACGCACCCTTCCTGATTAACTGGGCTGTTGATGGTGTTTCACTACATGTCACGGCCCAGTATCCAGCATGCGCTTTCCCTCACTCCTCTGCTTTGATTAGCCACAAGGGCGCTGGATACTGGGCTGTGACGTACGGTGAAACACCACCCACCCCATGGGTGTGCGCGAATGGGTAACATGATGATAGGCATTCTGGTACTTGACGTGACATCAGCGGCAGCTGCAGCCATGGTCACATGATGCTCATTCAGTGGGCAGTGATAGCGCCGCTCACAGGCTCAGATGACAACAAGAGGTATGTACAAAAATACTTCTTTACAAGGTTTAAATCGGTGGGGGCATTATAGAATGTAGCGGATAACTCCTTTAACAAACCACACTAACTATAAAATTATCTTCTAATTTTTAGGGTCAGTATTGCTGGCTTTCATAATATCAAGTATGACACAAACACAGACACCATCAATGAAGAACAATCTATGGTATCTTTCACAAGTTACATGCATCCCTCCTCTGCATCAACAAGGACAAATATAAATTCTGTTAATGAAATCTCAAGAATTGACAAATTGGAACCTTATTCTACGGGTATGTTACAGATCTACTATATAATCGTCTAATTCTGTCTGTCTGTAATGGAAATCCCGCGTCGCTGATTGGTCGCGCCCGGCCTGAAGCGACTAATCAGCGACAGGCGCAGTCCGGCCGCAAATTGGCACAGGATTTCAACCACTCACGCCACCGCTATCATCGGGAGATCAGCAGCGCCAGCCGCTGATCTACCGACGGTAGCCGCGGGTCATCTCATGCCGCATGGAGGTCAGCGGCGACGTAGCCGAGAGATGACCCGCGCCACTTTTCTGATTTCTTATTCTTTTGCATGTTTGTAACAGTTAAATGTTTCACATCAGAAAACAAATTTAACTGTTAGACAAAGATAACACAAGTAATCACAAAATGCAGTTTATAAATATTTAAGCTTTTAATTAGCATTTGTGGGT
Organism: Oophaga sylvatica; assembly: GCA_033576555.1. Taxonomy (NCBI): domain Eukaryota; kingdom Metazoa; phylum Chordata; class Amphibia; order Anura; family Dendrobatidae; genus Oophaga; species Oophaga sylvatica. The sequence goes on along the minus strand of JARQOD010000010.1, from coordinate 58,743,986 downwards.
TGGCAAATTCCCTTTAAGTATTTTGCTATGAAAGGAATAGTATAAAATATATTACTATGTTAAATTTGGATATTTTCTATCCAATGAACATATTTTATCTATGATCTATCAACAGGTCTTACTGAAAAGAACATTGTGTTAAGTCAGTCTGAACTTGGGGATTCAATAGATGTTTCGTTCTCGCCTCTTGACAATTCCAATGGACTGTTGTGGCGTATGCGGTTGTAGTAACAACAGAGATGACCGGTAAGAGCTAGGCTTTCCACTGAAATACACTGTAGACATATTGAACGATTTTACCATGCCAGCCATCGATAGATGTAGGGCAACTCCGTTCCCTGTTATACAGTATGGGTGTAAATAGAGGGGTGTCTCATGAACTGGGCTGGGAATGAATATCATATAGAATTATTGCCTTTATAATGTTTCTGCAGAGTGTTTATTCCAAAATATAAAAAATGGCAGGTGAGCACATCTTATAACACAATCATGGTATGCTAAAGTATCTTCTATGTAATGAATCTAAACTATTTTTTTTTTTTTTTTTAGCTGACCGTCCACCTCAAGGAATTTTATCTAAAACATACGATGATTTTCAGAACAAGCTCACCGACATTTATGTCACCTATATATTGGAGAAAGAACAGATCGTGAGTTCTGGGCAGTCAAATATGATCGGTGTTCTTGTGGGAGATGGATCAAAGTCTCATTCTTATTTCAATGGACCACTGGACCCCGAGTTACAGTACAGGTACAATAACTATATATATTATTAAAAGATATCAGAGGACTAAGTCTAGATATTGATATTCCAAGCTATCTGATGCCTACTTCTTATAAAGCACTGATGACTTATTGATACACTGCTCATTAAATTAAGAGAACATTTGCATATCACAGCATAGGCCCAAGTCAATTACATTTCAGGGATATCAAACTGCCCAGTTAGAAAGCACAAGCGATTGTGAATTAATTTCACTTGCTCTGGAATTAATGAAAATGACAAGTGGGGAGAAACAACAAAACAACTCCCATAGAGGGAATGGTTTTGCCAGTGGTGGTCCAGACAGTTACAATCTCTTTATCCTTCCTGACGGATTCTTTTCTATTTTTGCATTTTGTTAGTGTTCTTGTCACTGCTGGTAGAATGAGGCAGTAACTAAAGCCCATCAAGTTATATACGTAATCCAGGTGATCCAGCTCCTCGAATATGTCACGTCCATACAAGCAGATACTACAACATGTGCCGTTAAATATAGAACGCTGAAAAGGGCCATAAAATGGCATCAATCCAAAAGATCTTTGTTACATTAGTCACATTACATTCTTTTTTGTTTTTATTTATGCTTCATTTTTATTTATAGGTACATTTTTTGGCTATTCTAGTATGTCTCTCCCCTCTTTTATTTTTCGTTCCTGAATGCTACATACCGGTTTTCTAATTAACCTGATGGCTATATAAGGTTCCTCCCATGGTTTAGTGTTCATTCACACCAAGTCTAAGAACATGTCCTGTTCAAAACGTGTCTGGTGAATTTATGTCCTTTTTTCCCTCTCATGTTTCCCTCCCTTTTTTCCAAATATTCTTTGGCAATTTTTTTTTTTATATTTGTTTTTTTTAAATCAATAAGAATAAATCTTCGATTTTATCTATAACATATCAAGAGCTGGATCATTTTTTTCCTGCAATGATGTGATAATGTTTTTCACTAAGCTATAGAATGTGAAAAATTTTCTTTCGTTATTCCCTTAAAGCGGTTGTCCACTACATTCTATAATGCCCCTTGTAAAGAAGTATTGTTGTAAATACATCTTGTTGCCACCTGTGACTGTAAGCTGCGCTGTCGCTGATCTCTCACTCGGCATCACGTGACCCTGGCTGCAGCTGCCGCTGACATCCGCTGATGTCACATTACGTTCCAGAATGCTTTGCATGACCCGGATGTGGCCCAGTTTGACCACCCCTCCTGATTTTCACCGCACGTCACAGCTCAGTATCCAGCACATGCTTTCCCTCTCTCCTACGCTTTCATTAGCCGCAAGCTGTGACATGCAGTGAAACACCACCCACCCCCATGGGTGTGCGCGAAGGGGTCACACCCAGGTGATGCAAGGCAGAATGTAGTGGACAACTCCTTTAACAAACCACACTAACTATAAAATAATCTTCTGATTTTTAGGGTTAGTATTGCTGGCTTTAACAATATCAAGTATGACACAAACACAGACACCATCAATGAAGATCAATCTATGGTATCTTTCACAAGTTACATGGATCCCTCCTCTGCATCAACAAGGACAAATATAAATTCTGTTAATGCAAAATCAAGAATCGACTCATTGGAGCCTTCTTTTACGGGTATGTTACAGATATATACAGTATAAATATATATATATATATATATATATATATATATTGGTGTAAAAAGTGTTTGCCACTTTTCTGATTTCTTATTCTTTTGCATGTTTGTCACAGTTAAACGTTTCAGATCACAAAACAAATTTAACTATTAGACAAAGATAACAAGTAATCACAAAATGCAGTTTATAAATGTTTACGCAGTTTAATTAGCATTTGTGGGTTGGCAAATTCCCTTTAAGGATTTTACTATAAAAGGGATAGTATAAAATATATTATGTTAAATTTGGATATTTTCAATTCAATGAACATATTTTATCTATGATCTATCCACAGGTCTTACTGAAAAGAACATTGTGTTAAGTCAGTCTGAACTTGGGGATTCAATAGATGTTTCGTTCTCGCCTCTTGACAATTCCAATGGAGCTGTTGTGGCGTATGCGGTTGTAGTAACAACAGAGATGACCGGTAAGAGCTAGGCTTTCTTCTGAAATACACTGTAGACATATTGAACAATTGTATCATGTCAGCCATCGATAGATGTAGGGCAACCCCTTTCCTGTTAAATAGTATAGGTGTAAATAGAGGGGTGTCTCATGAACTGGGCTGGGAATGAATATCACATAGAATTATTGCCTTTATAATGTTTCTGCAGTGTGTTTATTCCAAAATATAAAAAATGGCAGGTGAGCACATCTTATATCACAATCATGGTTTGTGTCATGTATAGTGTACAGTTCCTATAGCGTCTTGTGCTTGGGTGCGAGGAAAACACAGGAGACATAGGTTGAAATGAAATGACTTGTATTACTTCATACAAGCATGCTGAAAAGTTCACACAGTTTGCAGGAACAGCGACAGGAGACACAGCAGGCCAGAGTAACTTCAAGCACTACAATAAATCTTCCAAAGCAGGTTCAGGATCTCTTCTCTGTACCGTAATTCCTCTGCAAACATGGATTCACCAAACAGCAGGTTTCCAGAGTCCAAAAGTGTTCCAAGGTTCCTCAGTAGGGAATAGCTGGAGTACAAGTCCAAGGCTTCCAGGAGTCAGGTCACAGACTGACTGAGGCTTGATTCAGGAGCACTGATTGTTCAGCTGAGGCTGCTTAAGAAGCAAGAGGGAAGAATCAGGGCGGGAACATGAAAACTGGAAACTCCATATTAACTGAGGGCAACAGCTGCAGAAAGACAGAAAGCAAAATGGCCGACGGAAAACTGAGTTTCAAGGAACATGTTAACAGAGACAAAGAACCTTACAGTTTGCTACAGTATCGTCTATGTAATAAATTTAAACTATTTTTTTTAGATGACCGTCCACCTCAAGGAATTTTATCTAAAACATACGATGATTTTCAGAACAAGCTCACTGACACTTATGTCACCTATATATTGGAGAAAGAACAGATAGTGACTTCTGGGCAGTCAAATATGATCGTTGTTCTTGTGGGAGATGAATCAAAGTCTCATTCTTATTTCAATGGACCACTGGACCCCGAGTTACAGTACAGGTACAATAACTATATTTTTATTATTAAAAGACGGCAGAGGACAAATTAATGACATTAATACTACAATGCTTCTGTTGCCCATTTTTAAAAAGTACTGATAGATTGTTTATACACTGCTCAAATTAAGGGAACAACAAGGCAGCATGCAGCTTGACTGATATGTTCCAGAGGTCCACCATTGTCACCCTGTTATCTTCACACGTGAGAGCAGGTTTACACTGAACATGTGACAGAGTCTGGAGATGCCATTGTGAATGTTAAGCTGCCTGCAGCAATATTCAACTTGACTGGTTTTGTGGTGGGAAGTGATGTTCTGAGGAAGCATATACTTAGAGGATTGTGCAAACCTCCATGTGATAGTCATCGGTACACTAATGAAAATCTTAGAGCCATTGTCAGACTGGGTTGCCTCGTGTTGCAGTACAATGACCTACCTCATGTGGTTAGGGTCTAGACAATTTCTGGATGACAATGGCATTAATGCCATTCCTTGTCCCCCACACTCCCCATGCATGAATCCAATTGAGAACTTCTGCAACATTATATATCAGTTCATCTGATGCCACCACATAGTGCCACAGACCGTCTTAGAGCTCACTAATGCCCTGATCAAGGTCTGGAAGGAGATTCCTCTGGAACACCATTTACTGTCTTATCGGTAGCATTACGCGTCTCAGGAGACAGAAATGTGCGGCTTGTGAAGCTTGAGGACCCTTATTACAGATAATGCTTTGAGGTGCAGGACTTTGAGCTCTATCAGTGAATATTTGTGCTGTGTGACTCCCTTAGCCAACCAAGCTAACTGCTAAAATAATTTTCTGATTTTCAGGGTTAGCATCGCTAGCTTTAATGATATAAAATATGATCGAAACATGGACACCATCAATGAAGAACAATCTACGGTATCTTTCACAAGTTACATGGATCCCTTGTCTGTATTAACAAGGACAAATGTAAATTCTGTTAATGCAATCTCAAGAATCGGCGCCATGGAACCTCCTTATACAGGTATATTACAGATATGTACATACAGCTCTGGCAAAAATTAAGAGATCACTGCAGAATGTACAGTTTGTCTGTTTTTTCTCTTTATAGGTATTTTTTTTTGAGTAAAATGTAAATTGTTATTTTATTCTATAAACTACTGACAACATGTCTCCGAATTTCCAAGCAATAAATTTAGTATTTTTTTTGTAAAAATGAGAAATGGTCAAAATTAAATAAAATAATTAGTGCTTTCAGACCTCAAATAATGAAAAGAAAACAAGTTCATAATCATTTAGCAACAACAATACTAATGTTTTAACTCTGGAAGAGTTCAGAAATCAATATTTTGTGGAATAACCATGATTTTTAATCACAGCTGTCATGCGTTGGCATGCTTTCCACCAGTCTTTCACAGTGCTCCTGGTGCAAAAATGTATGCAGTTCTTCTTTGTTTGATGGCTTGTGACTATCCATCATCCTCTTGATTACATTCCAGAGGTTTTCAATGAGGTTCAGGTCTGGAGATTGGGCTGGCCATGACAGGATTTTGATGTGGTGGTCTCTTAATTTTTAACAGAGCTGTATATATAGAACTTTGTACCAGCTACATAGAGCAATGCTATCTGACTGTGGCATGCACAGTTCAAGCCAGCAGTCACTCACAGCCAAGGAAGAAGCGCTCGCTGTGCGTTCTCCGTCTGTTTCCTTCACATGAATGCTCTGATTTCCCCTCTCATGGCAGTATTATAAGCGGTACTAGCAGTGGCTTATATGTAGTGCTGGACTGGAGTGCCAAGGGCACACCAGTAACATTGACTTTGGGGGGACTTTGTGCATGCTTGACCAGAGTAGAAGAAGCCAGCCACTAAACGAGCTAATCATTATCAGCCTGTAATAGGAAAATAGTGCAATATTGAGAATTAATAATTAAAAAGTCTATTGTTCTTCTAAAATCTTTTACACAGAATGCATTTTCATGGTAAAAGCCCCTTTAAGTTCTTGTAATGTAAAAAAAAAAATATATATAAATAAATTACTATGCTACACATTCTCAATACTATTAACATGTTTTTTCTCTAATCTTTCCACAGAGCTGGTTGATAACAACATTGTGATCAGTCGGTCTGAACTCAATGGTTCTGTAGATGTCATGTTCTCGCCTTTTATTAGTTCAAATGAACCCATAGTGGCGTATGCTGCCATAATTACAACAGAGGTGAATGGTAAGTGCTAGAATTTCTGGAAATAAACAATAGACGTAATGTTACGTGCTAGTCATCAATAGATATAAGACAACCTCTTCATATTTCCTGTCAGGCAGTGTGGTGAACATAGAGGAGTGTCTGATCAACTGCGATGTCCTCTGTAAGCCAGCTCAGCGATCAGCATGATTACAGCAATACCAAATTGATCCAGTTATTTCTTAATTATTTTACTGATTTTTTTTTTTTTTTTTTGGGCTGCTAGTTTTTGAGGCCCACAACTTTTTTTTTATTTCTTATGTTGATAAAGCTGTGTGAGAGCTTGTTTTTTGCGGGGCAAGTTGACATTGCTATTTATACCATTGCATTTTTTGCAGCTGAAAAACAAATTCTGGCATTTTGATATATTTTCTTGTCACCGCATTTGCCGATCGGGGTTAGGCAATTTTATATTTTGATAGATTAAACTTTTACAGACATGATGATACTACAAATGTTTAATATATTTTTTTATGGTGAAAATGGGGTGATTCAAGTTTTTAGGTTTTTTTTTTTAAATCTTTTTTTTCCTTTACTTCTTACCTTATTTTTAGTTGAATAAATTAAGTACATTTCATTCTCCCTGTAAAGACAGTTCAAGAATATTCAACACTGAGGGTCTCAGCAGTGGGACACTTTGTGATTAGCTTGCTCTTAAGGGGCACAAGGATGGTTCGCTACCTTCTGTCTTATGAGGGGTCTTGTCCCATTTGGTGCCTCTTATCCTTTAAAAATAAACTTTTGATTTTACTTTTTAGACAACCGCCCACCTTGGGGTGTTTTATCTAAAACATACAACGATTTTAAGAACAATCTTACCGACACCTATGTCACCTATATCTTTGAACAAGAACCTATAATGAGTTCTGAGAAGTCAAATACGCTAATTGTTACTGTGGGTGATGAATCCAAGACTCATTCTTATTTCAATGGACCACTGGACCCCAAGTTACAGTACAGGTATCCTCAGTTTTATCATTAAAAGATATGTATTCTTTGTTATGCCTTGTGCTTCTGAAGTACTGATCTAATATATATGTATATCTGCATTTCATTATATATTTCTATCTATTTATGTGTACATATACAGTACTGAAAGTTTGTCAACCCTTCCATATTTCTGCATAAATTTGACCTAAAATTACATCAGAATTTTAAACAAGTCCTAAAAGTAGATACAGAGAACTGAGCCAAAAAAATACTGAACTTTTTTTTTCTACAGCCAAAACCTTCTCTGTTTACAGTAAAGAAGCTGCTTAAAGAAAGCAGATTTTGCTGCGTTTTTCATGCTGATACAGTTTAGTGCCTGTTGCTCCTGACTTTTCTGCACCAAAAATGCAGCAAAACCTGATAACTGCATTTTTGCTGCTTTTTTGCACTTACTCATTGCTTTCTATGGGTGAAAAAATGCTGCAAAAAGCTGTAAATACGCTGAAAGCAGTGACATGCTGCAGTTTTAAAAAACGCAGCAGTATTCCAATTCTGTCAGGAAAATAAATCTCATAGCTTTTTCTGGTACCATAAAGTGCAGCTTTTAATTTGCATGAAAAAAATGCAGCAAAAACGCAAAGTGACAACATACGGTAGTCTTAAAAGGTGAAAATTAAGAGGAATTTTACCTAGCACAACCATGACTCTAAACATGTCTCCAAACCAAAGAAAAAAAGTCAAAGTTTTGGAATGGGCCAGGCAAACCCCAGACCTGAATCTAATTGAAAATCTATGGGTTGACTCTGCAAAGAAGATTGGGTAAAGATTGGCAATTCTATACGTGCTTTGCTGATTTTTAACCAAAAAGACTGAATGCTGCCATACATAAATTCAAAGGGTACTTCAACAAAGTATTACTTTAAGGCCCCTTTCACGTGTCAGTGTCTTCGGTACACGTATTGACCGTTTTCACACATACCAGAGACACTTACACACTGTAACGGGTCTGGTAGGTGAAACCACTGAGCTTTATTATACAAGACAGTATACTTGTAAGAGAGCAGGTGGCGCCCGAGGAATACGGACAGGAATTCACGGAAGTGACAAGGACAGTCTCTGGGTAGGCAGGTTGTCACGGCAAGTGACCAGGGCAGTCTCTGGGTAGGCAGGTTGTCACGGCAAGTGACCAGGGCAGTCTCTGGGTAGGCAGGTTGTCACGGCAAGTGACCAGGGCAGTCTCTGGGCAGGCAGGTTGTCACAGCAAGTGACTGGGGCAGTCTCTGGGCAGGCAGGTTGTCACGGCAAGTGACCAGGGCAGTCTCTGGGCAGGCAGGTTGTCACAGCAAGTGACTAGGGCAGTCTCTGGGCAGGCAGGTTGTCACAGCAAGTGACCAGGGCAGTCTCTGGGCAGGCAGGTTGTCACAGAAAGTGATTAGGGCAGTCTCTGGACAGGCAGGTTGTCACAGCAAGTGACCAGGACAGTTACTGAATATACAGGCTTATACGACCTGAGATGTTGGAGCCTCCTGGTAGGCTGCAGTCCGATGGCAGATGATCGCTCCCAAGCGAGCAGGCAGGAGTCTCTGGAGTAGCCGGTGATCACTGCTGGAGATGTTCGAACCTTCGGATAAAGCTGCAGTCGGATGGCAGATGATCGCTCCCAAGTGAGCAGGCAAGAGTCTCTGGAGTAGCCGGTGATCACTGCTGATGAAGTCCGAACCTTCGGATAGAGCTGCAGTCGGATGGCAGATGATCGCTCCCAAGTGAGCAGGCAAGAGTCTCTGTAATAGCCGGGGATCACTGCAGGTGATGTCCGAACCTCCGGGGAGGGCTGCAGTCAGATGGCAGACAGCAAGCAGACAGGTAACAGGCAGGCAACTGGAAACAGGAGCTGAGGGCTGAAGCAGAGTTATACAGTGCAACAACAACATTGCTCGGGCACCTCCATTAAGGAGGAAGCCCTTAATATAGGGTGGAGTCCTCCGGCATTGGCCGGAGACTAATTTGGAAAATGCGCGCGGCTCCTTTAAGAGCGGGGGAGGGTGCGGGCGCGCGCCCTAAGTCCAGCAGCAGGGAAGGAGCGCGCGGGACCAACAGGATGGAAGGAGGATGCCGAGGACGCTGGGGGCGCTGAGGACGCTGGGGGCGCTGAGGACGCAGAGCGCTGGTAAGGGGAACGGCGTCCCTGCCTGGCAGAGCGCCGGGACGCCGACGCTACACACACGTAGACCCATTCAAATGAACGGGTATGCGCACATGACAATGTGTTTCCACGAACAATGTATCCTTGGGCAAAACATGCTGACATGTCCGTTTTTGCATGCAGCACAGGCCGGCAAATCGTCTGGAACACATGTTCACTGATGACATCCATGTGTCATCAGTATCACATGTACCGGCGTCTGGAATCAGTGGCTCAGTTTACGCTGTTCCCCGGTGCCGGCTGCTGGAGGCCAATCTTATCGTTGTCCCCTGCTTGCGCTGTGATCATCAAGGGAAGGGAACAATATTGAGAGTTGCATTCATCCCCCGCTGTTTAGATCAAGTGTAAAAATAGGAATAGAATAAAAAAACAATATGCCTATCTGTCCGTAGATGAAAGAATCCATCGTGTCCCACGCCGTAATCCACCTGTGCGACATTTGCTCATCACCATGAGTGGTGTGACTTAAGGCGACCGCTAATGTTGAAGAGCAAAGGAGAATGACGCAATGCAGTGAGAGAGGGAACCTGAACTGCGGTGAACTCAATGAAAACCGCAGTTCACTATGAAAAATCTCTCACAATGTTGTGCTGTGCTCACTGAGTTCAGCGCAGTTCAGGGGCCCGTTCTCGCTGCATTGCATCATTCTCCTTTGCTCTTCAACATGAACTGTTGGATCATGCCACCGCTCATGGTGATGAGCAAATGTAGCACAGATGGATTATGGTGTGGGACACTTTGGATTCTTTCAACTTTGGACCGGTGAGGGATATTGTTTTTAAAAATTTTATTCTTATTTTTAAACTTGATGTAGACAGCGGGGGCTGAATACAACTCTCAACATTGTCCCCTGCTCATGCTGATCACAGCGCGAGCAGGGGATAATGATGAAATTTGCCATCAGCACCCGACGCCAGGAAACAGTGCAAACTGTACCGCTGATTCCAGATATGGACTGGGGCTGAAATTCAGCCTTGGCATTTGAAATCACACAGGCCCATGCGGTCCTTGTCCCCAAGCACCAGATGGGATATATTACTATTACCCTGGATGGAGGAAAGCAAGATTTACTACAAGACCAGTATTTCTAATGATACTCGTAGCCTGCTCCATCACAATTCTTTACAGTATGGGTGTCTTGACAACATCGATTCTGTTAACAATGTAGCAGACATGGCGGCCCACAACCAGACAGGCCCTTCTGGCATTTACCATAATTGCCAGATGGCCAGTCCGCCCTGGCTGATTCCCAGGACATGTGAAACAGGCCTACGGGTGTGCATATGTACAGTATGCAGTTACACTATTTTTGCATTTTGTTTTTCCGTCAAAAAAAAAAAAAATGACATTTATTTTTCAATTGAATTGTACAGATTAAGGGGGACTTTAAAGGTGGTAAAAGTTCTGAAATAATAATTATTATTTTTTTTTATATATATTACAACAACCTAGCAGCTTAACACGGGTATATAAACTTTTTATATTCACAGCATATACAATAATAAAAATAATTATACTTTATATACTGTATACATACATATACATGTATATGTCATATATATAAACTCAATGTGAACAGTGGAGTAATTTAAAGGGGGTGCCTTGTACCCACTCTGATGACTGAGGAGTCCCAAAATACATTATTATATGAAATGTGATGCTTTGTTGCTTCTTTAACAGACTATACTAATATAATCACCTTCTAATTTTCAGAGTTAGCATCGCTGGCTTTAATGAAATTAAGTATGATCCAAACACAGACATCATCAATGAAGAACAATCTCTGGCATCCTTCACAAGCTACAAGGGTCCTTTCTCTGTACCAACTATGACAAAGAACACATCCCTTAATAAAATCTCAACAATCGACAATGAAAAAACTTCTTATACTGGTATATGATAGTTACATACGGTATCTCTATTAATTGTGGTTTTCTCCGATATAAGAGGCATTTTTTTTTATTTACTGCAGTAGATATTATAATATAATATGGCTGGGTGCCCACTGGCGGTGGTGTGCCCTTGTAAGTAGTATGAATACAGTTGCCCTCATTGGATGAATTTGCAAAACATAAACGGGCACCAGGAACAGTTCAATATGTCTTAACTCACTGGGAGGCAGCAATCTTTAATGCAACAAACTTTCTATAAAGGTAACAGGCATCAGAGATAGCTATAGATCGAAGGTTATTGGCCAGCTACTGTCTAACGTGTGTGAGCACCTTAAGACTGTGGGTTACCAACCCTAAGATACCATTTAAAAAAAATCAGTATATTAACATAAATATAAGTATCACTTGTCCAATTCCTGAGCATGAAGTATCTCCATTACATTACAATAGAATACTATACTGACTTCTGATACAAGTAACTTGATATTTCCATACTGTTGTATAATAGTACGTGTTCATTTTTGTCATAAATTTTTATTTTAGGCGTCATAATAGGAGCTGTAGTAGTTTCTGTTGCCGCCATTGCACTCGCTGGTAAAAGGTAAAATCAGACTTATTTATCACAATTGTTTGATAATGCATGTTTTTCTATGATCTAAATGTAAAAGCCCAAGGAATCCCATGTAATAAACAATATATTTCAGATAATTTAAAAAGGTAAGGACTAATCCATTGGGGGTGACAGTCACAGCTTGTGGTGATGTTAGTGAGTAAAGGGCTGCATGTTACAGGGGTGGTGTCATGGTGGCATTTTGGAGTTCTGTTATCGGTTTAGGATAGGTTATAATTTGTATTTTACAAAACTCAATAAAAATGTTTGAAAAGGATAGGTTATAATTTGCTTAATTCAGAATAAACCGTGTCTAAAAGCAATATACGCTGTAACAGAGAGGTTTTGCAGCTCGTTGTTTTGCAATACAACAATCACAGGGTGAAGAGCTCTGGTGGAACTAGAGAAAAATGTTTGATTCAAGCACCTTTTCCTATTTGTGAAATAAAATATATATACAAAATAACCAGTACTGTGGTATCCATAAAAGTCTGAACTAAATTAAATATAAGATTTTCTTTTTTGCCACATTGCTTGCCAAAAAATTTAATAATAAGTGATCAAAAACCTGTATGCACCCAAATGTCACGTTACTGGCGATACAGGACTGGAAGTCAGTAGCCGGAGCAGAAGTGTGCAGGTGAGCGGACCAAGGAAGGACTTCTGGAAATGCCGTATATGGCGGTGGTGGTTCACTATGTCGGCAGATGCCGGAGCCCGCCCGAGCACGGGCCGGCCGAGATCACACACAAGCACCAAGTCCGTTTTGGTGAATAGAGTTGGAGGTAGGAACAGCAGAGTTTCCACAAGAGACAGGAAGATGTCAGCAGAACACCTTCCAGATCAGGAGCTCAGATAATTTTTTTTTTTTTTTCCCTCAGATGGGAAGTTCCACAGTCAGATAACCAAAACTATAAGGAACTCGACTCCCAAACAGCGTGTACACTTACATAATGCAGCAGCTGTTCCCATCATCATCGGAAAACCAACTTTATTTACAAGCACAAAAAAACACAAAACTAAGACACATTAACAAGGTGTTTCCACTTTTTAACTTTCCAAATTCCCTCTGTGTCCTCCTCCCCCCTCTTTCTCTTATCACACACAAAACAAAAATACAATTTTCCCAAAACAATTTTTTAATCTCAATCTCCTTCCTCTTTAACACATACACGTTCCTCACATCCCACAACACCTCTTTTATACATGCAAGCATCAACCACAACACTCTCTCCTTTTCTCCACACATACCCAACCCAAACATAAATAACTCAAACGTCAAAAAATTCACATCACACAACTCCTTACACAACGGGCCCAAACCTGAAATCACATTTCTAGCATACTGACAATTCCAAAACAAATGCACCACACTCTCTCTCCCACCACATCCCCTCCTCGGACACATCTCACTCCTCACTAAACCCCGGTTTCTCTGGAAAATCTCTCACTGGTAACACCTCATGCAATGACTGCCACACAATCTCGCTCTGTCTATTTGTCATACCATCCAAACGTACCTTCTTCCATACCTTCTGCACATCACTTCCTCTCACCATATTGATACCACATTCCATCTCTCTACACTCAATCATCCTATATACCGCTTTCTTCTTCTCTAACAACCTCACATCCACATCACACAGTTCATACTTCACCAAAAATTTGTAAACCCACACATACCACACAGGCACCTCAAAAGCCACTGGGCACCTTAGATCCCTTTCCCGCCACTTCAAACGTAACAGAAAACTTCCAAACAAATACCTGCACATACATGCACACTTCCCATCCATCCTAATCACACCCAATACAAACACCATAATATTCACGCCAAAAAATACATTCAAATTGGGGAATCCCAGCCCCCCCTTATCCATTATCTTCATCACAACCTCTCTCCTTGCACGCTCCATACTTGAACGCCAAAAAAATACAAACAAAACCCTATTTAATCTTCTAACACACATATAACCTGGTGGAAAAACCACCGAAACATGCAAAAAAATTGGTAACACCACACTCTTAATAACTAAAATTTTACCAAAAAATGTCAGATCTCTCATCTTCCAAAAATTTAACTTGCGCTCCACTCTCTCTCTCACATCCACCCAACTTTCCTCTCCATCCAACTTCTCTGAAAATTTCACACCCAGCACCTTTATCGGTCCACTCACCACATTCACCCCAATATCATTGCTCAGAGTCCTCCCACCAAAAATCTGTAATGTATGTAGTACAGTTCATATAGCGTCTTGTGCTTGGGTGCGATGAAAACACAGGAGTCACAGGTTTGATATAGAAAAGTCCTGTATTACTTCATACAAGTTGGCAGAAATAGTCACACAGTTTGCAGACACAGGAACAGGAGACACAGCAGGCCAGAGTAATCCAAGCTCAGCAATCACTCTCCAATACAAATTGAGGATCTTCTTCTCTGTTACCGTAAGTCCATGCAAACGTGGGTCTTTCAAAGAGCAAGGTTCAGAGTCCACAAGTGCTTCAGAGTTCCTCAGTAGGAATAGCTGGAGTACAAGGTCCAAGGCTTACAGGAGTCAAGTCACAGGTTCACTGCAGGCTAGATTCTGAAGCACTGATTGCTCAGCTGTGGCTGCTTAAGAAGCAAAAGGAGAGAATCAGGGCGGGAACATGCAAGCTGGAAACTCCATATTGACCGAGGGCAAGATAGCTGCAGCAAGACAGAAAGTAAAATGGCTGACGAACAAACTGAGTTTCAGGAATATATACATAGAACCTTACATTACTCCCCCCTTAAGGACAACCTCCGGATGACCTCAGACCAGGCTTGTGTGGGTACCTCTGATGAAACTGACGGAGCAAGCGAGGAGCATTAACGTTATTGACCGGTTCCCATGAGTTGTCCTCCACTGGGTAGCCCTGCCATTTAATCAGATATTGTAACTGATTTCTATACAACCTGGAATCTAAAATCCTTTCCACCACAAATTCTTCCTGACCGTCGACTAGCACTGGGTCAGGGCAAGGAGAGGAACGTCCAGGAAACGTATTGGGTGTCGCAGCCTTTAGTAGGGATACATGAAAGACAGGGTGGATTCTCATAGTTCTGGGCAGTTGAAGACGACAAGCAACGGCACTTATAATTTTACTGATTTTATAGGGTCCAATGTACTTATGTCCCAACTTAGACGATGGAATCCTTAACTTAAGATTTCTGGTTGACAGCCAGACCAAGTCTCCTACCTTGAAAGCTAGTGCAGGTTTACAAAATTTATCTGCTGCTTTCTTGTACCTTTCTTGAGCCGATTCCAGATTTTCCTTTAGAAGATCCATATTCTTCTGTAAAGACGTGATTCTTTCAGCCACTGCTGGTAAAGGCGTTTCTATGGGAAATCGTGGTAGAATGTTAGGATGATAACCTAGATTAGAGTAAAAAGGAGACTGTTTAGTGGAGGCACTCTGAGAGTTGTTATACGAGAACTCAGCTAATGGAAGTAGATCCACCCAATCATCCTGTAGGTGGCAGATAAAGCAGCGGAAATACTGCTCCAGGGTTTGATTGGTTCGTTCGGTCTGTCCATTAGTCTGGGGATGAAAAGCAGAAGAAAGGTTTACCTTAATGTCCAATGCTGCACAGAAAAATATTTAGACTTGAGAGTCCTCAGTGGTTGATACCTTTTAATGGCTAACTGAAAAGATGGTAACAAATTGCAAGCTTTCGAGACTACTCAGGTCTCTTCATCAGGCATAGACTAATACAACATCTGAAGAATCACATATTTATACACAAAATAGCACAGAAAAAATGCAATAGGTAGGACAAGTGACATGAAGCAGAACTGTCATTATGGCAGAGGGATTAACATAAATATGACTAGTTCATAGATAAGGAGTGAAGGTTTTATTACCCTCTGATTGGGGTCTGGTATTGTGTTGTGATGACCCTAAAAGGTCAGGGAGGCAGATTCCTTAATTGTTGTAGAACGACATAAAACTCTGGGATATATTCATCCCAGCACTAAGAGTGTCAAAGGTCATCATAAGTTTATATTCCCAGATTTTTCTATCCTTCTCAGATTTGAAGTTAGATTTTAATACAAGTAATTCCATATCTGTCATGTTATGACCGGGCATACAAAAGTGTTTGGCCACAGGTAAATCCATTCTTTTTTCTCTTATTGTGTGGCGATGAGAATTCATCCTTGTTCTCAGTTTTTGCCCGGTCTCCCCCACATACAGACCCCCAGTTGGACATTTAGTACATATAATTAGGTACACCACATTAGATGTGATGCAGCTGAAAGTACCTGGTATCTTGTAGTCCTGATGGGAGTTGGGGATCTTTATCCTGCCGTGGTCATTATAGATGTACAGGTTTTGCATTTCTTTTGTTTGCAAGGAAAGGTACCTGCAGCTGTTGGGGAGGACAGGGAGCTTCTGACAATGATGCTTCTTAGATTTGGGGGCTGCCTAAAACATAGTAGTGGGGGGTCTGGAAATATGGATTGTAATCGGGCATCTTTTTGTAGTAAAGGTTGTAGTTTCCGTGCAGCTCCCCTTAGCATCTCCAGACTTGGATTGTAGGTGACCACTAGAGGCACCCGGTTATTTTCTTCTTTAGCTTTGTAATGTAGCAGGTGATTCCTTGATATTCTGGTGGCTCTTGTAATTTGGTTTTCAATTGTTCTTGGATGGTAGCCCTGGTTCAAAAAAGTCTTTCTGAGGCGACCAAGGTGTTCATCTCTATCCATGGGGTTGGAACATATACGGTTGTATCTGATGGCTTGGCTGTAGACAATAGAGTTTTTTATGTGTTTAGGATGGAAACTGTCCCATTTAAGATATGTTGGACGGTCGATTGGCTTCTGATACAGGGATGTCTCTATTTCATTGTTCTTTAGCTTAATGGTGGTGTCTAAAAAGTTAATTTCAGTGCTGGAGTAGTTAAGTGTTAAGTTGATGGTGGGATGAAATTGATTGAACTGTTCATGGAACGTCTTTAGCTGTTGTTCAGACTCCGTCCAGATGATTAAAATGTCATCAATGTAGCGGTAGTAGGCCCGAGGCCTGATGGGGCAGGAGGACAAAAATTCGCTTTCAAGCTTGGCCATGAAAAGATTTGCATACTGTGGAGCCATTTTACTTCCCATAGCTGTGCCAGTCTCCTGAAGATAGATCTTGTTGTCAAATTCGAAGTAATTGTGGGTGAGGATGAATTTTGTGAGTTTCACCACAGAATCAGCATCATTCCCGGTGTTTCCCATGAAGACTTTGCAGGCATTTAATCCATCCTGGTGTGGGATATTAGAGTACAAAGATTCCACATCCATGGTGGCCAGGATGGTTCCTTCTGGTAGAGAACCTATTGCTGCTAGTTTATTCAGTAGGTCAGTTGTGTCCTGAATGTAGCTGGGTGTATCCTTTACCAGGGGTTTAAGAACACCCTCTACCCATCCAGATACTTGCTCAGTAAGGGTGTCCACACATGAAATAATCGGCCTCCCTGGATTTCCGGCTTTGTGGATTTTGGGAAGCATGTAGAATGTCCCTGTTCTTGGACTTTCTGGTATCAGGTCATCAGCTCTTATGGATTTGTCAGACAGACAAGATACCAACTTGCTTAGTTCCTTGTAATAGTCCTGTGTAGGGTCCGACTCCAGTTTTCTGTAGTAGCGTGTGTCCGTAAGTTGTCTGTTTGCTTCCTTCATATAGTCTGATGTGTTCATCATGACTATTGCACCTCCCTTGTCAGCAGGTTTAATGATGATTTCTTTGTTGGTTTTCAGAGACTGTATGGCCTTTCTCTCCTGGGCACTGATGTTGGAGGCTTGTCTCTTGTTGGTGCTATGATGGTGGATTTTATCAAATGTCTGAATGAGTCTATATATTTATCCAAATGAGGGTTACGTCCAGGTGGAGGTGTCCAGTCTGACCTCTTCTTGGTTATTGGGATCCCTCTTCCTTCAGTCCGAGTGTTTTCTGAATCTTCTGTATCATTGAAGTATTCCCTCAGGCGCAGTCTCCTGAAAAAATGTTCCATATCACTGCAGAGTTCGGTTTTATCCAGGGCCTTAGTAGGACAAAATTAGAGTCCTCTAGAAAGCACGGCAAGCTCCACTTTGCTGGGTTTGTAATCTGAGAGATTGATGACACAGTTAGATGCTTTTGTGTCTGGAATGGAGTGGTTGTCAGAGTTGTCAGGTTTTGGTTTTGTTTTGTATCTGTTTGTATAGAGTCCGGAATGGAGGCGCAATCTGTGTAGTTTCTTTTCCTTGTTTTGAATCAGAAAGGTCCGTAGTTTGTTGTAGTATTGTTGTAATTTTTGCTCTGTGCTTTCTGTAAGTGTTTTCCTCAGAGTTTCCAATTGTCCTTGGACTTTACTCCTTATGCTGTAGCAGACATGCAAAAGATGGTTCCTTAGTCTTTCAGAAGTCCTGTGACAAAGGTTTTGTGCATAATGGGTATTGTAGGTGTGAAGAATTGGGTTTGTAATCCAGAGTCCTTTGGGAATTAGATTCTCCTTTTTGCATTTAGATAAGAAAAAAATGTCGCTGTCCATTTGTGCACGTTTCTTCAGAAGTGGTTTCAGTTCCATAAAGATGCGGTACATTCTGGTATCCTCCATTTTGATATAGGAAAGATGTGTATCTTCGTACCGTGTTAGCCAGTAGATAGAAAAATATTTAGATTGAGAGTCCTCAGTGGTTGATACCTTTTAATGGCTAACTGAAAAGATGGTAACAAATTGCAAGCTTTCGAGACTACTCAGGTCTCTTCATCAGGCATAGACTAATACAACATCTGAAGAATCACATATTTATACACAAAATAGCACAGAAAAAATGCAATAGGTAGGACAAGTGACATGAAGCAGAACTGTCATTATGGCAGAGGGATTAACATAAATATGACTAGTTCATAGATAAGGAGTGAAGGTTTTATTACCCTCTGATTGGGGTCTGGTATTGTGTTGTGATGACCCTAAAAGGTCAGGGAGGCAGATTCCTTAATTGTTGTAGAACGACATAAAACTCTGGGATATATTCATCCCAGCACTAAGAGTGTCAAAGGTCATCATAAGTTTATATTCCCAGATTTTTCTATCCTTCTCAGATTTGAAGTTAGATTTTAATACAAGTAATTCCATATCTGTCATGTTATGACCGGGCATACAAAAGTGTTTGGCCACAGGTAAATCCATTCTTTTTTCTCTTATTGTGTGGCGATGAGAATTCATCCTTGTTCTCAGTTTTTGCCCGGTCTCCCCCACATACAGACCCCCAGTTGGACATTTAGTACATATAATTAGGTACACCACATTAGATGTGATGCAGCTGAAAGTACCTGGTATCTTGTAGTCCTGATGGGAGTTGGGGATCTTTATCCTGTCCGTGGTCATTATAGATGTACAGGTTTTGCATTTCTTTTGTTTGCAAGGAAAGGTACCTGCAGCTGTTGGGGAGGACAGGGAGCTTCTGACAATGATGCTTCTTAGATTTGGGGGCTGCCTAAAACATAGTAGTGGGGGGTCTGGAAATATGGATTGTAATCGGGCATCTTTTTGTAGTAAAGGTTGTAGTTTCCGTGCAGCTCCCCTTAGCATCTCCAGACTTGGATTGTAGGTGACCACTAGAGGCACCCGGTTATTTTCTTCTTTAGCTTTGTAATGTAGCAGGTGATTCCTTGATATTCTGGTGGCTCTTGTAATTTGGTTTTCAATTGTTCTTGGATGTAGCCCTGGTTCAAAAAGCTTCTGAGGCACCAAGTTTCAATCTTATCCATGGGTTGAAACATATACGTTGTATTGATGCTTGCGTAGACCATAGATTTTTATGTGTTTAGGATGGAACTGTCCCATTTAAGATATTTGGACGGTCGCTTGGCTTCTGAACAGGGAGACAATTGAAAACCAAATTACAAGAGCCACCAGAATATCAAGGAATCACCTGCTACATTACAAAGCTAAAGAAGAAAATAACCGGGTGCCTCTAGTGGTCACCTACAATCCAAGTCTGGAGATGCTAAGGGGAGCTGCACGGAAACTACAACCTTTACTACAAAAAGATGCCCGATTACAATCCATATTTCCAGACCCCCCACTACTATGTTTTAGGCAGCCCCCAAATCTAAGAAGCATCATTGTCAGAAGCTCCCTGTCCTCCCAACAGCTGCAGGTACCTTTCCTTGCAAACAAAAGAAATGCAAAACCTGTACATCTATAATGACCACGGACAGGATAAAGATCCCCAACTCCCATCAGGACTACAAGATACCAGGTACTTTCAGCTGCATCACATCTAATGTGGTGTACCTAATTATATGTACTAAATGTCCAACTGGGGGTCTGTATGTGGGGGAGACCGGGCAAAAACTGAGAACAAGGATGAATTCTCATCGCCACACAATAAGAGAAAAAAGAATGGATTTACCTGTGGCCAAACACTTTTGTATGCCCGGTCATAACATGACAGATATGGAATTACTTGTATTAAAATCTAACTTCAAATCTGAGAAGGATAGAAAAATCTGGGAATATAAACTTATGATGACCTTTGACACTCTTAGTGCTGGGATGAATATATCCCAGAGTTTTATGTCGTTCTACAACAATTAAGGAATCTGCCTCCCTGACCTTTTAGGGTCATCACAACACAATACCAGACCCCAATCAGAGGGTAATAAAACCTTCACTCCTTATCTATGAACTAGTCATATTTATGTTAATCCCTCTGCCATAATGACAGTTCTGCTTCATGTCACTTGTCCTACCTATTGCATTTTTTCTGTGCTATTTTGTGTATAAATATGTGATTCTTCAGATGTTGTATTAGTCTATGCCTGATGAAGAGACCTGAGTAGTCTCGAAAGCTTGCAATTTGTTACCATCTTTTCAGTTAGCCATTAAAAGGTATCAACCACTGAGGACTCTCAAGTCTAAATATTTTTCTATCTACTGGCTAACACGGTACGAAGATACACATCTTTCCTATATCACAATGCTGCACAGAAATTTTGCCAAAACCTAGAAGTGAATTGCACCCCTCGATCCGAAATAACCTCATCCGGTACTCCATGTAAGCAAAACACATCTTTAATCATCAAATCTGATGTCTGTTTTGCAGTGGGTAAGCCGACACAAGGGATAAAATGAGCTGCCTTTGTTAGACGGTCAACCACCACTAGAATGGTGTTCTTCCCCTGAGAGGTTGGTAACTCCACAATAAACATAGAAATGGTCCCACGCGGGACGGGGTGGGAAGAGGCTGTAACAGACCAGTTGGTGAGGAGCGAGGTGTTTTGCATCTTGCACAGACCTCACATGAAGTGACATAATTCAAAACATCCTTCCTGCAAGTGGGCCACCAAAAGAAACGAGAAAGAAATTCCTGTGTCTTTAGAATTCCTCTATGCCCAGCTATCTTGGAATCGTGAATGAGTTGCAATACTCTTAATCTGACTGTTTCAGGAATATACAGACGTTGTCCCTGAATCCACACACCATTCTTAAAGACAAGACTTACGTCCCTTGGGGGTTGTGCCAAAAAGGAATCCGCATGGTATGCTTCCTTGATGTCCTTAAGTAGGTCTTGATTATGAATTACTCCTAGGAATCTAGAGTCAGGAAGAATAGTCTTAGGAGGAGTAATGGACGGGTCTCTGCTGAGTAAATCCTAGAGAGTGCATCAGCCTTTCCATTGCGCGATCCTGGTCTATAAGAGATGATAAAATTAAATTGGTTTAAGAAAAGATTCCAGCGAGCCTGGCGAGGAGTCAGGCACTTAGCCGACCTGATAAACTCAAGGTTACGATGGTCTGTCAGGACGACTATTTGCTGTGCAGCTCCCTGAAGAAGGTGTCTCCATTCTTTGAAGGCGGCAATAATGGCCAACAACTCTCTATTGCCCACATCGTAGTTCCTCTCAGCCGAAGACAACTGCTGGGAAAAGAAGGCACAGGGATGCAAGACATTCTTCTCACCTGTTCTCTGAGAGAGTATAGCTCCAACGGCACAGTCTGAAGCATCCACCTCTATTATGAAGGCAAGCTCGGGGTTGGGATGTACTAGGATAGGTGCAGTGGTAAATTTATCTTTTAGACGGGAAAATGCTTCCTGGGCTTGGGGAGTCCAGGAAAACCTAGACTCTTTCCGGGTAAGTTGAGTGATAGGTGACACTACCTCAGAGAAATTTCTAATGAAACGTCTATAGAAGTTGGCAAACCCGATGAAGCGCTGTACCTCCTTCACATTTCTAGGACTTGGCCAATCCTTGATGGCTTGGGTTTTGCTTCCATCCATACTAATTCCTTGTGTAGACAGTACATACCCCAGAAATTGAATTTCGGTCCTATGGAATTCACACTTTTCAAGTTTGATGTAAAGATGATTTTGTCTTAGACGTTCCAAGACCATTCTCACATGTCCATGATGTTCCTCTGTGGAGTTAGAAAAAATTAGAATATCATCCAAATAAATTACCACGAATGTATCTAGGAGATCCCTGAAGATGTCATTCACCAAGTGTTGGAAAGTGGCTGGGGCGGTACTCAGACCAAAAGGCATAACTAGATATTCAAAGTGTCCATAGCGTGACCTGAATGCAGTCTTCCATTCATCCCCAGGTCTAATATGGACTAAGTTATAGGCCCCACGAAGATCTAGTTTAGAAAAAATTTTGGCATGTCGCACTCTCTCCAATAACTCAGGGATTAAAGGCAATGGATAACGGTTTCTAATAGTAACCTTATTGAGTTCCCTATAGTCTACTCATGGTCTCAGAGATCCATCTTTCTTCTTTACAAAGAAGATGGGTGCACCTGCAGGAGATGAAGAGGGGCGTATGAAGCCCTTGGCTAGATTTTCATCTATGTAATCCTTTAAAGCCTTTAGCTCGGGCCCCGCCAGGGGGTAGATCTTACCAAAAGGTATCTCTGCTCCAGGCAATAATTCAATTGGACAATCATATGGACGGTGAGGAGGAAGCTGGTCAGCGTTCTTCTTGTCACATAAATCCACATAGTCCTGGTATACAGCTGGGAGTTCAGGGACTGACATGATTCCTTTAGGAACAGAGCAAGCTGAAACTTTTGGACTCATCTGTTTCTCTGGAAAGTGTAATTCCTTGGTCTCCCAGTTAATGGTAGGATTCTGAGCCTGCAGCCATGGTAGCCCTAGAATAATGGGAAAGTGAGGAGAAGAGATAAGCATAAAGGACAGTTTCTCTTGATGATCTTTACCCATAAGAACCCTCAAAGGCTCTGTTTCCTGATCCACTGGTCCAGAGGTCAGCAGGGAGCCATCCACAGTTTCCATCTGTACTGGAGTAGCCTTCTTCACTGAACGTATTCCCTGTTTCAGAGCAAAGGAGACATCCATAAAATTTCCACTTGCCCCTGAGTCGATCATAGCAGAGCTAGACACCCAAGCTGAGTCAACCCAGAGTTTGATGGAAAGAAAGCAATGAGAATTGTTTTTCTTACAACTCAGCTGGGACACCGCTGAGGAAACTTGAAAAATGGCAGCGTTTACACAGTCAACGTCCTCAGAGGTAACGGAGTTTAAGTCCGAGAAATCAAGATCTGTTGCTGCAGATCTCTCTGGAGCCTGAGGCTCGGACCTGACAGATCCCCTCTCGCAACACTCACAATGAATGAGTGCTGCAGTAGTCTTACGAGAACGGCTGGGGCAGTTTATAATGAAGTGCCCTGACTTACCACAATAGAAACATAGATTCTCCTTAAAACGATGTTCCTTGCGTGCATCACTAACCCGTCGTTGTAAAGAGTCTACCTGCATGAGTTCAGGTTCAGGTTCCCGTGTAATCCTACTCAAAGGTTCCTTAGCTGGAGAGGAAGGTAGGAAAAGGTTAGTACGATTGCTTTCGAACCATCTCTCTTGCCTGCGTTCAGTCAGACGAGTATCAATACGGATGCAGTAGTTAATAAAGTCACCTAACGCAGTGGGAGGGTCGGCACGAGCAAGTTCATCCTTAATCAGTGGAGATAACCCCTTTCGAAAAATAGATTTTTTTGGCGGAACTGTCCCAGGTGGTATCAAGGGCCCATCTCCTGAAATCCAAGGCATATTCAGCTACCGTGGCTTACCTTGGCGCAAAGCTAACATGGCTGCTTCAGCTGTTGCACCTCGATTGGGGTCATCAAACACCTGCCCCATGGCTGAAATAAAATCATCAAGGTGATTCAAACAATCATCCTCAGTCTCAATCAGAGGGTTTGCCCACATTAAAGCCTTGTTGGTAAGCAACATAATTATAGTAAGCACCTTAGATCGTTCAGTGGGAAATTGTGAAGCATGTGCAGAAAAAAAAGATTGCATTGATTAATAAATCCCCTGAATTTCTCACGTTTACCGCCAAAACGAAAAGGGGGCAACTTGGGAATCCCAGCACTCGGGGCTACGGCAGGAGCCTGGACTCGCCCCTCTAGAACCTCAATCCTGGCTCGCAAATCCTGGGTAGTCTGTCCAACCACTTGCAAATTGTGATTATTGAGGTCCTGTAGATTTGTAAAACGGGTCTTTATATTCTGCAAATCTGCAAGGATATTATCAGTCACTCCGCAAAGTTCCTTTATGCGGGCCTCCATTTTCCAGATCTTTTAAGACAGGATTACTGGAAGAAGAGGAGAGAAAAAAAACAATAGTGTTCACCTGTGACAACACTGCAGAGAGAAAAAAAAATTAAGGGAACTGCTCACCTGGAATTGTTGTGAGGAGTCACAACCACTATCATCACAGAAAGTTTCAACCAGACATCTGATATCCAGAGTTACAGCAGACAAAAAAGAGAAAAGAAAGGAAAAAAAAAAACAATAGTGTTTACCTGTGGTAACACTGCAAAAAGAAAAAACTTAAGGGAATTGCTCACCTGGAATGGTTGTGAGAAGTCACAACCACTGTCATCACAGAAAGTACAACCGGACGTCTGATATCCACAGTACAGCAGACACAGCCTTCCAGACCCAGCAGACACTAACGTTTTGGCTTCAGAATCTTGTAATGTATGTAGTACAGTTCATATAGCGTCTTGTGCTTGGGTGCGATGAAAGCACAGGAGTCACAGGTTTGATATAGAAAAGTCCTGTATTACTTCATACAAGTTGGCAGAAATAGTCACACAGTTTGCAGACACAGAAACAGGAGACACAGCAGGCCAGAGTAATCCAAGCTCAGCAATCACTCTCCAATACAGATTGAGGATCTTCTTCTCTGTTACCGTAAGTCCATGCAAACGTGGGTCTTTCAAAGAGCAAGGTTCAGAGTCCACAAGTGCTTCAGAGTTCCTCAGTAGGAATAGCTGGAGTACAAGGTCCAAGGCTTACAGGAGTCAAGTCACAGGTTCACTGCAGGCTAGATTCTGAAGCACTGATTGCTCAGCTGTGGCTGCTTAAGAAGCAAAGGAGAGAATCAGGGCGGGAACATGCAAGCTGGAAACTCCATTTTGACTGAGGGCAAGATAGCTGCAGCAAGACAGAAAGTAAAATGGCTGACGAACAAACTGAGTTTCAGGAATATATACATAGAACCTTACAAAATCTTACATTCAGTCTTCTCCCAATTCACTTTAAACGCAGACGCTCCACAAAAAAACGGATACCAACAACTTCACATGACGCACCGAACACTCTGAATCACACAATACACACACATCATCCATGTAGCCATTCACCTTCCACTCCGTCCCCCCCCGCCCCCGGCACTTGCACACCCCGAATCACCTTATCTTTCCTCAACATACACAACAACGGCTCAATCGCGCAAATGAACACGACAGGGGACAATGGGCACCCCTGCCGTACACCGAAAACACATTCACTCTCCTCCCTACATTCCCATTCAACAAAACACAACTATAAATATTTTTATACAAACTTCTCACTCTCTAAACAAACTCAGCCGGAAAACCCATCTTCACCAACACTCTAAACAGAAAACCATGCGCCAACCTATCATACGCCTTCTCAAAATCCAAACTCAACACATACACCCCCTTCTTACGGTTCATACAGTCCCACAAACAATCTCTCAGCATACACACACCCTCATGTAACCGCCTTCCAGGCACCGCACAACACTGCTCCTCACCCACCACACTCCCTACCACATCACGCATCCTATTTGCCAAAAGCTTTGCATAGATCTTATAATCACAATTAAGCAACGTGATCGGCCTCCAGTTTTTTCAAATCACCTTTTTTTGGCAACAGCACAACCACTCCTGCACGCATACCATTCGCCACCTCTGCATTCGCCCACATATACTTACATACATCCACAAAATCCTTCCCAATCACATCCCACATCACACGATAAAATTTCACCGGGAGACCATCATCCCCCGGCGTTTTATTCAGCGCCATGCTACACACCACCTTCCATATTTCTTCACTCGTCACCTCACCCATCAAACTCTCCCTTTCTGTCCCATTCAATCTATTTTCCAAAACGCTCAGCACATCACTCTCCAAACCTTCATCCCTCCATTTCACTGCATACAAATCATCATAAAACTTTGCCACTTCCTCACATAAGTCCGCACCACTCACTTCATTTCCATCCACTCCATTCAAAACACTCATGCTCTGTCTTTTTCCAAAAACTTTCTTGAAAAAAAATCGTGAACACTTCTCATTCTTTTCCAAGTTCTCTATTTTAGCCCTATACACAATACTCCTCCCTCTGTCTCTCAAAAACTCGTTCACTTCTTTTTTCACCCTCAACAAATCTTCACTCACATCCATCCCGCCCTCTCTTAGCTTATATAACACATTCAATCTTACATTCAACGCAGCAAACCTTTCTCTCTTAGCAGCTGCACACTTGTAACCAAGTTTTTTTAAAAAAACCTTGGTTTTCCATTTAACCCAATCCCACCATTCACACACATTACTGAATTCACTTCTGCTCTCACACCACTCCTTATAATGTCTCTCATACTCCTCTCTCACCTCCACCCCCTCCAACAAACTCACACTCAGCTTCCATATACCTTTCCCAGTTACCTCCTCGGTATGCACATCCACTTCACACTTCATACACACATGATCTGAAAACGGCACACTCTCCTGTGCATAACTAACAGCAATCAGGTTTTTTGAAACAAAACAATAGTCCAGTCTAGACGCCACCCTCCCACTCTCAGAAAAAAACGTATTTAACAATGGAGTTACTTTACACTCCCTCTGCATATCCCTCAAACCAAAATCACTCACCATGTCCATTAACTCTTTCCTTGACACATCCACATCAACATTCATATCACCCACAATCACAACAGGCACTCTACCTGGAATAAAAAACTTAATTTTTTCAAATAAAAGTTTACGCTCCTGTTTTTCCACAGGAGCATACACATTAATAACACTAAAACGAATATTTCTAAACTCAAAATTTGCTAACACGCATCTCCCAACCTCAATCACCATATAGTCACATAAACTCACATTACGCCCCTTCACCAAAAAACCAACACCGTCATTTCTATTACATGCACTCCCTGACCACACAGACGCACCATGAGGCCATTCACTCCCCTTCACACCATCCACAATCCCACACTCCTGTAAACAAAAAATTTCCACATTTTGCACTGCAAAAAACTCAAAAATGGCCGCACGCCGCAACTTATTTTTAAAAACCCTCACATTTTGAGATATAATTCTAACACCCATACTAAACACAAAACAAAAAGCTTAAAAAAACACTTGTCCAAAGAAGCCAAAAAAGGAAAAAAAATACAAAAACAACCTACAGATATAACTTGACACACATTACATAAAACACACCAAAAAAACAGCTAGCCATTACTTAAAGAGCAAAGCTATGTACACAAAAAAAACCCTACCTGGTGTAAGGTTCTTTGTACATGTTTCTTGAAACTCAGTTTTTCCGTCGGCCATTTTGCTTTCTGTCTTGCTGCAGCTATCTTGCCCTCAGTCAATATTGAGTTTCCAGCTTTCATGTTCCCGCCCTGATTCTCTCCCTCTTGCTTCTTAAGCAGCCTCAGCTGAGCAATCAGTGCTTCAGAATCAAGCCTGCAGTGAGCCTGTGACCTGACTCCTGGAAACCTTAGACTTTGTACTCCAGCTATTTCCTACTGAGGAACTTTGGAACACTTGTGGACTCTGGAAACCTGCTATTTGATAAATCCACGTTTGCATGGAATTACGGTAACAGAGAAGAGATCCTGAACCTGTTGTGGAGAGTTATTGCTGAGCTTAAGTTACTCTGGCCTGCTGTGTCTCCTGCTTCTGTACCTGCAAACTGTGTGACCCTTTTTGCCACTTGTATGAAGTAATACAAGTCCTTCTATATCAAACCTGTGTCTCATGTGTTTTCCTCGCACCCAAGCACAAGACGCTATATGAACTGTACACCATACATTACAAGATTCTGAAGCCAAACGTTAGTGTCTGCTGGGTCTGGGAAGGCTGTGTCTGCTGTGACTGTGGATATCAGATGTCCGGTTATACTTTCTGTGATGACAGTGGTTGTGACTTCTCACAACCATTCCAGGTGAGCACATTCCCTTAATTTTACTCTGCAGTGTTACCACAGGTAAACACTATTGTTTTTTTTTTTTTTTTTTTCTCTTCTCCTTCCAGTACTCCTGTCTTAAAAGATCTGGAAGATGGAGGCTCGCATAAAGGAGCTTTGCGGAGTGACTGATGCAATCCTTGCAGATATACAGACTATAAAGACCCGTTTTGCAAACCTACAGTACCTCACTAATCACAATTTGCAAGTGTTTGGACAAACTACCCAGGATTTACGAGCCAGGATTGAGGTTCTAGAGGAACGAGTCCAGGCTCCTGCCATAACCCCGAGTTCTGGGATTCCCAAGTTACCCCCTTTTCATTTTGGCGGTGAACGTGAGAAATTCAGGGGATTTATTAACCAATGCAGTCTTTTTTTTTCTGCACATGCTTCACAATTTCCCACTGAACGATCTAAAGTGCTTACTATAATCATGTTGCTTACCAACAAGGCTTTGATGTGGGCAAACCCTCTGATTGAGACTGAGGATGAATGTTTGGATCATCTTGATGCTTTCATTTCAGCCATGGGGCAGGTGTTTGATGACCCCAATCGAGGTGCAACAGCTGAAGCAGCCATGTTAACTTTGCGCCAAGGTAAGCGCTCAGTAGCCGAATATGCCTTGGATTTCAGGAGATGGGCCCTCGATACCACTTGGGACAGTTCCGCCAAAAAATCTATTTTTCGAAAAGGGTTGTCTCCACTGATTAAGGATGAACTTGCTCGTGCCGACCCTCCCACTGCGTTAGGTGACTTTATTAACTACTGCATCCGTATTGATGCTCGTCTGACTGAACGCAGGCAAGAGAGATGGTTCGAAAGTAATCGCACTAACCTTTTCCTACCTTCCTCCCCAGCTAAGGAACCTTTGAGTAGGATCACACGGGAACCTTAACCTGAACCCATGCAGGTGGACTCTTTACAAAGACGGGTTAGTGATGCACGCAAAGAACATCGTTTAAAGGAAAATCTATGTTTCTACTGTGGTAAGTCAGGGCACTTCATTATAAACTGCCCCAGCCGTTCTCGTAAGACTACTGCAGCAGTCATTCACTGTGAGTGTTGCGAGAGGAGATCTGTCAGGTCCGAGCCTCAGGCTCCAGAGAGATCTGCAGCAACAGATATTGATTTCTCTGACTTAAACTCCGTCACTTCTGAGGACGATGACTGTGTAAACGCTGCAATTTTTCAAGTTTCCTCAGCGGTGTCCCAGCTGAGTTGTAAGAAAAACAATTCTCATTGCTTCCTTTCCATCAAACTCTGGGTTGACTCAGTCTGGGTGTCTAGCTCTGCTATGATCGACTCAGGGGCAAGTGGAAATTTTATGGATATCTCCTTTGCTCTGAAACGGGGATACGTTCAGTGAAGAAGACTACTCCAGTACAGATGGAGACTGTGGATGGCTCCCTGCTGACCTCTGGACCAGTGGATCAGGAAACGGAGCCTTTGAGGGTCCTTATGGGTAAAGATCATCAAGAGAAACTGTCCTTTATGCTTATCTCTTCTCCCCACTTTCCCATTATTCTAGGGCTACCATGGCTGCAGGCTCAGAACCCTACCATTAACTGGGAGACCAAGGAATTACACTTTCCAGAGAAACAGATGAGTCCAGAAGTTTCAGCTTGCTCTGTTCCTAAAGGAACCATGTCAGTCCCTGAACTACCAGCTGTATACCAGGACTATGTGGATTTATGTGACAAGAAGAACGCTGACCAGCTTCCCCCTCACCGTCCATATGATTGTCCAATTGAATTATTGCCTGGAGCAGAGATACCTTTTGGTAAGATCTACCCCCTGGCGGGGCCCGAGCTAAAGGCTTTAAAGGATTACATAGACGAAAATCTAGCCAAGGGCTTCATACGCCCCTCTTCATCTCCTGCAGGTGCACCCATCTTCTTTGTGAAGAAGAAAGATGGATCTCTGAGACCCTGCTAGACTATAGGGAACTCAATAAGGTTACTATTAGAAACCGTTATCCATTGCCTTTAATCCCTGAGTTATTGGAGAGAGTGCGGCATGCCAAAATTTTCTCTAAACTGGATCTCCGTGGGGCCTATAACTTGGTCCGTATTAGACCTGGGGATGAATGGAAGACTGCATTCAGGTCACGCTATGGACACTTTGAATATCTGGTTATGCCTTTTGGTCTGAGTACCGCCCCAGCCACTTTCCAACACTTGGTGAATGACATCTTCAGGGATCTCCTAGATACATTCGTGGTGATTTATCTGGATGATATTCTAATTTTTTCTAACTCCACAGAGGAACATCATGGACATGTGAGAATGGTCTTAGAACGTCTAAGACAAAACCATCTTTACATCAAACTTGAAAAGTGTGAATTCCATAGGACCGAAATTCAATTTCTGGGGTATGTACTGTCTACACAAGGGATTAGTATGGATGGAAGCAAGACCCAAGCCATCAAGGATTGGCCAATTCCTAGAAATGTGAAGGAGGTGCAGCGCTTCATCGGGTTTGCCAACTTCTATAGACGTTTCATTAGGAATTTCTCTGAGGTAGTGTCACCTATCACCCAACTTACCCGGAAAGAGTCTAGGTTCTCCTGGACCCCCCAAGCCCAGGAAGCATTTTCCCGTCTAAAGGATAAATTTACCACCGCACCTATCTTAGTACATCCCAACCCCGAACTTGCCTTCATAATAGAGGTGGATGCTTCAGACTGTGCCGTTGGAGCTATACTCTCTCAGAGAACAGGTGAGAAGAATGTCTTGCATCCCTGTGCCTTCTTTTCCCAGCAGTTGTCTTCGGCTGAGAGGAACTACGATGTGGGCAATAGAGAGTTGTTGGCATTATTGCCGCCTTCAAAGAATGGAGACACCTTCTTCAGGGAGCTGCACAGCAAATAGTCGTCCTGACAGACCATCGTAACCTTGAATTTATCAGGTCGGCTAAGTGCCTGACTCCTCGCCAGGCTCGCTGGAATCTTTTCCTAAACCAATTTAATTTTGTAATTTCTTATAGGCCAGGATTGCGCAATGGAAAGGCTGATGCACTCTCTAGGATTCATTCAGCAGAGACCCGTCCACTTACTCCTCCTAAGACTATTCTTCCTGATCTAGATTCCTGGGAGTGATTTATAATCAAGACCTACTTAAGGACATCAAGGAAGCATACCATGCGGATTCCTTGTTGGCACAACCCCCAAGGGACGTAAGTCTTGTCTTTAAAAATGGTGTGTGGATTCAGGGACAACGTCTGTATATACCTGAAACAGTCAGATTGAGAGTATTGCAACTCATCCACGATTCCAAGATAGCTGGGCATAGAGGAATTCTAAAGACACAGGAATTTCTTTCTCGTTTCTTTTGGTGGTCCACTTACAGGAAAGATGTTTTAAACTATGTCACTTCATGTGAAGTCTGTGCAAGATGCAAAACACCTCGCTCCTCACCAACTGGTCTGTTGCAACCCCTTCCCACCCCGTCCCGCCCGTGGGGATCCATTTCTATGGACTTCATTGTGGAGTTACCAACCTCTCAAGGGAAGAACACCATTCTAGTGGTGGTTGATCGTTTAACAAAGGCAGCTCATTTTATCCCTTGTGTCGGCTTACCCACTGCAAAACAGACATCAGATTTGATGATTAAGAATGTGTTTCGCTTACATGGAGTACCGGATGAGGTCAATTTCGGATCGAGGGGTGCAATTCACTTCAAGGTTTTGGCAAAATTTCTGTGCCGCATTGGACATTAAAGTAAACCTTTCTTCTGCTTTTCATCCCCAGACTAATGGACAGACAGAACGAACCAATCAGACCCTGGAGCAGTATCTCCGCTGCTTTATCTGCCACCTACAGGATAATTGGTGGATCTACTTCCACTGGCTGAGTTCTCTTATAACAACTCTCAGAGCGCCTCCACTAAGCAGTCTCCTTTTTACTCCAATTTAGGTTATCATCCTAACATTCTTCCTCGATTTCCCATAGAAACGCCCTTGCCAGCAGTGGCTGAAAGAATCACGTCTTTACAAAAGAATATGGATCTTCTAAAGGAAAATCTGGAATTGGCTCAGGAAAGGTACAAGAAAGCAGCAGATAAATTTCTTAAACCTGCACCAGCTTTCAAGGTAAGAGACTTGGTCTGGCTGTCAACCAGAAATCTTAAGTTAAGGATTCCATCGTCTAAGTTGGGACATAAGTACATTGGACCCTATAAAATCAGTAAAATTATAAGTGCCGTTGCTTGTCGTCTTCAACTGCCCAGAACTATGAGAATCCACCCTGTCTTTCATGTATCCCTACTAAAGGCTGCAACACCCAATACGTTTCCTGGACGTTCTTCTCCTTGCCCTGACCCAGTGCTGGTCGATGGTCAGGAAGAATTTGTGGTGGAAAGGATTCTAGATTCCAGGTTGTACAGAAATCAGTTACAATATTTGATTAAATGGCAGGGCTACCCAGTGGAGGACAACTCATGGGAACCAGTCAATAACGTTAATGCTCCTCGCTTGCTCCGCCAGTTTCATCAGAGGTACCCAGACAAGCCTGGTCTGAGGTCATCCGGAGGTTGTCCCTAAGGGGGGAGTAATGTAAGGTTCTTTGTACATGTTTCTTGAAACTCAGTTTTTCCGTCGGCCATTTTGCTTTCTGTCTTGCTGCAGCTATCTTGCCCTCAGTCAATATGGAGTTTCCAGCTTTCATGTTCCCGCCCTGATTCTCTCCCTCTTGCTTCTTAAGCAGCCTCAGCTGAGCAATCAGTGCTTCAGAATCAAGCCTGCAGTGAGCCTGTGACCTGACTCCTGGAAACCTTAGACTTTGTACTCCAGCTATTTCCTACTGAGGAACTTTGGAACACTTGTGGACTCTGGAAACCTGCTATTTGATAAATCCACGTTTGCATGGAATTACGGTAACAGAGAAGAGATCCTGAACCTGTTGTGGAGAGTTATTGCTGAGCTTAAGTTATCTGGCCTGCTGTGTCTCCTGCTTCTGTACCTGCAAACTGTGTGACCCTTTTTGCCACTTGTATGAAGTAATACAAGTCCTTCTATATCAAACCTGTGTCTCATGTGTTTTCCTCGCACCCAAGCACAAGACGCTATATGAACTGTACACCATACATTACACCTGGCTACTGGAAAAGTAAAACGTACTTAACCAGTACCGCCAGCGTCCTCCTCCACCATTTGTGCCGAGCAGCTTTCTGAGCCGCTGGCCTCCATATACTCCTCCACCCGTGCCTTTTTCCGCCCAGTCTTCCTCTGAGCCATTCCTTCTTCCACCACCTCAATGTCTCTGTTTTCCCCACCACCCTCCCTGTGACACTTTAACCCTCCTGAGTCCTCTTCTGAGGAGAAGGCACCAATATTTCTCGGATCAGACTCATGAACCAAAACCTCAGCCTCCTCCTCTGCCACAGATATATCGAAATCCATCAGGCATTCTGACCATGATTCAGCGACTGGGACTTCTTTTTTTACTTCTTTTTTAGGCCATGAACGCTCCTCTCGCCTTATGGCCTTCCAAAATTCCTTGTCCTCCTTTTCCTCCTGTTGCTTCTCCCTCCTTCTCTCAGCCTCCTTGTCCTCCTGCCGCTTCTCCCTCCGTCTCTCAGCAGGAGTGGGTGGCGCCCTCACAACGCTTTGCAGCGTGGCGACTTCGCTTTCCCTCCGCTTCTTCTCCTCCTCCCGCCTCTTAACCTCCTCCTCTCTCTTCCTCCCGCTGACACGCACCACACTGAGGTGGATACCAGGGCTATGGGGTACTCGGAGCCGAGCCCATTGATTTCTATGAGAGATGTCACTGGCAGCGGGACTCGTTCCGTGGCCCTGGCGGTCATGCAATGGGGGATATTTACAGGGGATTATAAGGATAGGTAGTTTGTGACGCCACCTGTGGTATCTGATCAATTGGACCAGCGCTGCTATAAGGATCTTCGCAGGGGATGTTATGGGAGCAGCTGGGTGGTAAGTATAACGGGT
Organism: Oophaga sylvatica; assembly: GCA_033576555.1. NCBI lineage: Eukaryota > Metazoa > Chordata > Amphibia > Anura > Dendrobatidae > Oophaga > Oophaga sylvatica. Next base: position 58,709,779 of record JARQOD010000010.1, on the reverse strand, counting down.
CAGACGGGTCCCTGGAAGTCTATGGTGATGATGCAGGGTGTAGTAAAGAATTCAGTCACACACAATGCAGCTTCTCTCCATACCTTTACTTGCAGATGTTTCAGGCAGGTCCCGGGGAGCTGGTCGGGGTGGAGAATGCACATTCAGGATAACCGCTGAGCAGGTTAGAGGCCTCCTTTACTTCATATGTATGTGAGTCCAAACTTGCATGGAGCAAAGTTAACTCTGCAATCTCCAGCTTTTCTCAATAGCTGCCAAGCCCGGCTGACATTGTGGTGGAGCCTTTTGGTTGGTGAGAACAGAGTCCCTCTATGCAGGGCCCTGCTAAAAGTCCTTGTTCCCCCTGACTCCGTTTACGTATCAGCGCTTAGGGCTACCTTCTGCGACCTGTAGTCCAGAAAGCCTCCGGTTTCTTGTTACTAGGCGTGAAGCGCTAACAACGCTTCGGACCCCGGTGTCCGGTTAACTGAGTGAGGGTGTCTGTCCCTTTGTCACTCTTACTTCTCCACTGCGCCCTTCGCCCTGCTCTCGCTCTTAACATAAGCACTTGTAGCTTTGATGGAAATGTCAGCTTTCTCCAGAGCTCACTGATCAGCTCTCAGTATCCTCCAAGTCCAGACTGGACTGACACTGAACTGCACTGTCCTAAGACAGGAAGCTGACTGACTGAACTCTCTGCTGATCTGAGCTGTCCGAAGACAGGAAACAGACTGAACTGAGCTCTTCTCAGACAGGAAACTTGAATGAGCTCTGCTACGTGTCACTACCTCTTATACCCCTGGTGGGTGTGTCTGAAAGTGTGAGTGACGTGAATGGATATCAAGCTTTTGCGGTTACCTTCCTGTGCATTTTCCTGGATTATGTGTGCCTGACATAGCTGGGCCACACATCCCCCCTTGGTTAAACACAGCCCTCCCGGGCTGTAAAAGAGAAAAAGAAAACATTTTTGTTTTTGCATATAACAACAACATTTTAACTCTTCCCATCCGGGAGGTAAGACTTCTTGAACGTTACAATTTGTACATTAGAAAAATACAAAAGTATCAAAACATTCTCATAATACAAGACAAATTCTTGTGGAGGACCCGCACCAAAAACCTCCCACGTGGGTCCTGGGTGGGCTGCAGGACTTCTGACTGCAGACCTCACTCTAGGCCCACCATACGGGTTTTTCTTCAGAGGCAGTTCAAGGCTTTGTGTAAAACCAAGATGTAGCACCGTAGTGCAAACTATTTACAATACAAGTTCTTGGGCTGGCACAGTCCACAGCCACGCAGTCCATGCATAATAAAAGACACATATCATGAAATCACATTAATACTTTAACTTCTATTAAAGTGCAAAAATCTTCTTTGTAAAACTTTATACAATTCTTCAGATGCAGTAAACCCTGTCTGGGTCTTACTAGACTAGTTTACTAGGACTACTCTTGATAACGAATAGGTAATCTTCCTTTAGTAATACGTTCTGACCTACGTGGGGTAGCATCAGGTATAGTAGTCTCTAGCCTATCTGTTCTGCGTAACGGCAAACTATAGATACGACTCCACCTCTCTAGGGACCTGGCAAGCATGCTAGCGACTGGGCGATGCGGTACTGCTTCACCAGGGGTTTCCACTTCTTGTGGCGCTGCCTCTTGTGGCTCCGCTGCTTGGGATCCCACTAGTTGAGGGTCTGCCGGAATAGGTCCTTCTGGAACTGGCTCAACTGGCACAATTGGTATGACTGGATGTAGAGACTCCTCTTGCGGTTGATAAAACTGCAGCACAGGAATAATTACAGCGTCTCCCATTCTGGGCCAATCCGCAGGTAAATCTCCCAAATCCGTATGTATGACCGCTTCATCATTTTCTTTCTGATTAACAACAGGTTCTTCTTCACGAAGCTTTAATGGGCCCGGACACAACTTTAGATGATCTCTAGACACAGTTGCAGTCGTTTTTCCTCCATCCTTGCTGATGGTACAGGTTTTTCTGTTATCAAATTTGGAATTTTGCACGACATATGGCTCCTGTTCCCACTGATCATCCAATTTGTGCATCCTTCTTTTTCTTTTTAGCACGATTTCTCCAGGCATAAGAGGCTTAGCGGGAGCATTTTTGTTATAGTTCTTCTCTTGTTTTTCTCTTACTCTATTGAGACTGTCCTCCACGCAGGCTTGTACTCTCCTGTACTGTTCTTGTCGAGTTGTGTCCCAATCTTCAGCACTGTCATCAGCCTCTGGTTCTACCACACCAAGTTCTAAATCCATTGGCAGCCTTCCTGGTCTTGCTCTCATAAGGTAGGCTGGAGTGCAGTTGGTGGAACTTACTGGTATGTGGTTGTACAAGTCAACCAGATCAGGTAGCAAGTCAGGCCACCGATTTCTTTCTTCCAGTGGTACAGATTTCAGTAAGTCGATGACAATGTGATTCATCTTTTCACAAAGGCCATTGGTCTGAGGGTGGTACGTTGTTGTTCTGATCTTCTTACACCCATACAATTGACAGAATTCCTTAAACAGTTCAGCTTCGAATGCAGGACCTCGATCAGTCAGCACCTGCTCCGGATATCCGTGTGGTCTGCAGAAACTTGCTTGGAAGGTTCTTGCTGCTGTCTCTGCTGTCATATCTTTGACAGGGGCGACCACCAGAAACCTGGAATAGTGATCCACCATGGTCAGGGCATATGAGTATCCTGACCTGCTTGGGGACAACTTGACGTGATCCAATGCTACGATCTCCAGGGGACGAGTCGTCCGGATAGGCTGCAAGGTGCCTTCTGACTACAGTAGTCTTTTCGTCTGAGGCCACAGGGTCCACAGTTCCGGCACCACTTCTCAATGGAGCTGCGCATCCCTACCCAGTAGAACCGACACCTCAACAGGGTCTCCAGCTTTTTCCAGCCAAAGTGTCCCGCTTGATCGTGGTAGGCTTTCAACACCATTTGGATGTCTGCTCTGGGGACCACTATCTGCCAAACCATCTCATGGGTCCTTGGGTCGACGTATCTCCTGCACAACTTCTCACGGTAGATGAACAACCGGCTTCTCTCATTCCACAGGAGCTTTGCTGGTATGGGTGCGTCTTTCTCCAAGGAGGAAGCTTCCTGTCTTATCAGCTCCTTGACACGGCTGACCACTGGATCGCTGTCCTGAGTCTCCTTCCAGCTGTGATGAGGTAAAGGGTTCAACATCTCACCACACCGCTTTCTGTAGACTCGTTGCTCTTGGACCATCCCATTTCGGTGGAACGCAGGTAGCTCGATTTCTTCCAGATCATCTGATTCTTCCTCCGTGTCGGATTCATGCGGCATTCTGGACAAGGCGTCCGCGTTAGCATTTTTACGGCCCGCTCTGTACTTGATGGTAAACTGATAGTTTGACAGCCGAGCCATCCAACGTTGCTCCATGGCTCCCAGCTTGGCTGTTTCAAGGTGCGTCAAGGGGTTGTTGTCTGTGTACGCAGTGAACTTGTTGGAGGCAAGGTAATGTTTGAATCTTTCGGTAATGGCCCAGACCAGCGCTAGGAACTCCAGTTTGAAGCTGCTATAGTTTTCCGGGTTCCTCTCAGTTGGCCTGAGCTTTCTGCTGGCATATGCGATGACTTTTTCTTGGCCATTCTGCTTCTGACTGAGGACTGCTCCCAATCCCTCGTTACTGGCATCGGTGTACAGCAGGAACGGTTGGCTGTAATCAGGGTAGGCTAAGATTTCATCGCCGGTCAGGATCTCTTTCATCTCTTTGAATGCCTCAGCTTGTTCTTTACCCCAATTGAATGGAGGGTTTCTGCTCTTGAGAGGTTGTCCGACCAGGAGGTCCTGTAAAGGCGCCGCTTTCTTGGTGTAATCTTTTACAAACCTCCTGTAGTAACCTGTTAGTCCCAGGAACTGACGCACCTCCTTTAGATTCTTCGGCTCCGGCCATTTCTGGATGGCTGTGACCTTCTCGGGGTCCGGCGCTACTCCTTCGGAACTGACAATATGTCCCAAGTACTGTACCTTCCGTTTGAGCAGATGGCACTTTGAGGGCTTCAGTTTCATCCCATACTTGGACAGTGACTCGAATACCTCTGCCAGGTGCTTCAGATGATCTTCATATGTCTTGGAGTACACAATCACGTCGTCCAGGTACAGCAACACGGTTTCAAAGTTGAGATGTCCCAGACAGCTCTCCATCACTCTCTGGAATGTTCCTGGGGCACTGCTGAGGCCAAACGGCATTCTGTCAAACTCGCAGAGTCCCATTGGGGTGGTGAAAGCAGTTTTCTCCCGATCCTCCTCAGCCACAGCTACTTGCCAGTACCCACTAGTAAGGTCGAGGGTAGAAAAGTAGTTAGCCGTTTTCAGAGCAGCTAAGGATTCCTCTATGCGTGGTAATGGGTATGCATCTTTATGTGTTATGCGATTTACTTGTCTGTAATCTACACACATTCTTATGCTACCATCCTTTTTCTTAACTAGAACTAGAGGTGCTGCCCAGGAACTACAACTATCCTTTATCACCCCGCTTCCTTCATGTCACGCAACATTTCCTTAGCTTTCTGATAGTGGGCTGGAGGTATAGGCCTGTACCGCTCTTTGATGGGAGGATGACTGCCTGTAGGGATATGATGCTGTACTCCCTTAATCGTCCCAAAGTCGAGTGGGTGTTTGCTAAATACTTGTGCGTACTCTTGTACCACCCGTAGTACCCCCTGTTTCTGGTGGACGGAAGTGGTGTCTGTCCCTATATGAAGCTGCTGACACCAATCCGCTACCGGGGTTGCCGGATCATTATTCTCCGCTGGTTGGCGGGAGGCTAAGGACTCGGTTGTGAGGATAGAATTGTTATCTACGGCATGTAATTTAGCAACTGTGGCATAACGTGGTAAATTTACTTCATCGTCTCCCCAATTGAGAAGTCGTACTGGTACTCTCCCATTTATTACTTCCACTACCCCTCTAGCAGTTAAGAGTGTAGGTCTGTGCTCTGAACGATGGGGCTCTACTACTGCTTGGTAGTTCTGTCCTCTCAGACCTATGGCTGCTCTACACCATATTAACATTTCACTCATTGGGGGTATTACAATGGGATTCGAGTCCGTGACCCGTACATTACCGATTTCACCATCTGTAAGCTTCGCTTGCTGCTGGCACATAGGGCCCGGATCTCCCTCTGGATCACTCCCTTCTGCTTTGGCTTGGCAACTTCAGCGAGCTGTTGGAGCAAAAACACAACTTCTCCCAGACAGTTACTGATAATGTTAGTACCTAATATCACATTTAGGCCATTTTCCTCATTTACAGTCCCTTTACTACTAGAAGTCCCTGATCCTTCAGCTCCACTCTGCCCACTTTTACGTCCCATTTTTGGCTCCGAGTACTTCAACAGGGAGACCATTGGTGGCGTACACTGTAAAGTCAGGGCTCGGGGGCTGGAGACTGTCCTTTGACCAAAATTTATTATAAAGGACATCAGGTATTATGGTCACCTGGGATCCAGTGTCCAGCAGTGCAGGAATTGCAATCCCGTCCAGAATGATGGACAGGTAGGGTCGTCCACCCACGAACCTGCGGTTCCAGTCTAAGGGGCCTGATGAGTCTACTCCTGGGTGTTGGCCCTCTGACCCAGGATCGGCTCGTTTAAAGGACATTGCTGAGCCATATGACCTTTTTGGTTGCAGCGGTAGCAGATGATCTCTCGGCGAGGATGGTGTTGATCAGGAGTCGCTCCTGGGGTGGCGTGGTCCTCCTCCGGTGAGGCGACGTCCTCCATTTCCTCCGGTTCATCCAAGGGACATCCTCCGGACAGTCGGCTAGTAGGATCTTTCCTCCTTCTTCTTTCCGCAGTTGCAGGGCATTCATTACAGTGGCCAGGTTCTTAGTCAGCTGGCGCACTTCTGAGCGCAGACATTCCAACTCACTAGGGGGCGCCACCTGCGTTTTAGCTTCTGCCACCTGCGGGGAAAAGGTGGGTACTGCCGGCTTTAGAGTGGCTTCACCCGGGTGATACTGATTTGCCACCTCTGGCTTTTCCAAGGGTCGCAGTCCTTTTATTGCCATGTCCTTTAGGGCATCAAAAGTGGCATCTGGATGATCCAAGGACCACCAGTTTACAGTCCTGCCTTCCGCTGGAGACCTCAGTCCCCGTACAAATTGTTCTTTCAACATTTTGCTTTCGTCAATGGCACTTGCAGGGTTAGCCTGTTTGAGAGCTCGCAGGGCCCCCTGTAGTCGACAGGCGTAGTCCCTAATGCTGTCACCTGGTCTCTGGGAGCACTGATAAAATGCCATCCGGAGATCCGTTTCTGTGCGGTCCTCAAAGATGGCCTGTAGCTTTAAGAGAATCGCAGGTACCGACTCCTGGTCTGCAGTGGTCCAAGTCTCTACTTCTCTCTCAGCCGCACCAGCTAACTGCCCTATTACCACAGCAGCTTTTTGCTTTTCAGTCATGGAGTACATGTCTAGGATGCTACATATTTTCCGTTTAAACCCTGGCAGGGTGTCTGGCTCGCCGCTGTATTGAGGGAGCCACTTCGCTCCTGGCATGTATGGGAGCGTTAGGGGCATGAGCGGGACCACCGGACCAGGTGAGGGGCCCGCACCTCCATCCTGCACTACAATGCCAAGCGGTGGGCTATTGGGGCCTCCGGCGGGGGCCGCTCCGTCTGCCGGTTGCTGCGACATGTTGGTGCCCCCCTGTTTAATCGGAGCCTACCTCTTTCAAAGGCTGCAGCGTCGCAGGCACAGCGGTGGAGACAGGACCTTTTTCGCTGGCGCTGTGTTGTCAGAGCGTTCACTTCCGCTCTCACAGGACCTGCCGCCGCGTCAGAGTTGGGGGCGGGACTAGGGAACAGCGCGCTCTTCCAGGTACGCCCACAAATGCACGCCCACCTTCTTCTCCAGCGCCTCAGGGCGCGAATATAGCGATAAAATGGCGGTATTTGGCGCCAAAAGTGACACACAGCAAACAGTCTTTTTCACAAAACAGTTCAATAGGCAACACAGGACTCACAATTGCAAGCTTCGCATCCTGTTCGTGACGCCAAGTTTAGATGACACGCACCACACTGAGGTGGATACCAGGGCTATGGGGTACTCGGAGCCGAGCCCATTGATTTCTATGAGAGATGTCACTGGCAGCGGGACTCGTTCCGTGGCCCTGGCGGTCATGCAATGGGGGATATTTACAGGGGATTATAAGGATAGGTAGTTCGTGACGCCACCTGTGGTATCTGATCAATTGGACCAGCGCTGCTATAAGGATCTTCGCAGGGGATGTTATGGGAGCAGCTGGGTGGTAAGTCTCCCACAGGTGAGACGGGTCCCTGGAAGTCTATGGTGATGATGCAGGGTGTAGTAAAGAATTCAGTCACACACAATGCAGCTTCTCTCCATACCTTTACTTGCAGATGTTTCAGGCAGGTCCCGGGGAGCTGGTCGGGGTGGAGAATGCACATTCAGGATAACCGCTGAGCAGGTTAGAGGCCTCCTTTACTTCATATGTATGTGAGTCCAAACTTGCATGGAGCAAAGTTAACTCTGCAATCTCCAGCTTTTCTCAATAGCTGCCAAGCCCGGCTGACATTGTGGTGGAGCCTTTTGGTTGGTGAGAACAGAGTCCCTCTATGCAGGGCCCTGCTAAAAGTCCTTGTTCCCCCTGACTCCGTTTACGTATCAGCGCTTAGGGCTACCTTCTGCGACCTGTAGTCCAGAAAGCCTCCGGTTTCTTGTTACTAGGCGTGAAGCGCTAGCAACGCTTCGGACCCCGGTGTCCGGTTAACTGAGTGAGGGTGTCTGTCCCTTTGTCACTCTTACTTCTCCACTGCGCCCTTCGCCCTGCTCTCGCTCTTAACATAAGCACTTGTAGCTTTGATGGAAATGTCAGCTTTCTCCAGAGCTCACTGATCAGCTCTCAGTATCCTCCAAGTCCAGACTGGACTGACACTGAACTGCACTGTCCTAAGACAGGAAGCTGACTGACTGAACTCTCTGCTGATCTGAGCTGTCCGAAGACAGGAAACAGACTGAACTGAGCTCTTCTCAGACAGGAAACTTGAATGAGCTCTGCTACGTGTCACTACCTCTTATACCCCTGGTGGGTGTGTCTGAAAGTGTGAGTGATGTGAATGGATATCAAGCTTTTGCGGTTACCTTCCTGTGCATTTTCCTGGATTATGTGTGCCTGACATAGCTGGGCCACACACCGCTTCCACTCCTCCTCACGTTTCTTTCTTTCCTCCTCCTCTCTAGTTGACCTCCTCGGCACCAGGGCATCTATACAGATGCTCTGAACTGCCACACCTGTCACATTCACGAGGCATCGGACACCTAGCCGCCACATGACCCTCTTGCTTGCAATTACGGCAAACCAACTCCTTGCTACACATGTTTAGCAGGTGCCCGAACTGAAAGCACCTCCTGCAGTATAGTGGCTGCCCTGGGTATGACAGGAAGCCCCTATGACCCGCCACTAAAAAGTTCGCTGGTGGGTGGGTGAAACCTCCCAAACAACCTGGGTCCTTCTTCAATTTCACCCGAAACACATACTTGAGGTTGAAAATGCCCAAGACATTTTTCTGCTTCTCCCCTCCCTTCACGTATTCACAGTACCGCTCCAGGAACTGCTCCAGTAGTGCTACTTCTGTATAGGGGTTGTACACAGTCACAGTCACCACTTTTTCCATGAGCCCAAACAGGGGCTCCACCCGCACTCCCTCCAGGCATGGATCACCTTCATTACTTCTGAGCCATTCAAAGACGGTCAAACAGCATCCCTCATTCACAAAGGTTACATCATATGTACCTTGACTCCGGAATTCATTGACGCTGTAGATATCCTGACGATGGCTCCAGCTTTTCCCTCCAACAGGTCACGAACGACGTACACCAGGTTGTTTTTCTCACCACCTTCCACCACCACACGGATCGTATTCTTTATGAACATCCTCTGTCCAGACTGCCGATACGGATACCGCAGTAGAAATTCAGCAGCACACTGCCAGCAAAGCCCCTGGATCACTCCAGTTTGCTTCACTCAGTTAGACTGAGCACCACAATATACTCAGCAACAGGAAGCTGCACAGGGCCAGGTATACATAGCAGGTCCAATCAGTTTTAATCAGGGCGAGAACAATCAGCAGGGCAGGTGATGATCTCTATCCAATCAGTCTCAATCAGGGAGGGAACAATTAGCAGGGCAGGTGATGATCTCTATCCAGACGAAGGTCATATGGTTTCAGGCTGAAGTTATTCAAGTTCCGAAATAGCTCCACAGCAAGGGAACAGACCAGCAAGCCATGGCTCACAGGTTCAAATCCTAACCCCAAATATGGTACAAGTAAAAAAGACAGCTTGCTCTGTAAAAGAATAAAAAGATCCAACAATAGAAAAATATAAAAGTATAGGACTCAGAATATGGTAACAAAGACCAAACTATTCTTTTATATGTGTATGTATTGTCTGAAATGCAGGAAATAACACAGTAAAGATGTATATCTTCGTACCGTGTTAGCCAGTAGATAGAAAAATATTTAGAGTTGAGAGTCCTCAGTGGTTGATACCTTTTAATGGCTAACTGAAAAGATGGTAACAAATTGCAAGCTTTCGAGACTACTCAGGTCTCTTCATCAGGCTGAACTAATACAAAATCTGAAGAATCCAGGAAATAACACATACACTACAGCATATAAATGTGGAGTAATTATACTGTTTGAAGAAGAAAGCTAATGTGTCATTTTTTGCCACACAGCGCTGAACCTATTCTAAAAATCAACAATGCTGGAGAGGAGGAGAGGTGAGTAGCTGTAAAACAAGAACTCATGTACAATATAATACAGGTGCTTCTCACAAAATTAGAATATCATCAAAAAGTTAATTTATTTCAGTTCTTCAATACAAAGAGTGAAACTCATATATTCTATAGAGTCATTACACACAGAGTGATCTATTTCTAGTGTTTATTTCTGTTAACGTTGATGATTATGGCTTACAGCCAATGAAAACCCAAAAGTCATTATCTCAGTAATTTAAAATAATTATCAAAAACACCTGCAAAGGCTTCCTAAGCGTTTAAAAAGGTCCCTTGGTCTGTTTCAGTAGGCTCCACGATCATGGGGAAGACTGCTGACTTGACAGATGTCCAGAAGGCAGTCATTGACACACTCCACAAGTAGGGGAGTGCTGTATCCAAGCATATTAATGGAACGTTAAGTGGATGGAAAAAGTATGGTTTAAAAAGGTGCACAAGCAACCGGGATAACCGCCGCCTTGAAAGGATTGTTAAGAAAAGGTCATTCAAAAATTTGGGGGAGATTCACAAGGAGTAGACTGCTGCTGGAGTCATTGCTTCAAGAGCCAGACTAAATTCCATATCAGTATGTCTTTGGAATGTGTGAGGAAATCGGAAAACCCGGAGTGTTGTGAATGTGTTAGAAATGAATTCTGAGCAGAAGCTCCCTCTGGTGGTTACAAACAGTACTGAACCATTCAATGAAGATTGGCAATCAGGAGTTACAGACTGGTCTTATATAAGGGAGGTTCCCTCCCATCATGGTTGCCGGTGATCAATTGTTCTTGTCTAAACTGTGGTTCCTGGTTCACTTGGAAGCTTGCTGAGTCTTGCCTGCATCTTCTGCTATCAGATAAGATATTTTCTGCTTTTATTTTTGTGCTTGCTTTTTGCATTGTTCCCTGCACTTCTGTGGAGGTCAGCCAGGTCCCCTCCGGGGGCTTGTGCTCCTCTCAGTTTATCTGAGCCACTGTTATTTGTTCATTTGCCTTTTCCAGTTTTTTCAGTGGCTGCGGCTTAGTTTTGTGACACCAGAGAACTAATTTAGGTGGTAGAGGTCGTGTGATCTCAGGTGTTTTTGCAATTAGTAGAGTTGGTATTTTTTAGGGTTTTTTGGATTGCAGTAAGTGTCCTTCCTATCCTTTTCTGTCCAGGTAGATTGGGCCCCAACGTTTGCTCATTCTATTTTCTGTCTGTGTCTGTATTTCCTCTTGTCTAACCGCCATTACATGTTTGGGGGCTTCCTATGTTCTTTGGGGATCTACTCCGGGGCAGATAGCTTTCCTCTTTCTATCTTTAGGTGTAGTTAACCTCTCAGACTGTGACGAGGCGTCTAGGACCAACTAGGAACGCTCCACGGCTGCCTTTAGTTGTGGTGGTTAGTCAGGGTACTGCAATCCAGTAGATTCCAACCTCTCTGGTGTATTGCCGTTTTTGCCTGCTCTCCTCAGCTACCAAATCATAACAGTATCACCGGCCAAACTGAAAATTATATGGTACTCAACAGAAGGGAAAAATAGTAAAAGGAAAAAGAAAAAAGGAAGTTGTCAGAATTTTTTTTTTTCTCTGTTTGTTGCATTTTTTCCCTTTTTTTCTCTGGGTGCTGAGGAGGATTTTTTTTTCTCTCAATGGAGTTTGCACAGTTGTCTGGCCATGTGGATCAGCTTGCCACTGAAGTTCGGAGTATTGCTACCTATCTTGCTAGGTTGCCGGTTGTGGAACCTAGGATCCCCATGCCAGATTTATTTTTGGGGGATCGAGCTAAATTTCTGAATTTCAAAAATAACTTAAGTTTTTTTTTTGCCTTAAAACCTAAGTCCTCAGGGAACGCAGCACAGCAGGTTCAAATTGTCATCTCTCTCCTGCGCGGCGATCCTCAGGATTGGGCTTTTTCCCTGACACCTGGGGACCCTGTTTTGAGTAATGTTGATGCATTTTTTCTGGCTCTGGGGTTATTGTACGATGAACCTAATGTCACTGATCAAGCTGAAAAACCTTGTTGGCATTAAATCAGGGGCTTGAGGACGCTGAGTTGTACTGTCAGAAATTCCGAAAAGTGGGCAGTCCTGACCAAATGGAATGATGATGCTTTGGCAGCCCTTTTTCGGAAGGGTCTGTCAGAGAATGTAAAGGATGTTATGGTGGGTTTCCCTGCTCCCTCTGGTCTCAATGATTCTATGTCATTAGCGATTCAAATTGACAGACGTTTGCGTGAGCGTAGAGGTATGCGTGGAATAGTGTTGCCTTGTGAACCAGCTTCTGAGTCCATGCAGTGTGATAGAGTGGCTTCTGGGGCATAGCATCATGAGTTTCGAAAACGCAATGGGTTATGTTTCTACTGTGGTGACGCCTCTCATGCTATTTCAGTCTGCCCTAAGCGACGTTTTGCACGCTCAGTTGTCTTGGGTAGTGTTCAGACTAAATTTCTGTTGACTGTTACCCTGATTTGCTCCCTGTCCACATTTTCTGCTCAGGATTTTGTTGATTCGGGAGCAGCTATTAACCTGATGGATTTTGATTTTGCTAAACATTGTGGGTTTCCCTTGATACCCCTACAGAAGTCTATTCCCCTACTGGGGATTGATTCTACCCCTTTGGCTGAGAATAAATCCCAGTTCTCTACTCAGGTGATAATGAGGGTTGTACCTGATCATCAGGAGAGTTGCAATTTTTTGGTGCTGTATAATCTGCATGACATTATTATACTGGGTTTCCCTTGGTTACAGTCTCATAATCCTGTTTTGGATTGGAAATCTGTGTCTGTGACCAGTTGGGGCTGCCAATGTGTTAATGCCAGCACTCCTGTTTTTTCTGCCTCTCCCCAGGCTCAGGATGTTCCTGACTTTTTGACAGATTTTTCTGATGTGTTTAGCGAAAGTAAATCTGCATCCTTGCCCCCCCATAGGAGCTATGACTGTGCTATTGAATTAGTGCCTGGTAGTAAATTCCCTAAAGGTCGCCTTTTTAACTTGTCTGTACCTGAACATGACGCTATGCGGTCTTATATCAAGGAGTCATTGGAGAAGGGTCATATCAGACCATCCTCTTCACCCTTGGGTGCCAGTTTTTTCTTTGTGGCCAAAAAGGATGGTTCATTAAGGCCGTGTATTGATTATCGTCTCTTGAACAATATCACTGTGAAATAACAATATCCGTTACCCTTGATTTCTGACCTGTTTTCCAGGGTGAAAAGTGCTACTTGGTTTACCAAGCTTGACCTCAGGGGGGCGTATAACCTTATTCGCATTAAGCACGGGGATGAATGGAAGATGGCGTTTAATACCCCAGAGGGGCATTTTGAGTACCTAGTGATGCCCTTTGGGCTCACTAATGCTCCTTCCATCTTCCAGTCCTTCATGAATGACATTTTCAGGGATTTTGTGGATAAATTTCTGATTGTTTATTTGGATGATATCTTGATTTTTTCCAATGACTGGGACTCTCATGTGAAACATGTTCGGACTGTGTTCCAGATTTTGAGAGAGAATGCTCTGTATGTGAAGGGATCAAAGTGTCTTTTTGGCGTACAGAGGATCTCATTTCTGGGATTCATTTTGTCTCCGTCTGTTATTGAAATGGACCCGGTCAAGGTTCAGGCCATCTGTGATTGGGTCCAACCTACTTCATTAAAGGCTCTTCAGAGATTCTTGGGTTTTGCCAATTTTTATCGTAAATTTATTGGTAATTTCTCTGTTATTGTTAAACCATTGACTGATTTGACCAAAAAGGGTTCTGATGTGGTGAATTGACCTCCTGAGGCAGTCTCTGCGTTTCAGGAACTTAAGCAGAGATTCACTTCTGCTCCTGTTCTACGGCAGCCTGATGTTTCTCTGCCATTTCAGGTGGAGGTTAATGCCTCTGAAATTGGGGCAGGTGCCGTTTTGTCCCAAAGAGATCCAGAGACCTCTAAAAGTAACCCTTGTGCCTTTTTCTCTCGAAAATTTTCTCCAACTGAACGTAATTATGACGTGGGTAATCGAGAGTTATTGGCCATGAAGTGGGCTTTTGAAGAGTGGAGACATTGGCTGGAGGGAGCCAAACATCAGGTGATGGTCCTCATGGACCATAAGAATCTGGTTTATCTGGAATCAGCCAAGCGACTTAATCCTAGACAGGCCAGGTGGGCCTTGTTTTTCACACGTTTTAATTTTGTGGTTTCCTTTCTTCCTGGCACTAAGAATATTAAGGCGGATGCCCCTCTAGGAGTTTCCTTGTGGACTCTCCTGAGTTATCTGATCCTGCTGTTATTTTGAAAGAGGGTGTAGTTCTTTCTGCCATCTCGCCCAATTTGAGACTGGCTCTGGAAGGGTTCAAGCAGTAACTGATAAAGGCCTGAAAATGCCGAACGTGTATTTTATGTGGCTGAATAAAGACTTGTTATACTTCACCTGGATGGATGCTGTTCCTATTTTTTCGTTAGCTTGGAAGGGTGTAGAGGATAAACCGAGCGCTGCCTATTGGGAATTGTTTGTCCCAGACCGTTGAAAAAAGAGTGTGATGTCTGAGATTCATTGTTCCGCGTTGACCGGTCATCCCGGAATTTTTGGTACCAGAGACTTGGTTAGTCGGTCCTTTTGGTGGCCTACTTTGTCTCGTGACGTCAGGGAATTTGTGCAGTCCTGCGGGACTTGCTCTCGCTCCAAGCCTTGCTCTCGCTCTAGTGGTTTGTTGATGCCATTGCCTGTGCCCAAGAGACCATGGACCCATATCTCTATGGATTTAATTTCCGACCTCCCTGTTTCTCAGAGAATGACCGTTATCTGGGTGATTTGTGATAGGTTTTCCAAAATGATACATCTTGTGCCATTATCTAAGTTGCCTTCCTCCTCCGAATTGGTGCCTTTGTTCCTTCAGCACGTGGTTCGGTTACACGGCATTCCTGAGAACATTGTGTCTGACAGAGGAGTCCAGTTTGTTTCCAGATTTTGGAGGACTTTTTGTTCTAAACTTGGTGTTCAATTGTCTTTCTCCTCGGCTTTTCATCCTTAGACCAATGGACAAACTGAGAGAACAAACCAGACATTGGATGTAACGGGTCTGGGAGGCGGAACCTCTGAGCTACTTATACAAATGGGCGGACCTTGTAAGAGAGCGGGTGGCGACCAGGGTGGACGGGCAGGTAGTCACAGCAGATAACCGAGGTAGTCTCTGGATGAACGGGCAGGGAGTCGCGGCAAGTGACCGAGGCAGTCTCTGGATGAGTGGGGAGGAGGTCACGGCAAGTGACCGGGGCAGTCTCTGGATGAGTGGGCAGGAGGTCACGGCAAGTGACCGGGGAAGTCTCTGGATGAGTGGGCAGGAGGTCACGGCAAGTGACCGGGGCAGTCTCTGGATGAGTGGGTAGGAGGTCCGGCAAGTGACCGGGGTAGTCTCTGGATGAGTGTAGATATGACCTGTGATGGCTGAGCCTCCAGG
This sequence comes from Oophaga sylvatica, assembly GCA_033576555.1. Taxonomy (NCBI): domain Eukaryota; kingdom Metazoa; phylum Chordata; class Amphibia; order Anura; family Dendrobatidae; genus Oophaga; species Oophaga sylvatica. The sequence goes on along the minus strand of JARQOD010000010.1, from coordinate 58,694,616 downwards.
TAGGCTAGCAGGCAGGTAACAGATGGGCGCTCCCAGGTGAGCAGGCAGTCAGGTAACAGATGAGCGCTCCCAGGTGAGCGGGCAGGTAGGTAACAGATGAGCGCTCCCAGGTGAGCGGGCAGGCAGGTCACAGATGAGCGCTCCCAGGTGAGTGGGCAGGCAGGTAACAGATGAGCGCTCCCAGGTGAGCGGGCAGGCAGGTAACAGATGAGCGCTCCCAGGTGAGCGGGCAGGCAGGTAACAGATGAGCGCTCCCAGGTGAGCGGGCAGGCAGGTAACAGATGAGCGCTCCCAGGTGAGCGGGCGGGCAGGTAACAGATGAGCGCTCCCAGGTGAGCGGGCAGGCAGGTAACAGATGAGCGCTCCCAGGTGAGGGGCGGGCAGGTAACAGATGAGCGCTCCCAGGTGAGCGGGCAGGCAGGTAACAGATAGCGACAGACAGGTATCTGGCAAAGACCCTGAGGACTGAAGCAGAGTAGTGAACTGTGCAACAACATTGCTCGGGCACCTCCATTTTGGAGGAGGGGCCTTATAAAGGTGAAGTCCTCCGGCCATTGGCCGGGGACTCCTTAGGACGACGCGCGCGGCCCCTTTAAGAGGGAGGGCAGCGCCCGCGCGCACGCCCTAAGCACAGAGGCAGGAAAGGAGCGTGCGCCGCCAGCAGAGCGGCAGGAGGACGCCGGACCTGGAGCAGAGGGGTGAGGGGAGCAGCGTCCCTGCCTGGCAGAGGGCAGGGACGCCGACGCCGGCGCTACAGTACCCCCCTTTAGGCCCCCCTTTTTTAGGCTAGAAAGAAATTTAGCTAGATGAGAGGGGCATGGATGTTCTCCCGAGGCTCCCACGTTCTCTCCTCAGGACCAAACCCCTTCCAATCCACCAAAAAATAGGTCTTCCTTCTTACCCTTTTGGTGGCCAAAATGTTCTCTACCTCAAATTCGTTTTCAGCTGAAACCGGAGCAGGAGGCGTACCTGTAGACTTGGAAAAAGAGTTAAGTACCACCGGTTTGAGTAGAGATACATGGAAGGAGTTAGGGATCCGCAAGTTGGCCGGCAGTTTCAATTTATAGGCCACTGGGTTGATTTGACTGATGACCTCCAAAGGACCGATGAATCGAGGCCCTAACTTATAGGAAGGAATCTTGAGCGGACATACTTGGACGAGAGCCAGACCTTATCCCCAGGACGGAATTGAGGAGGATCCAGACGTTTTTTGTCAGCATGTCTTTTCATACGCTCGGATGACAGAAGGAGTGCGGACTGGGTACTCTCCCATATGGAGGAAAATTTGTTAACAAGAGATTCCGCAGCCGGATTGTCCACTGAGATGGAGACGGGAAATGGGATCCGAGGATGCTGACCGAAGACTACAAAAAATGGGGATTTGGAGGAAGATTCGCTCTCGTGATTGTTGTAAGAAAATTCGGCCCATGGCAGGAGATCCACCCAGTCAGAATGGTGGACATTAACGAAGTGCCGGAGGTAACTGGTCAGGATCTGATTGACCCGCTCAACTTGACCATTGGACTGTGGGTGGTAGGCGGAGGAGAAGTCCAAGGTGACGTCTAGCAATTTACAAGTGGCTCTCCAGAAACGTGAGGTGAACTGTACCCCTCGATCCGACACGATATGGCGGGGCAGGCCATGAAGACGGAAGATGTGGCGGATAAAGTCTTTAGCCAGCTTGGGTGCAGATGGGAGGCCTGGCAGGGGAATAAAGTGAGCCATCTTGGAAAAGCGGTCAACGACCACCCAAATGACCGTACAACCGGCAGAAACGGGGAGGTCCGTTATGAAGTCCATGGCTATATGCTGCCAGGGAGCAGCGGGTACAGGAAGCGGAAGGAGACGACCGGCAGGCAGATGTCTCGGAACCTTGTTGCGGCCACATGAGGCACAGGCAGAAACAAAGTCTATTACGTCCTTGTGCAGGGTAGGCCACCAGTAATGCCGAGTAATAAGCTGGAGGGTCTTTTTTTGACCGGCGTGGCCAGCTAATTTAGACGAATGGCCCCAGTGTAGGATTCTCTCCCGATCGGGTACCGATACGAACGTCTTACCAGGAGGGAGACGATTTAGACTCACGGGAGCCACCTGCATTACTCTGGCGGGATCGATGATATGTTTCGGTTCCTCCTCGAGATCCGACACCAGGAAGGATCGGGACAAGGCGTCCGCCTTGATGTTCTTGTCTGCCGGGCGAAAATGTAGAACAAAATCGAAACGAGCAAAAAACAAGGACCACCGGGCCTGACGCGGGTTAAGTCTCTGGGCATGCTGGAGGTAAGCCAAGTTTTTGTGGTCCGTGTAAATAATTACCGGATGAAGAGCCCCCTCGAGTAGGTAACGCCACTCCTCCAATGCCAGCTTGATGGCCAATAACTCTCGGTCTCCATGGAATAATTGCGCTCAGAAGAGGAGAAGAGTTTGGAGAAGAAGCCACAAGTGACCATCCTCCCGGAAGATGATTTTTGAGTAAGTACCGCTCCGGCTCCAGAGGAGGAAGCGTCAACCTCCATGAAGAACTGCTTGTTGCCGTCCGGGCGATGCAGCACCGGGGCGGAAGAGAAGGCCTGTTTTAAGGAAAGAAAGGCTTCCTCTGCTTCGGGCGTCCACTCTTTGGGGTTAGCACCCTTACGGGTAAGTGCGGAAATTGGGCCAGTCCGGGAAGAGAAGTGCGGTATGAAGAGGCGGTAGTAGTTGGCGAAGCCCAGGAACCGCTGAATGGCCTTCAATCCCTCCGGTCGGGGCCATTTCTCGATGGCCGACAGTTTCTCTGGATCCATTCGTAGGCCGGTCTGAGAAATAACGTAGCCCAAAAACGGCAGCGAGGTCTGCTCAAAGAGGCATTTCTCAAATTTAGCGAAGAGGTGATTCTGCCTGAGCCTGAGCAGAACCTGACGAATGTCCCTCCGGTGAGTCTGGAGATCCGGAGAGAAGACCAAGATGTCGTCCAGGTACACCACTACGCAGGAGTAGAGAAGGTCCCGGAAGATGTCATTGACCAACTCTTGAAAGACGGCAGGAGCATTACAGAGACCAAAGGGCATCACTAGATATTCATAGTGGCCGTCCCGGGTGTTAAATGCAGTCTTCCATTCATCCCCTTGACGGATACGGACCAGGTTGTACGCCCCACGGAGATCCAGTTTGGTGAAGATTCTAGCCCCCTCAAACGATCAAATAATTCTGGAATGAGCGGAAGGGGGTATTTATTCTTCACCGTGATCTGGTTAAGACCTCTATAGTCTATACAGGGGCGAAGAGAGCCGTCCTTCTTTTTTACGAAAAAGAAGCCTGCTCCTGCCGGGGAGGTAGATTTCCGGATGAATCCCCTGGCCAAATTCTCCTCTATATATTCGGACATCGACCGGGTCTCAGCAGCGGATAATGGGTAAATACGCCCACGGGGAGGCGTAGTACCAGGTAACAGGTCAATAGGACAATCGTATGGTCTGTGAGGAGGTAATGTCTCTGCCTCTTTTTTATTAAAGACATCAGCAAATGACCAATAGGGAATCGGAAGTCCAGGTAGATTAGTTGGGGTAGGAGAAGGACAGACAGGATGAACAGGAACCAAACACGTCTTATGACAATCCTGTCCCCAGCGAAGAACCTCTCCGGTCTACCAGTCGAGCACGGGTCCATGTCTCTGGAGCCAAGGTAGCCCTAGTAAGAGGGCGTGAGAGAGTCCAGGCAGAACATGAAAAGAGATGCTCTCAGAATGCAGCATTCCCACTTGCAGAGTTATGGGTTCGGTGATGAGTTGGATGGGGTGTGGTAAAAGACCCCCGTCCACAGCAGCGACTGATAATGGTACAACCAGAGGTTTGGTGGGAATGCGGTATTTTTCTACAAGGGACTGTGACATAAGATTCCCGGCTGCTCCAGAGTCAAGTTGGGCTAGTTCAAAATAACGATTTTCCCCACAGAAAATGGAGACTGACAGCAGCAGAGATGGAGAGGCTTTCTCTTTGTCTAGGTCGACCTCTCTGAGTGAACCTAGACACAGGCGTTTCCCGACCTCTCCGGACAGGTACGAATCCGATGCTCCTTACTGCTACAGTAGAAGCAACTCCCCTCAGCACGGCGTAAGTCCTGACGGGTTTTGACAATCTTGGTCTGGTCGACCTGCATAGGCTCAGGAGAGTGTGATTGGGGAGAAACGGAGGGAGTGACGGGTTTCTGAAACGTAGGAGCTAGACGTGGAAACCTCCTCTCATGGGTGACCTCTTTGGCCCGCTCCTGGAACCGTAGGTCAATCCGGGTGGCGAGAGTTATAAGGTCATCGAGAGTGGTAGGAATGTCCCGACCGGCGAGTTCATCTTTAATACGGCCGGACAAACCCTCCCAGAAAACGGATACCAGAGCGTCGTTGTCCCAGGCCAGCTCCGATGCAAGGGTACGAAACCGTATGGCATATTGGCCCACGGTGAGATTTCCCTGACGGAGGCGTAGCAGAGATGATGCGGATGAGATCTTTCGTCCGGGTTCGTCAAAGACTTTCCGAAAAGCCGCGAGAAAGGCAGACAGGTCGGACACCAGAGGATCTCCTCTCTCCCAAAGAGGATTCAGCCAGGCCAGGGCCTCTCCAGTGAGATGGGACATGATGAAGGCAATTTTGGCCCGGTCGGAGTTAAACTGGTGGGAGAGAAGTTCAAAGTGCAGAGTGCACTGATTAATGAAGCCCCGAGCCTGAGCAGGGTCGCCTCCAAAGCGAGGAGGTGCGGAGAGCCGGGGATCCGTGACAGGAGCCCATGGTATTGGGGAGCAGAGGACTGCCGGATTGCGAGTCATGGCACCAGCGGTGGTTGCTGGTGGAGCTGTCAGAGTGTCCAGGCGAGAATTGACATTCCGCAGGTGACCCAGGATGGACTCCTGTTGGGACTTCTGACGGGACAGTTCATGACACAGGTCCGAGATGGAGGGAACTTGGGCGCCACCGGGTTCCATGGCCCGAGCAAACTGTAACGGGTCTGGGAGGCGGAACCTCTGAGCTACTTATACAAAGGGGCGGACCTTGTAAGAGAGCGGGTGGCGACCAGGGTGGACGGGCAGGTAGTCACAGCAGATAACCGAGGTAGTCTCTGGATGAACGGGCAGGGAGTCGCGGCAAGTGACCGAGGCAGTCTCTGGATGAGTGGGCAGGAGGTCACGGCAAGTGACCGGGGCAGTCTCTGGATGAGTGGGCAGGATGTCACGGCAAGTGACCGGGGCAGTCTCTGGATGAGTGGGCAGGAGGTCACGGCAAGTGACCGGGGTAGTCTCTGGATGAGTGTAGATACGACCTGTGATGGCTGAGCCTCCAGGTAGGCTAGCAGGCAGGTAACAGATGGGCGCTCCCAGGTGAGCGGGCAGTCAGGTAACAGATGAGCGCTCCCAGGTGAGCGGGCAGGTAGGTAACAGATGAGCGCTCCCAGGTGAGCGGGCAGGCAGGTCACGGATGAGCGCTCCCAGGTGAGCGGGCAGGCAGGTAACAGATGAGCGCTCCCAGGTGAGCGGGCAGGCAGGTAACAGATGAGCGCTCCCAGGTGAGCGGGCAGGCAGGTAACAGATGAGCGCTCCCAGGTAAGCGGGCGGGCAGGTAACAGATGAGCGCTCCCAGGTGAGCGGGCAGGCAGGTAACAGATAGCGACAGACAGGTATCTGGCAAAGACCCTGAGGACTGAAGCAGAGTAGTGAACTGTGCAACAACATTGCTCGGGCACCTCCATTTTGGAGGAGGGGCCTTATAAAGGTGAAGTCCTCCGGCCATTGGCCGGGGACTCCTTAGGACGACGCGCGCGGCCCCTTTAAGAGGGAGGGCAGCGCCCGCGTGCGCGCCCTAAGCACAGAGGCAGGAAAGGAGCGTGCGCCGCCAGCAGAGCGGCAGGAGGACGCCGGACCTGGAGCAGAGGGGTGAGGGGAGCAGCGTCCCTGCCTGGCAGAGGGCAGGGACGCCGACGCCGGCGCTACATTGGAGACTTATCTGAGATGCTTTGTGTCTGCTGATCAAGATGACTGGGTCTCTTTTTTGCCTTTGGCTGAGTTTGCTCTTAATAATAGGGCTAGCTCTGCCACTTTGATGTCTCCATTTTTCTGCAATTTTGGGTTTCACCCTCGATTTTCTTCGGGACAGACGGAGGCTTCTGTCTGTCCAGGTGTTGACTCTGTTGTGGAGCGTATGCAGCAGATTTGGGACCAGATAGTGGAGAAGTTGTCCCTCTCTCAGGAGAGGGCCCAGCGGTTTACCAACCGGCATAGGACTGATGGTCCTCGGTTTGAAGTGGGGGACTTGGTCTGGTTGTCCTCAAGAAATATCCCTATGAGAGTTGCATCTCCTAAGTTTAAGCCTAGGTTCATTGGACCTTATAAGATCTTGGAGATTCTTAATCCTGTTTCCTTTCGTTTACTTCTTCCAGGGACATTTAAGATCCATAACGTGTTCCACAAGTCCTTATTGAAGAGGTTTGTCGAGCCAGTGGTTCCTATGGCTGCGCCTCCTGACTCTGTTTTGGTTGAGGGCAATCTGGAGTATGTGGTTGAGAAAATATTGGATTCTCGTTTTTCTAGACGGAAACTCCAGTATTTGGTTAAGTGGAGAGGTTATGGTCAGGAGGACAATTCTTGGGTGTTTGCTTCGGACATCCATGCTAGGAGACTGATCCGTGCGTATCACAGAGCTCATCCTGACCGACCTGGTTGCCAAAATGAGGGTTCGGTGACCCCTCCTCAAGGGGGGGGTACTGTTGTGAAAGTGTTAGAAATGAATTCTGAGCAGAAGCTCCCTCTGGTGGTCACAAACAGTACTGAACCATTCAATGAAGATTGGCAATCAGGAGTTACAGACTGGTCTTATATAAGGAAGGTTCCCTCCCATCATGGTTGCCGGTGATCAATTGTTCTTGTCTAAACTGTGGTTCCTGGTTCACTTGGAAGCTTGCTGAGTCTTGCCTGCATCTTCTGCTATCAGATAAGATATTTTCTGCTTTTATTTTTGTGCTTGCTTTTTGCATTGTTCCCTGCACTTCTGTGGAGGTCAGCCAGGTCCCCTCCGGGGGCTTGTGCTCCTCTCAGTTTATCTGAGCCACTGTTATTTGTTCGCCTTTTCCAGTTTTTTCAGTGGCTGCGGCTTAGTTTTGTGACACCAGAGAACTAATTTAGGTGGTAGAGGTCGTGTGATCTCAGGTGTTTTTGCAATTAGTAGAGTTGGTATTTTTTAGGGTTTTTTGGATTGCAGTAAGTGTCCTTCCTATCCTTTTCTGTCCAGGTAGATTGGGCCCCAACGTTTGCTCATACTATTTTCTGTCTGTGTCTGTATTTCCTCTTGTCTAACCGCCATTACATGTTTGGGGGCTTCCTATGTTATTTGGTGATCTGCTCCGGGGCAGATAGCTTTCCTCTTTCTATCTTTAGGTGTAGTTAACCTCTCAGGCTGTGACGAGGCGTCTAGGACCAACGTAGGAAAGCTCCACGGCTGCCTTTAGTTGTGGTGGTTAGTCAGGGTACTGCAATCCAGTAGATTCCAACCTCTCTGGTGTATTGCCGTTTTTGCCTGCTCTCCTCAGCTACCAAATCATAACACCGGAGGAAACCCAAACATCCTTGCAGATGTTGTCCTTGGTGGGATTGGGATTTAAACCCAGGACTCCAGCACTGCAAGGCTGCAGTGCTAACCACTGAGCCACCGTGCTGCCCTATCATCTGCTGGTATAGGTCCACTGTGTTTTATCAAGACAATGTCAGCATTGCCATCTACCAGGAAATTTTCGAGCACTTCATGCTTCCCTCTGCTGACAAGCTTTTTGGAGATGGAAATTTCATTCTCCAGCAGGACTTGGCACCTTTCCACACTGCCAAAAGTAGCCATTTAAAAAGAACTGTATCACTTCGCTTGATAGGTAGGCAAACTCGCCTGACCTTAACCCCATAGAGAATCTATGGGTTATTGTCAAGAGGAAGATGAGAGACACCAGACCCAACAATGCAGACAAGCTGAAGGCTGCTATCAAAGCAACCTGGGCTTCCATAACCCCTCAGCAGTGCCACAGGCTGATCGCCTTCATGCCACGCCACATTGATGTAGTAATTGATGCAAAAGGAGCCCGACCAAGTATTGAGTACATTTACTGAACATACATTTCAGTAGGCCAAAATTTCAGATTTTAAAATCAATTTTCAAGCTGGTGTTATAAAGTATTCTAATTTACTGCGAAAATAACTTTTGGGTTTTCATTGGCTGCAAGCCATAATCAACATTAACAGAAATACGGTAAACACTTGAAATAGATCACTCTGTTTGTAATGACTCTATATAATATAGGAGTTTAACTTTTTGTATTGAAGAACTGAAATACATTAACTTTTTGAGGATATTCTAATTTTGCGAGAAGCACCTGTATGTCTCTTTTTCTATACAAATGCAAGCAGAAGACAATGACAAAGTACATGGCCAGGGGAATTATGGCTCACAAAACCTGTCCAGCAAAGTCAAGTGCATTGTGTTGGCTAGTTATATTAAATAAATGAATAAATAAAACCCACAACAAATATTTAGGTTGAAAAACTTTTTTTCTCAGTTATTTTCTAAACTGGATATTACTTACCCTAAAGCACACAATGACTTAATTTTGTATTGAAGAGGTATAGCTGCTTTTTTTTATTTAGTGGTTATAGTTGCTTATTTTATATTCAGGGGGCACAGTGGTTTAATTGTATATTCAGGGGGCACCTGATTAATTTTATATTTAGAAGGCAGTGTAAGTGACTACATTTTATATTGTGGAAATTAATTCAGCTGCTTAGTTTTATATTCAGGGAGTAGGGTAATTGATTTTATACTCAAGAGGTGCAGTTCGTTAATTTTATTTTCAGCAGGTCGGTGACTCATTTTTTATATTAACAGTGATTTATATATATTGTGCACTACTTTTTTTTTTTTAAATAGTTAGGACCTGATACAATATTTGTGACTTTTTCGCCTACTTTTTGGTGTGTTTTGCCTGTTTTTCAGTTAAGTGTTTGTTAGGGTGTGTTTCCACCATCAGTATTCCGTCAGTAATTGCTGCGTGTTTGACGCTGTGCGCTGTCGCAGCGTCAAACACGCAGCGTCCAGATGTTACAGCATAGTGGAGGGGATTTCAAGAAATCCCGTCTCCACTATGCATAAAAACACGCAGGCGGAAGACCTGCGTTAACGGACATGCTGCGCGTCTTTCCAGATCGCAGCATGTTCTATTCCCTTGCGGCGACGCTCCGTCACCGCAAGGGAAAGAACACAGGCCTGTGTAGCACTGCGGTGATTCCGGATGTGTTCCGGATGTGTTCAATGAGCACATCCGGATTCACCGCGCGTTCACAAGGGGGCGGGGCTTTGGGCGGAGCGGACTTTCCGCTCCGTCCAAAGCGCTGTGTTTCCTGACGGTGGAAACACAGCCTTAATGTTTTTAGCTGTTTCATCATTTGCGACTTTTATGAAAAATTGCTATATTTGTTGCAAATGTACTTCATTCCCACCTCGGAGTGATTTTATGCATGCCTGAAATTTTGACGCAATTATGTTTAATCTATTTTTTTTCTGTGCTGGAAAGTCACAAAACAGGTTAAAGACAAAAAATAACAGGCATTTATTTTATTTTGCGCAACATTAATAAACCACGTGCCATTTTGATTAAATTGGCATAAAACATTTCAGCAAGATAAAACCAACAATATAAAAAAAGAAAGGTGACTTAAAAAAAATCACAAATGATAAATCCTGGTCATTTGTCTTTTCTGAGATCAACTTCAGTTCTTTTTGCAGGTTGAACTGTGAACTTAAAGAACTCAGCAGCAAAACCCCTGTCTTAATTGGGTCTTGCAAAAGATGAACGAACAAAAATTTCTACAAGCAAGAAATCAAGAGAGCATAAGGGGTAAGTAAAACGAGTTCACACATTATGCGATAAATAAAGTAAGATTCTAATATTTATAGGTATTATGAATTGTGTTTGTACATATTCTTTGTCATTTGTATATAATTTCGGTTGCCCAGAGGTAAATTCTCATTCCCTACTGGGGGTGACCCTAAGCTAAAGAAATGTGCATTATGGTGTCCAATGAAAAATATTAACTTTGTAATGAAAAATACACTTTCAGATGTTTTTACAACTGTACATGTAAAGTACAGACCAAAAGTTTGGACACACCTTCTCATTCAAAGATTTTTCTGTATTTTCATGACTATGAAAATTGTAGAATCACACTGAAGGCATCAAAACTATGAATTAACACATGTGGAATTATACATTACACTTTACAAAAAAGTGTGAAAACTGAAAATATGTCTTATATTCTAGGTTCTTCAAAGTAGCCACCTTTTGCTTTGATTACTGCTTTGCATGCAGAAAACGTGAACGACTGGACTCTACATGCCTAGTTCCCACCGTGAAGCATGGAGGAGGTGGTGTGATGGTGTGGGGGTGCTTTGCTGGTGACACTGTTGGGGATTTATTCAAAATTGAAGCGGTGAGCGGTCCAGATCACCCCAAACCATCTTGATTGGGTTCAGGTCTGGTGACTGTGGAGGCCAGGTCATCTGGCGTAGCACCCCAACACTCTCCTTCTTGATCAAATAGCACTTACACAGTCTGGAGGTGTGTTTGGGGTCATTGTCCTGTTGAAAAATAAATGATGGTCCAACTAAATGCAAACCGGATGGAATAGCATGCTGCTGCAAGATGCTGTGGTAGCCATGCTGGTTCACTATGCCTTCAATTTTGAATAAATCCCCAACAGTGTCACCAGCAAAGCACCCCCACACCATCACACCACCTTCTCCATGCTTCACTGTGGGAACCAGGCATGTAGAATTCATCCGTTCACCTTTTCTACGTGCAAAGCAGTAATCAAAGCAAAAGGTGGCTACTTTGAAGAACCTAGAATATAAGACATATTTTCAGTTGTTTCACACTTTTTTGTAAAGTGTAATGTATAATTCCACATGTGTTAATTCATAGTTTTGATGCCTTCAGTGTGATTCTACAATTTTCATAGTCATGAAAATACAGAAAAATCTTTGAATGAGAAGGTGTGTCCAAACTTTTGGTCTGTACTGTATATCGGCTCATGTGGTTATTCAATGTTATGGTGATTATCACCATAAGTTTTGCTACAGTTTTTGCTTCCTGGCTCCCCGTGTGAGATGTTTTTCCAATGAATAACATTTTAATAGAAGATAATTTAAAATAATATACACTGTAATATAAGTTTTGCAGTGTATTGTCCAACCAAGTAAAATAATTAAAGATCTGTAGTGGGACTAAAAAAAAATGTTTGACTCAACTCCTTTTTCCAAATTGTAAAAAAAAAATAAAAATATAGATGAAACATAAAAAATAACTGGTAATGTGGTATCTACAAAAACCTCAGAACTAATTAAATATAATAGTATTATTTTGGTTATCTTGTCTGCCCCTAAAATTGAGTAATAACAGTAAAAGACCATATGTACACCAAAATGGTACATGTACACAATTCCACTGATGGAAAAATAAAAAAGTATAGATCTCAGAATATGGAGACATAAAACATTTTTTCTTTTTTTTTTTAAGTTAATTATTGTCTAACAGTAGAAAACAAAAAAAACAACAGTACATATGTGTGGCCCAGCTACGCTTGGTACACATGTCTCCAGGAGGATGCACAGAAGGTAATTGTAAAAACCTGATATTCATTCACGCACACTTTCCAACACTGCCACCAGAGGGCATCTTAGACTATTTAAGTTAGTGTGACGTAGGGGTTGAAGAGTTAGTTCAAGTTCTGGTCTTGGAGGGAGAGGAGAGAAGACTGATTCCTGACAGAGCTTAGGTAGCTCATCTTGAACTGAAGTGGAGGCTAGTACGAGTAGAAAGGAAATTACTCTAGCCTAGTCAGAGCTACCACTGAATCTGTTATCTCAGAACAAGCTGCCTGTGTTCTCTAGAACGTGGAAAGTGACTCTCGGAGCTACAGCGTGTATACAGTCTGACGGAACGTCCTGTGAGCTGCTCTGGACAGAGTTTTGAAGGGAAAGAAGGAAGGGAACTACGACAATGTTTCAACGACGAGCTAACGGAGATCAGGTCAGTGAGCTGGGAAGAAAAGCTGACTACTACACCTACTGCTACCCGTGCTTATGTTAAGGGTGAGAGCAGGGTGACAGGCGAGTGGAGAAAGAAGGAAGAGTGTTTTCGGTGACAGATCACCTTCACTCGACTTAACCGGACACCGGGTCCGAAGCATTGCTAGTACTTCACGGCTAGTGATAGAAAACCGGAATCCTTGCTGGACTTCAAGTCGCAGAAGGTAGCCCTAAGTGCCGATACGTAACTTGAGTCAGGGAGAACAGGAACTTTGAGCAGGACGCTGCAAGAGAAGGACTTTGTTCTTGCCAACATCTGGGTACCAGAGACAGAAAAGGCTCTACCACAATGTCGACCGGGCGTAGCTGTTGCATTACAAGTTAAACTTGACTTTATGCAAGTTAGGACTCACATACATTTCAAAGGGAAAGGAGGCCTCAAACCTGCTCAGCAATTACCTGCATGTGCATTCTCCACCCTGACCAGCTTCCCGGGATATACCTGCCAACAACATCAGTAAAGGTATGGAAAGAGACTGAATTGTGTGTGACTGACTTCTTATCTGCACTCTGCATCACCATAGACTTTGAGGGAAAAGTCTCACCTGTGGGAGACTTAACATCTTGCTGCCCCATAACATCCCCTCAGAAGATTCACCTTGCAGCGCTGGTCAAAGTGATCAGAAACCACAGGTGGCGTCACAAACTATTACTACAATCCACTGTAAATATCCCCCCATCGTATGAGCGCCCAGGGCCACGGACCGAGCTCTGCTGCCAGTGACATCCCCATAGACTTCCATGGGCTCGGTGCCGAGTACCCCATAACCCTGGTACCGTGTGCGCATCACATAAGTTTAGTGTAAATGTAGTTGTACTGACCTGTAAAATAAAGGTATCCTTTTTTACCACGCAGTGACCACCATAAAAATGAAAATGGCAATACTGAAGAGGAGGAGAGGTGAGTTACAGCTGAAAAACATGAACTCATACAGTGTAGAGGCTTAACCCGCGTATAAACTCATGCAGGACAATTTGTCAATCAATGTAGGTATACGGTGGGGGGTGAAGTAGGACTCACTGGCCAAAAAGTGATGTGTTGACCTCATGTGTGTATTCTAGTGGCTCACTACATAAAAAGATAAAATCAACATAAACTTGAACGGAAAAACTGATTTTTGTATGAAACCAAGAGATGTAGCATGATCACCAAAGGTGTCCGCCTTCTGCAAGACAATGCACCAGTTCACAACTCACATGTTGCCCAAATGGAAGCATGCTCCTGTGGCTTTCAAATTCTACCGCATCCCCCTTATTCACCTGACCTCTCACCATCAGATTTCCACCTCTTTCCAACAATGAAGTTATTTTTGAAGGGCAATCATTTTACAGATCATGAGACTCCGATTTCCAAAGTCACAACATGGCTTTTGGAGCAACCTGTCGACTTCTACAAGCGAGGTGTTTACAGTTGCTTAAAGAGATGGGAGAAGTGTTTGTCTCTAGGTGGCACCTATGTAGAGAAGGTAATAACTGTGCCAAGTTTAATTACTCTCAGTCCTCAGGAAGTGGGTCAGGGGAAATCTTTAATAACGCTCTTTCTATCACATTGTGGGAGAATGCCTTTAAAGTACAGGGTGCAGATAATCAGGAGCAAAACTCTTAAATACCGGGCATGGGTGAAAAGTGATGCTCTTACTCAAGTCCTTCTTTCAGGTTGAACAGTGAACTCGAACAACTAAACTGTGAGACAGAATTCCAGGATAAACCAACAAAGATTCCCACACACATGAAATCTAAAGAGAGTTGGGGGTAAGTACAAGGACAAGTTCACATATTGTGGTCAAGATTCTGACGCTAATAACTAACAGTGATTTATAGGTAGTATGTATTGTGTAGGAATCGTTTCTTATTACTACTTATTACTAGTTTTTAGCTGTTGTGGGTTTTTTTGTGAGATCAACCTGAGTTTTCCTTGCAGACAAAACTGTGAACTTGAAGAAGTCAGCTGTCAAAGAGGAATTCAGGAAGAGTCGAAAAAGATTTCCACAAGCGTGATATCTAAAGAGGGTCGAGGGTAAGTGCGTTAAAAGTTCACACAATATGGCCAGACGTATAGTAAGAATCTGTTGCTAATAGCCAACAAAAAATTAATTATTTATAATTTATAGGTAATGTGTATTGTGCTTCCAGGCAATTGGGCCATTTGGATAAAATTATCTAAATAGGGTTCCCAACAGGTATTATTTTTCCCCAAGCCTGAAAAAATGGAAAACCCTCAATAATCTCATATAAAAAATATAAATAAATGCCCCTCCATATCATAGGAGTATAGCAACAAGCTTTCTGTTGGTATTATAATGAGAAGAAAAGTACATGTAACTGTAGGGTTTAATGCAAGCTGTACAAGAGCAGTACAAGATTCTGTAATTAACACAACCTTTGAAAAAATATTCTATGTTCAAACTATAGACAGTGTTCAGAAGTGAAAATATACTAGTCTAATATTTTCAGGAGTGCGCTACTCTCTAGGTTCATGCTTACCTATTGAAATGCTCTACTAAAGATTGACATTTAAGATCAACAGCCTTAGGCCAGGATCACAAATGCGAGGAATATGGCCGAGTCTCGCATGTTAATACCCGGCACTGCTGATGGCCTCAGGAGTGGAGCGTGCGGCCGCATAGCAATACATGGAGCCGCATGCTCCGATCCCGAGGCCGGCGGCAGTGCCAGGTATTAACTTGCGAGACTCGGCCGTATTCCTCGCATGTGTGATCCCGGCCTTATACAGAGATTCAATTGAGGCGAGAGAGAAGAGCAAAATAGGGGACGTTACAGCAGAGGGGCCAAATTCAGTGTGATTGTTCAGTGATTTGGTGTAGATGGCATTTGTCTTGCTGAATATATGATGTACAATTAAAAAATATTATATTGTGGTTCCATATTAGTAAGAAAAATCTACATAATTACTTTCATGTACAAAAAAAACAAAATTCCTGTTGAATTTGAAACGCAATTATATATTTTTATTTCTTCATTCTTATCCCCTTAGTGACCAAGCCAAATTTTACAATTCTGACCTGTGTCACTTTATGAGGTAATAACTCTGGAACGCTTCAACAGATCCAACCGATTCTGAAATTGTTTGTTTCCGTGGCACATTATAATTTATAATAATGGTAAATTCAGGTTGATATGTTTTATGTTTATTTATAAAAAAAAATCAGAAATTTGACAGAAATGTAATAAAAATTGCAATTTTCAAACATTGAATGATTATCCCTTTAATCCAGATAGTCATACCACAGAGAAACATTAATAAATAACATTTCCCTCATGCCCGCTTTACATCAGCAACAATTGTAAAATGCTCATTTATTAGTTAGCATTTTAGGAGGTTTAATAATGTAGAATTTATTTTTTGAAGGAAATTTACTAAATATATTTTTTTAGGGACCTATCCAGGTTTGAAGTGACTTTGAGGGTCCTAAATATTGGAAAACCCCCAAAAGTGATAACATTTTAAAAACAGAACCCCCGACATATTGAAAACTGCTGTCAGGCAGTTTATTAACCCTTCAGGTGCTTTTCAGGAAATAATGCAAAATGGCATGACAGGAATAAAAAAGTTAATTTTTACCACCTAAATGTCGCTAAACTTCTGAACAGGCCGCTACAGCTGGCAGACTCTAAGGCCATTATTTAGCCTTGAACTGCCATGACAAACATCAGGACCACACAAGCATGATCTCAGGGTGCCAATGGGGTTACAAAGGAAGCACACACTGTTAACCATTTATATGATGTAGTCACTATTGATAGCAACATTTAAGGGGTTAAACAGATATGGACGGTGCCAACACTGATCGTGGCTAATCCAGCAAGTTGTCAGCTGTAGTGTAGCAAGTTGACAGCTACTGGATTGTCACCTGTATGGGGATGCTAGTCTCTTATATCTCAGGTCAGTAAAAAGACGTATTGGCAGCCATTAAGGAGTTAATACACTAGAAAGCAGCAGCAATCCGCAAAAAAAATCTGAAATCAGTGTCAGACAAACAGCAAGCTTGCTATTCACAATCAACTGTTTTTCCATTTCTTGTACAATATTTTTGTGAAGGAGGTAATAATTGTTTTTTTTTTACAAATGCAAATGAAAATTCCCCAAAATACAAACATTTAACTGTAACTGTCTCACAAAGTGTGCAAGATGTAAACTATTTTTTCTCATCTATTTTACTAGTCAAATTTAAATCCATACATGTGATTCTAATACAGTGCCCTGTTCCAGCCACTCGTTGTCCATGGCACACCTTTCCTGGTTCCTCAAGGCAGAAAAGGTTGAGGAACCATGTAGTACTCTCATGTAGGAAAAAGTAACTGCACCTCTGCCTTACAGGAACACGCTTGTTATTTGTTTTACAGTGAGCAGACTAATCAATGCACCTTGAGAGTAAAATGTAGGATGTTCAACATTTGTACAAGTTTGAGAATAGAAATGAGCGGAACACTTCGAGCAACCCCAGTCCCCTGTCAACATGAGTGCTCACTCAACATGGACAGGAGCTACGCAAATTTCTTGACCTTCCAGGATCCCAAGCTCAGCTTATGATTTTGAGGGGTTGGTATGTTGTCACCTGTGCACCTCATGCTGCACAGATGTTACCACACCACGCCAGGAAATCAAACTCTGCATTGGAGAACCCGGAAGGTCATGAAATTCGCACAGCTCCTATCCATGGCCAATGCGCACTGAGCTGGACTGTGGACCATAGTTGCACGCAGTGATCCGCTCATCTCTAATTGGGAGTCTAGGGTGTTGAATCAAGACCCTAGGTAGTAGAACTTGAGAAAAGAGGGCTCTAAATATGTTAAGGTCTGAACAGTGAGCGGGAGGGAATAACCACTTGAGATTCAGTGGGAAGCGTTAAACAGATTGAGGTTTTTGTGAAGTTTCTGGAGTGTACTGAAGCTTCAGTTTCAGTCTCAGGTGTGATCTAAAAACCCCTTAGCATTGATATCATTGCCCTACCAGCATCATTAAGCAGGAGACCAATAGCGTTGGTTTTGTCTTTTTCTTAAAATCAACCTAACTTTTTCTTTTAGGTTGAACAGTGATCTTGAACAAATCATCTGCGAAAGAGGAATCCAGGAGGAAACAACAAAGATTTCAACAAATGTGAATTCTAAAGAGAGTTTTGGGTAAGTAAAGGCCATCAGTAAAGTAAGCTTGTCATGTTAACGGTCAACTGTGTATTATAGGTATTGTGTATTGTCTTTTAGGTGTTTTTGGTCATTTGTAAGAAATTATTTGATAGATGTTCCTAGAGGCAATTTTTGAAACCAAATTTTTGGAAAACCTTGCAGTAATCTCATATAAGTACAAATAAAAGCACATCTGCAGTATAGTAGCGCAGCATAGCTATTAGGGTTGTATCTAGAAACAAGCTTGTGGACTCCAGTAAAATGAGCAGAATGGCGAATGCAGCTCTGGAGCACATCACAGGCTTTACAACAACAGTACAAGATGCTGTAAATAATGCAGCCACTAAAGATTAACTTTATGTACAATTGATAAAATTGCAGAAAATATGCTTTTAAGGGAAACTGTGGAACTAATACAACGGAAGCTGCACATTATATGTATTTAGTAACAATGTATGAATTATTATTGAAAAATATTTAGAGTTGAGAGTCCTCAGTGGTTGATACCTTTTAATGGCTAACTGAAAAGATGGTAACAAATTGCAAGCTTTCGAGACTACTCAGGTCTCCTGAGTAGTCTCGAAAGCTTGCAATTTGTTACCATCTTTTCAGTTAGCCATTAAAAGGTATCAACCACTGAGGACTCTCAACTCTAAATATTTTTCTATCTACTGGCTAACACGGTACGAAGATATACATCTTTACTGTATGAATTATTATTGAACATTTTTGATCTGTGCAATGGCTGAAAAGCATGCATCATAGAAAATTGACCGGTGTATAATACCTATTTTTGGGGTTACAGGTTTAGAAGTTTAGAAGGATTAACCAGAATTCTTTTTCTAGGCTGAACAGTCAATTTAAACAAATTAGCTACGAAAGAGAACTCCAAAAGGAACCAACAAAGATTTCCACAGCCATGATATCTAAAGGTACTGCCACACTAAACAATCCCGCTAGCGATCACGATAACACGCATACTAATGCGATCGCTAGCGGGATTGTTTCTATATCGCTAAGTGCGGCCACATTTAGCGATATAGTTAACGACGCTATCGCCGTTAGCTATCTTCTTAACGACTTTAGCGGTACAAAAGTACCGCTAAATCGCTAAGAAAAGGTGCCACACTAGCGATATATACTTACCCAGCGGGAGCGCCGACGAGAAAATAGGGTCTGGAACGATTCCAGCGACGAGCGAGATCACAGCAGGAAGCTCGTCGCTGGCAGCTGCCGCACTGAACAACATCGCTAACGGGATCGCTAAATAGTGACGTTTTTTAGCGATCCCGTTAGCGATATTGTTCAGTGTGGCATACCCTTTAGGAGAATTGGGGGTAAGTACACTAATAGGTTTACACAAGGTAAATGAGTTTACACATTATACATGAGTGAATTAAGATTCTGGTTCTAAAAGCCAACAATGATTTGAATCTGCTATGTATTGTGCTTTTAGTTATTTGTAAAATATTATTATTTTGTGGGAAGCCAAGAGATAATTTTTTTTTTCATCAGGGTGTCCCAAAGCTGAAAAGTTTGGAAAAACATTGCTGTAATCTTATTTGAAAAAATGGATAACTTAATTTTATAATAATGAGCATTATGTTATAAGATGAGGCTATACATTAAGTGGCAGGCACTTCTGTATGTGGGGCAAATTGCTTAGTTTGAGTGTTCCTTACTTTATTACAGTGTTTCAGGTTTTTTTTTATTCAGTGAGCACATATTTGTTTTTATTGAGGTGATAAAGTTGCTTAAGTACTTCTGGACCTCCCACAGGCTTTAATCGTCTGGGCGGTCCACACTTTACTCTTCACTGACATTCTAAAAAGTTAAAGCAGAGAAAGCTGCTTGTACTGTTCTTGCAGGTATGGGGGAAGGGAGCAAACTGTCAGACACACCCTGATTCCCCACAGAAAAGGTTTTATTACAATGTTTTATCTCCCTGATTGCTGTAAATATAATGCCAAACAAGTACTGGGGATACAGATTAGTAAGCACTGATGGTGCTTCCTCCTCCTGACCCAGTGATCATGTGATCACTGGGAGTAGGGATAGAACAGGAGCTGATGGATCCTAGGAGACCCAGCCACCTCAGCTATGCAGGCAGAGACTGAACATTTGTAACTGGGGATAATATACCAGCCCCATTTACAGGAAAAATCAGCAATAAAAAGAATGTATTGATATGTTAAAATACCCCCTCTTGGTCTTTTGAGACCTCATGGTGTGCACAATATATGAAATACATGAAAACAATTAGATATTAATAAAAAAGCTAAATTAATAAATAAATAATAAAAAATAAATATAACACCGCCAGTTTGAATCACTGTTTCTAGCTCCATTCCATCGAAAAAAAAAAATAATAATTTCCACAAAAGGGTTACATTATTTAAAATAGGAAAGATGTGTATCTTCGTACCGTGTTAGCCAGTAGATAGAAAAATATTTAGACTTGAGAGTCCTCAGTGGTTGATACCTTTTAATGGTAACTGAAAATATGGTAACAAATTGCAAGCTTTCGAGACTACTCTTTGATGAAGAGACCTGCGTAGTCTCGAAAGCTTGCAATTTGTTAACATCTTTTCAGTTAGCCATTAAAAGGTATCAACCACTGAGGACTCTCAACTCTAAATATTATTTAAAATGTAATTTAGCAATTCATTGTGCTTGTGAAAAAAATTAAATAAAAAAATGGGGAATAATAGACACATTACCTATTTTTTTTTTTTACCTTTTCCCCGATATCAGTAACAAATGGAAAAAAAAAAAAAAACTAAAAATGTCATAAATATGAATATCCAAACAAGAACATTTTTAGAGACGTTAAAATTGCATGTAGGAACGGACGAAAGGAAAATGGCCCTTAACAGGTTAATTTTGATTTTAATGGTGGTTTATAGTTAATTTGCAATATGACTGGTTTTGTCTTTTGTGAGATAAGTCTGAGTTTTTCATGCAGATTGAACAGTAAACATGAACAAATCAGCTGCAAGAAAGGAATCCAGGAGGAGTCAGAGATTTCTACAATCATGAAATCTAAGGAGAGTTCTGGGTAAGTACAGCAACAAGTTCACACATTATAGTCATAAGCAAAGCAAGATTCTGATGCTAAAATTCAACATTGAAAATCCAACAACTATTTATCAGTATTGTGTATTGTTTTCATGTATTTTTCGTCATTTATAAAAAAACAATTATTGATAGAGGTGCGTTGACTGAAAAAGTAAGATAAGCTGTTAGAGGTCAGTCTAGTGACTCTGGTCTTTAATGCAGCCTGAAGAAGAATAGTTCATGATACTGCACATAATGCAACCTCTGATGATTAATTCTATGTACAAACTGTAAGATGTTGTTCAGAGTGGAAAATATATTTTCATTGGAAACTATGAAACTGCTTAAAACTGCAGTCTCTCATTATAATTAATTACTCAAATAGTATTGAAGATTCCCTAACATTATTTATCTATGCTCAGGTCCCAAATGTAGGCAAAACAAAGACTTTGGGGGCGATTCATTAACACTGGCGTAGTGCACACCAGCCTTAATGAAGTTCTCACTGGAGTGCATTGATCTCCGCTGCTCAATGAATCAAGCACTTCTGATATCCAGCGTGAGCTGTTGCCAGAAATGTACGCAGGCTGGGGCTGACATCCATTTCTAAGAGTAAAGCGAGATCGCTAGCGAGATCGCTGAAGCGTCACCGATTTTGTGAGCATCAGCGACCTAGCCAGCGATCTCGCTTAGTGTGACACGCAGCAACGACCAGCCCCCCTGCTGGGTATCGCTGATCGTTGTCCAATGGCCTGGACCATTTTTTCATCGTTGGTCTCCCGCTGGCCAGCGCGCATCGCTGCGTGTGACAGCGGGAGACCAACAATAAGCGAGCTGGTATCCAATGTACACATCGGGTAACTAAGAGCTGCGCGGCGCCTAGTTACCCGATATGTACCCTGGATACCGGCTCCCAGCTTCTGCTGTAGAGCGCTGGGAGCCGGTATCCAGGGTGCATATTGGGTAACTAGGCGCCGCGCAGTGCTTAATTACCCGATGTGTACATTGAATACCAGCTCCCAGCGCTCTACAGCAGAAGCTGTAAGCCGGTATCCAGGATACATATTGGGTAACTAGGTGCTGCGCGGTGCTTAGTTACCCGATGTTTAGCCTGGATACCAGCGTGCTCGCTGGTCCTGATCGCTGGTGTGTCTGCCTATGTGTCAACTCACCAGCGATCAGCTAAGATATCCCAGCGATCCCATCCAGGTCGGATCGTTGGTGGGATCACTGGAACATTGAAGAGTGTGACGGGACCCTAAGTTACACCACTGATGAATTTGACGTGTGGGCATGACCGCCAACTCCGACAATATTCTGCCTATGCTACGCTCATATCACGTATTGTGAAGTATTGTGTCTTTATTACTTGTTTTTAGCTGCTTTGTCTTCTGTGAGATCAACTCAGTTCTTCTTGTAGGCAGAACTGTAAACCTGAACAAGACAGCAGCGAAAGAGGTTTTCAGGAGTCGTCGACACAGATATCCACAAACATGAACTCTAACGAAAGATGGGGGTAAGTACCGCAATAAGCTGACACACTGCGGCCGTGAGAAAAGTAATATTCTGTTGCTAAAAGTCAATAATGTTTTAGGTGTTTTTGGTCACTTATAAAAAAATATTTAGTAAGGTGCAAAAAGGTAAATTTTTTTCTACATGGATGTTCAATGGTCGGAAAGTCAGGGAAAACCTGCAATAATTTTGTGCAGGAAAAAATAATTGCCCCTCTGTATTAGATGATCTTGGCTAAGTTGTTAAAAGGAACTATACGTTTGATAAACATAAATAAATAACACAGGCGAATATAAGAAACTTTGTAATATATCTTACCAGCTTCCTTCCCAACTTATCAGCCATTTCTTAGTCTACCCCCCTCTCATAAACTTGTCATCCATTCTGAAAAATCAGCCCAAATTCATTTTGCTTAGAGAAGATGGACTACAGATGTTATGTGACACAGCGCATTATACTCTATGGAGAAGGAATGAAAGCACTGAGGAGCAGGGAGAGAAAGACATGCACAGGAAGGCTAAAAGAGGAACTGGTGTTTTAATTCTTATTGTAGAAATCAATAGTACATAAGATATAATACAAAGTTGCATATTTTCATATCAGAGAAATCTGCTTCTTTCTCTGTCAGAACAGATCAGTCATTATCAAAATTCTAAATTCCTAGATAAAATCTGTATTCCAGTGAAGAAAGATTGTTACATTACTGAGATAGGAGATGGTAACTGCTACTGAAAGAGGGAAGAGCTAAAGACAGAACTCCCCACTCCTATCTGCGAAGAATCTTATCAGTAGCAGCTGCCATCTCCTATCTCAGTAATGGGAAAGTCTGTCTTCGCTGAATATAGATTGTAAGGCTGTGGTTCCACGGTCCGGAACCACAGTGCTTTGGACGGAGCAGAAAGTCCGCTCCGCCCAAAGCCCCACCCCCTTGTGAACGCGCCGTGAATCCGGATGTGCTCATTGAACACATCCGGAATCACCGCAGCGCTAGTAGGCCTGTGTTATTTCCCTTGCGGCGACGAAGCGTCGCCGCAAGGGAAAAGGACATGCTGCAAACTAAAAAGACGTGCCGCATGTCTGTTAACGCAGGTCTGCCGCCTGCATGTTTTTACGCATAGTGGAGATGGGATTTCTTGAAATCCCCTCCACTATGCTGTAACATCTGGACGCTGCGTGTTTGACGCTGCGCCAGCGCACAGCGTCAAACACGCAGCATTTACTGAAGGAATCCTGACCGTGGAAACACACCCTAACTCTGTTTCAAACTACACCCTGTTGAAAAAAAACACGTGTCAAGTATATAAAGGTAATTTCCACTAAAACGGGTATATTATTTAAAATGTAATTTAGTAATTCTTTGTGCTTGTGAAAAAAATAAACAAACAAAAAAAACTGGAATAATAGACACATATTACCTATTGTTTTTTTTACATGTTCACAGATATCAGTAACAAATATAAAAAGATCTAAAAAAAACAAATATGAATATCCAAACAAAAACATTTTTTTTTACAGCCGTTAAAATTGCATCTAAGAACCGAGGAAAGGAAAATGACCCTTAACTGGTTAATTTTTATTTTAATGGTGATTTATAGATTTATAGTTAATTTGCAATATGACTTGTTTTGTCTTTTATGAGATCAATCTGAGGTTTTTTTTTTTGCAGGTTGAACTGTAAACTTGAACAAATCAGCTACAAGAAAGGAATCCAGGAGGAGTCAGATATTTCTACAAACATGAAATCTAAGGAGAGTTCTGGTAAGTACAGCAACAAGTTCACACATAGTAGTCATAAGTGAAGCAAGATTCTTATGCTAAAATTCAACATTGAAAATTCAACAACTATTTATCAGTATTGTGTATTGTTTTCAAGTATTTTTTGTCATTTATAAAAAAAATTATTGATAGAGGTGCCCGTTGACTGAAAAAGTAAGATAAGCTGTTAGGGGTCAGTCTAGTGACTCTGGTCTTTAATGCAGCCTGAAGAAGAATAGTTCAAGATACTGCACATAACGCTACCTCTGATGATTAATTCTATGTACAAACTGTAAAATGTTGTTCAGAGCGGAAAATACATTTTCACTGGAAACTATGAAACTGCTTAAAACTGCAGTCTCTCTTTATAATTAATTACTCAAATAGTATTGAAGATTCCCTAACATTATTTATCTATGCTCAGGTCCCAAATGTAGGCAAAACAAAGACTTTGGAGGCGATTCATTAACACTGGCTTAGTGCACACCAGTCTTAATGAAGTGCTCGCTGGAGTATATTGATCTCCGCTGCTCAATGAATCAAGCGCTTCTGATATCCAGCATGCGCTGTCACCAGAAATGTACACAAGCTGGGGGCTGACATCCATTTCTGGAGTAAGTTACACCACTGATGAATTTGTCGGGTGGGCATGACCGCCAACTCCCGCCAATATTCTGCCCATGCTGCGCTCATATCACGGTATTGTGAAGTATTGTGTATTATTACCTAATTTTAGCTGCTTTGTCTTTTGTGAGATCAACCCGAGTTCTTCTTGCAGGCCAAACTGTAAACTTGAACAAGTCAGCAGCGAAAAAGGTTTTCAGGAGGAGTCGACACAGATATCCACAAACATGAAATCTAATGAGAGATGGGGGTAAGTACCGCAATAAGTTGACACACTGTGCCTGTGAGAAAAGTAATATGCTGTTGCTAAAAGTCAATAGTGATTGTGTTTTTAGGTGTTTTTGGCCACTTATAAAAAATATTTTGTAAGGTGCGAAAAGGTAAATTTTTTCCACATAAGTGTTCAATAGTCAAAAATGCTGGGAAACCCTGCAATAATCTTGTGTAGGAAAAAGTAATTGCCCCTCTGTATTAGATGATCTTGGCTAAGCTGTTAAAAAGGAACTGAACTTTTGACAAACATAAATGAATATCACAGGCGAATATAAGAAACTTTGTAATATATCTTACCAGCTTCTTTTCCAACTTATCAGCCATTTCTTAGTCTACCCCTCCTCCTAAACTTGTCATCCATTCTGAAAAAACAGCCCAAATTATTTTTTCTTAGAGAAGATGGACTACAGTTGTTATATGACAGTTAGTGTTGAGCATTCCGATACCGCAAGTATCGGGTATCGGCCGATATTCGCGTTATCGGAATTCCGATACTTAATTCCGATACTTTTCAATATCGTATACCGGAATCGGAAGTTCCCATAATTCTTTGAGAGGCAATGTGATTTTGGTCAGCCAATGAGGAATCCTACGAAGTGTGGGCACATCCTGTAATGCTGCGGTCATCTTAACTAATGGCATGGCTGTGATTGGCTGCTGAAATGATGTCAGAATGCACTATAAAAGGCGCCGCCGCCATTTTAGCGTCACTGTGCTGTGAACTCAGTAAGGGACAGAACGCTACTCTGCTCACTCTGAGGGCAGTTAGATATTGCGATTTTGTGTACTACTGTGCTTGAGGCAGGCTAGTTTACCAACCGCTGTGTAAAGCTTCATTTTGCCAGTGTTGTTTTAACAGCTCTGTGCAAGGTGTGTGTGTGACAGTGCAGGTGACGCTGCAGTTTGCTCTGCATCCACCGCTGTTTGTAGGCATCTGCACGTGTCACTGACTCTTTTTTTTTTTTTTTTATTTAGTGGAATTGGTGCAGCTCCATTATATTAGAAAAAAAATCAAATCTATTAGTGTGACGTGCTTCCATCCGTATACAATACATTGGTTGCAAACACTATAGAAGTACACAAAGGAGCTTTTCACAGATAGTGAATAGTTGTGTTTCAGTGTTCACTGCAGTCTGTGAGGTTTTGATTTTTTGAGTGCAGATCACGCTCCAGTTAGTTCTTCAACCACTGCTGGTTGTAGTCTGCTGAGCGTGTGTCACTGCCTCATCCTTCACATTTTTCTCTAATTGGTGCTGCTCCATTTTAGTGGAAAAAAATCTAATCTATTAGTGTGACGCGCTTCCATCCGTATACAATACATTGGTTGCAAACACTATAGAAGTACACAAAGGAGCTTTTCACAGATAGTGAATAGTTGTGTTTCAGTGTTCACTGTAGTCTGTGAGCTTTTCATTTTGTGAGTGCAGATTACGCTCCAGTTTGTACTTCAACCACTGCCGGTTGTAGTCTGCTGAGCGTGTGTCACTGCCTCATCCTTCACATTTTTCTCTAATTGGTGCTGCTCCATTTTAGTGGAAAAAAATCTAATCTATTAGTGTGACGCGCTTCCATCCGTATACAATACATTGGTTGCAAACACTATAGAAGTACACAAAGGAGCTTTTCACAGATAGTGAATAGTTGTGTTTCAGTGTTCACTGTAGTCTGTGAGCTTTTCATTTTGTGAGTGCAGATTACGCTCCAGTTTGTACTTCAACCACTGCCGGTTGTAGTCTGCTGAGCGTGTGTCACTGCCTCATCCTTCACATTTTTCTCTAATTGGTGCTGCTCCATTTTAGTGGAAAAAAATCTAATCTATTAGTGTGACGCGCTTCCATCCGTATACAATACATTGGTTGCAAACACTATAGAAGTACACAAAGGAGCTTTTCACAGATAGTGAATAGTTGTGTTTCAGTGTTCACTGTAGTCTGTGAGCTTTTCATTTTGTGAGTGCAGATTACGCTCCAGTTTGTACTTCAACCACTGCCGCTTGTAGTCTGCTGAGCGTGTGTCACTGCCTCATCCTTCACATTTTTCTCTAATTGGTGCTGCTCCATTTTAGTGGAAAAAAATCTAATCTATTAGTGTGACGCGCTTCCATCCGTATACAATACATTGGTTGCAAACACTATAGAAGTACACAAAGGAGCTTTTCACAGATAGTGATAGTGAATAGTTGTGTTTCAGTGTTCACTGTAGTCTGTGAGCTTTTCATTTTGTGAGTGCAGATTACGCTCCAGTTTGTACTTCAACCACTGCCGGTTGTAGTCTGCTGAGCGTGTGTCACTGCCTCATCCTTCACATTTTTCTCTAATTGGTGCTGCTCCATTTTAGTGGAAAAAAAATCTAATCTATTAGTGTGACGCGCTTCCATCCGTATACAATACATTGGTTGCAAACACTATAGAAGTACACAAAGGAGCTTTTCACAGATAGTGAATAGTTGTGTTTCAGTGTTCACTGTAGTCTGTGAGCTTTTCATTTTGTGAGTGCAGATTACGCTCCAGTTTGTACTTCAACCACTGCCGGTTGTAGTCTGCTGAGCGTGTGTCACTGCCTCATCCTTCACATTTTTCTCTAATTGGTGCTGCTCCATTTTAGTGGAAAAAAATCTAATCTATTAGTGTGACGCGCTTCCATCCGTATACAATACATTGGTTGCAAACACTATAGAAGTACACAAAGGAGCTTTTCACAGATAGTGAATAGTTGTGTTTCAGTGTTCACTGTAGTCTGTGAGCTTTTCATTTTGTGAGTGCAGATTACGCTCCAGTTTGTACTTCAACCACTGCCGGTTGTAGTCTGCTGAGCGTGTGTCACTGCCTCATCCTTCACATTTTTCTCTAATTGGTGCTGCTCCATTTTAGTGGAAAAAAATCTAATCTATTAGTGTGACGCGCTTCCATCCGTATACAATACATTGGTTGCAAACACTATAGAAGTACACAAAGGGGCCTTTCACAGATACTGAACAGTTGTCTGCAGGGTTCACTGTAGTCTGTGAGGAATAACCACACTTAGGCCTTAACTTTTCTGACTTTCTTTATCAATCTACCAAGATGAAGAAGTCAGTGAGTAAGGCACGTGGTCGTGGTCGAGGCCGTGGATTTGCAGCAGGGAGAGGACGTGGGGATTCTGTGGCTGCTGCCGCACCCAGTGACACAGCATCCACCAGTTTTCCCCGTGAGCGTTCCTTTATGCGCACTTTTGTAGGAGCTCAGCGTACCCCCCTGCTGCGTGAAGAACAAATTGAAGCCGTTGTTGGTTGGATGGCAGCCAATGCATCGACTTCAATACCTTCCACCTCCTCTCAGGACCACAGCACTGTTGAACAACCATCAGTCTCTTCACCGCCTGCCAAATTGCCCAGGCAGTCAGAGAGCTCTGTACAGGAGCCAGCTGAGTCTCTGCTTCTGTTCTCAGAATCTGTTGGCTTGGAAACAGGGCCCAGCCAAGCAGCATTCTGGAATGTGAAGAAGAGGCAGTATGCAGTGATGCGCAACAGCTGTGTCTCTCTGAATCTGAAGAGGCGGGTGAGCCAGTGCCGATGGTCAGCACACCGCAGAACGCATCTGATGATGATGAGACTCAGTTGCCAGTTTCTGTTGAGCATGGTGCTGGCCAGACCACCCAACAACAGCAGGTGTTGGAAGAGGGTAGTGGTGGAGATGATGAGGTCCAAGACCCAACATGGCGTGAGGAACAGGAAGGTGGTGGGAGCAGCTCTGAGGAAGAGATTGCACCAACGGTCCAAACAGTAGGGAGAGGTAGGCTGCAGACTCGCTTGCCTGTAGCCTCCAGTTTGGCACCCGTTCGGAGCAGTTCTCTTACAACAGCCAAACCGGGCGCTCCCAGGACTTGCTCTGCGTGGTCCTTTTTTGATACAGTTGCAGATGATATTTGCTATGTAAAATGCAAGCTGTGTAATCAAAAAATTAAAAGAGGTAAAAGTGTCAGTAACCTTAATACAACAAATATGTGGAAACATGTGCGGTCAAAGCACTTTGTTGAGTTACAAAGACACACTGGAGATGTAGGCCAACCTACAGCAGCACCTACATCTTCAGCTCCTGTTGGAGCCTCTTCCTCCAGTTCACACACAGCTGGTAAGGCTTCCTCAAAGGATCGCCATGGAAGAACCTCTGTCACTGTTGTCCAGAGACACAGTGTTATTCCACCCACAGCTGCAAGTTCCCTGTCATCCTCACACACCCAGGCCACAAAACAGCCATCGGTAGCACAGGCATGGGATAAAGACGGCCATACTCGGCAAACCATCCACGAGCACAGGCTCTGAATGCTGGCATTGCAAAACTCCTGTCCCTTGAAATGCTGTCATTCAGGCTGGTGGAGACTGACAGTTTCCGTGAATTAATGGCATTGGCAGTCCCACAATACAATGTGCCCAGCCGATTTTATTTCAGCAGGCAAGCCGTCCCTGGTCTGCAAAAGCATGTTGAGGCAAAAATTAAACATGCGCTACTAAACGCCGTCAGTAGCAAGGTCCACCTGACCACCGATGCGTGGACCAGTACCCATGGCCAGGGACGATACCTTTCACTCACTGCCCATTGGGTGAATGTTGTGGAGCCGGGTACAGATCTTGCGAGTGGCGCTGTACGTGTTCTGCCAACTCCAAGGATTGCCGGAATCAAGTCTGTCCACATTGACTCCTCCTCCTACTCCAGTTCCTCAGAATCATCGCTGCAGGAGCCGTCACGGTCTACCTCCACATGGATCCGTGGACGCTTACCTGATGCGACCGATATGAGCACAGCCGTGGCCAAACGGCAACAGGCCGTTCTGAAATTAATTCCCATGGGGAATCGAAGCCACACAGCGCAGGAGGTCTGGAATGCCATCAAGCAGGAGAGCGACGTGTGGTTTTTGCCAGCGAATCTCCAGCCAGGCTTGGTAGTGTGTGACAATGGCCGAAATCTGGTGGCAGCTCTGGGCCTTGGCAACCTCACTCACATACCATGTCTGGCACATGTGCTCAACTTGGTCGTGCAGAGTTTTTTTGAGGGACTATCCGGATCTTGATGCACTGCTGCACAAGGTCCGCCTAGAGTGCGCTCACTTGCGACGTTCCAGCATGGCCAGATCGCGCATTGCAGCTCTGCAACGCAGATTGCGCCTTCCTGAACATCGCATCATATGTGACGTATCCACCAGGTGGAATTCAACGTTACATATGTTGGAGCGGTTGTGTGAGCAGCAGCCAGCAGTTATGGAGTATCAGCTGCATCAGGCGCAATCAACACGCAATTTGCGCCGTCCACACTTCACCATTAATGAGTGGGCCACTATGAAGGACATGTGCCACGTTTTGCGTGCGTTTGATGAGTCAACGCGGATGGCGAGTGCAGATGATGCACTAGTCAGCCTGACTGTCCCCCTTATCTGCCTGCTTCAAAAAACACTGCAAGCAATAAGGGATGAGGTTTTGGAAGAGGTGGAGGATGAGGAGTCACAAATTCCATCACCTTCTGGAAAGTCAGCGCAACGTGGTTCCTCACAAAGGGCTGGGCAGGGCTCACTTTGTGAGGAGGATGAGGAGGAGGAGTCAATGGAGGAGGAAGACATCGCTCCAGAGGGAGGTACACAACGCTCTAGTCAGTATGTAGAGCGAGGGTGGGGTGATGCAGAGCAGGCAGAGATAACGCCTCTTGCAGAGGACAGCGTTTCTTTGCCAGTTGGGAGTCTGCAGCACATGGTTGATTTCATGCTGCAGTGCCTAAGAAACGACCGCCGCATCGCCCACATTCTCACGACGTCTGATTATTGGGTGTACACCCTCCTAGACCCTCGCTACCGGGACAACGTCAAAAGCCTCATCACACCGTTGAACCGGGAGCGTAAAATGCGGGAGTACCAAGACACACTGGTGCAATCCCTAATGTTCTACCTTACTGCCGAGAGCACTGCTGCTGCTACTGCTTTACAAAGCAGCTCTGTGCGTCGAGGCAGTGTAGAGAGCTCTGCAACAAGAGGGAGCACACGCAGTGCCTCTGCACAGGGAAAGACCAGTATGTTAAAAATGTGGCAAAGTTTTGTGGCAGCGCCACAAATGTCTACACCATCCGAGAGGGCTCCAGTCAGCGGGAGGCAACGTATCCGTCAGATGGTGACAGACTACTTGGCTTTGCCTCTCAGTGTACTCCCAGATGGCTCTTCCCCATTCAAGTTTTGGGTCTCTAAGCTGGATACATGGCCAGAGCTTAGCCAGTATGCATTGGAGGTGCTGGCTTGCCCTGCTGCCAGTGTATTATCGGAGCGCGTCTTTAGTGCTGCAGGTGGTGTACTAACAGACCGTCGCATGCGACTATCCTCCGATAATGTAGACCGGCTTACTTTTCTGAAAATGAACAAGGCATGGATCTCGGCAGAATTTGTCTGTCCGTTTTCAGATTAAATAACTGGTTCGCAACGTTATCCATGTCTCCTGTATGTTCATCTTTCTACCACCTGAACTCTACTCCCTGGGCTCCAACACTGCCAGTTGCTGCTCAGAAGTGTCATGTCCACAGAACAAAACACAAGCTCTACTGTTAGTGGGGTTCAGTAACGCCAGCTGTTCCCCTGCTGTGTCAACGGCAAGAAGTCTCCTGTTCCCGACACAT
Source organism: Oophaga sylvatica (assembly GCA_033576555.1). Lineage (NCBI taxonomy): Eukaryota > Metazoa > Chordata > Amphibia > Anura > Dendrobatidae > Oophaga > Oophaga sylvatica. The sequence continues at coordinate 58,663,485 of JARQOD010000010.1, read as the reverse complement.
GGACAAAAAACACATGACCAACATGCTCCAAATAGGGAAGAGCCGTCACCCTGCTTGTTATGCTGAAAACATGAAATTGTGAAGTTTTGCAGGCCTAGAATGATAAATTTTTATGACAAATATGGACAAATAATAATTTGTCATCACAGCGCATATCTGCACATGTCTATTAGAAATGGTAACAAAAAATAAAACATAGTCTACTCTTCACATTTGAAATTAATGCATAAAAGTACATTTCAGACTTATGAATTAATGCTTTTTAAGGAACTTTATCTGTACCTGTAAGATAATGCAGTCAATGGATGTACGAATCATTAAATCCTCATCATCATCATCACGAGTTTTTATTTATGACAGACATTATAAAATACACATACTGATGCCAACTGTAACTTCAAACACCATATATGAAATGGCCAGCATGTAAACATGGTAATAATGTCCAATAATAAATTATTACATCTAGAAAGTGCATCATGCATACTGACAATAGGTAGTTATACCTGCAAGTGCTGTTGAAACAACCACAAGAGATATAAATTAATACTGGTATATAGGTATCACAGTGCATAGTTACTCATGGACAATGTTGATGTAATACTGTATCTCAATTAAGTCAGCGTCAACCATTAGGCTTGTTAGTCTTGTACATTGTTAAAGAGGGAACGTAATTTTTTTGTTTGTCATAGGTGGAGTATTACACATTAAATTATTACTGCTGTATTTTTTTTTGCGTCCCTAGTGCGCAATAACGCAGCCTAACCTCACATTTGATAGTCAGCTAATTGCCACACGCTACCCTACCCTACGCGTGACAGTAGGAAGGTAGTGTTGACGGATAAAGCTTTGCGCAACCAGACATTCTTTTACCCTCTTCAACACTCTACAAGCAAAAAATGCATGATTTCAGCCGCAGACTTTATTGACGTACAGTATAACATCGGCATTACCCATCAGAGGCTGTCCACTGTCTGATACAGACATAGAATATACCTTTGCTATCCGTAGCCTTTGTTTCACCTACACTTGCAGGCACACACTTAAATTGTGACAAACAATGCCTAATGTTTTTTTAAATGGTTATTTTTTATTGTACATTATTGTGTCATCAATCACATTGATGAGTCCATGCTGGACATGTCATACATGCTATAGAAAGTTACGATTTTATGAACTTAAATAATTGAAATGTCTGTGACTGTCACATAAAATTTGCGATGATGATGATGAGTGACTATTACAAAATCCATTGTCTTCACTATGTTATGGTTTAACATAGCGTTCCTTAAGCATTATTCTATAAAAAAAAAAATGTACTTTTATTCTTAAATTTACAACACTATATTTTGTTACCAATTTTTTGGGTGTTGTGTTGTTCCATTTATTTTTGGCATGTGCATATATGCGTTTATATTTGTATTTTCTTTATTTTTCCTTCTTGAAATTAGAAAACATGTGTATCTTTGTACCGTGTTAGCCAGTAGATAGAAAAATATTTAGACTTCAAGTCAGCAGTGGTTGATACCTTTTAATGGATAACTGAAAAGATGGAAACAAAATGCAAGCTTTCAAGGCTACTCACGTCTCTTCATCAGGGAAAGACTAACTAAAAAAATTAAGCATCACATATTTCTATACACAACAGGACACAGAATAGTGCAATAGGTAAGACAAGTAAGTGACGTTATCAGAACTGTCATTATCTCACAGGGATGAACATAAATATTGGAACAGTTCCTAGATAAGGATAGAAAGTTTGATTGCCCTCTCATTGGCGTATTTTTTTGGTTTTCATGACCCTGGAAGGGCATAGACGCAGATTCCTTAATTGATATAGAATGACATAAATCCATGTGATCTATTCATTCCATCACTAACAGTGTCAAAGGTCATGATGAGCTTATATTCTGAAACCTTTGTACGTTTCTCATATTTGAAGTTATATTTTTAATACCAGTAATTCCATATCCATGATGCTATGACCGGGCAAACAAAAGTCTTTTGCCACAGTAAATTCATTAATTTATCTGTGATTGTGTGGCGCTGATAATTCATCCTTGTTCTCCTTTTTGTTGCCGGTCTCCCCTCACTTGTCCCTCCCTCACTTGTCTTAGCTATTCCTGTGTCCTGTTGTGTGTAGAAATATGTGATTCTTCATTTTTGGCTTTACTCTTAGCCTGATGAAGACACCTGAGTAGTCTCGAAAGCTTTGAATTTGTTACCATATTTTCAGTTAGCCATTAAACGTTATCAACCACAGAGGACTGTCAAGTATAAAATATTTTTCTATTCTTGTAATTGAAATTTATCATTTTATTGTTGTAGTAAAAGTTCATTTATTCTTGTTTGAAGTACATACATTTGCAATGGCCACGTAACAAGGCAATAACTCAATATTTTGTGCCTACACCCTCCTTGACCCTGGGCTTCAACAGCGCCAGTTGCTGCTCAGAAGTGTTAGATGCACAGATGAAAACAATCGCTGATGTGTTTGTGGGTTCATAACGCCTGCTGTTCCCCTGCTGTGTGTCTGGCAAAAATTACTGCTGCTAACTACAACTTCAACTTCAAACGTCTCATACTAGGCCTCTGCCTACACCCCTCCTTGACCCTGGGCTTCAACAGCGCTAGTTGCTGCTCAGAAGTGTTAGATGCACAGATGAAAACAATCGCTGAGTGTTTGTGTGGGGTTCAGTAACGCCTGCTGTTCCCCTGCTGTGTGTCTGGCAAAAATTACTGCTGCCAACTACAACTTCAACTTCAAACGTCTCATACTAGGCCTCTGCCTACACCCTCCTTGACCCTGGGCTTCAACAGCGCCAGTTGCTGCTCAGAAGTGTTAGATGCACAGATGAAAACAATCGCTGATGTGTTTGTGGGGTTCAGTAACGCCTGCTGTTCCCCTGCTGTGTGTCCGGCAAAAATTACTGCTAGCTACCTAATCATGGTGAAAAAAACATGACATCTCAAAGTGTGTAGTGCTACACATAGATATGAGGCTACACCATGATTTCTAAGCTGTAAACATTTGAAACGTCAATTTTCAAACCATAAAATGATTTGTCTTTGTCACAAATCTGTAACAAAATAATTGTGACATATTATTACAGATAGCACATGTCGAAAACAAATGCAAACACAAAAGCCTACTTATGCTATAGGATACTGATGGTCAACCTTGTCACTCCATAGCTTAGACAAATCCAACTCACATCATGATGACTCAAATACTGCAATGTTGGAAGTGCATAATGTGGGTTGAACTTTGACAACTGCTGCAGTGCGAAGTTATACTTCAGTGTTCTTGCCTTTGAAATAAAGCATACAAGTAAATATAATATCCAATGTTGATTAAGGGACGTGATGTACACCTGTAATATTGTGCAAACAATGCATGTAGGAATAGTCCTCTTCAACATTACTTTATATTTGTGTCATTTTAAAAAATACATATTTGATTAGAAAGTTAACAGCCCATATCATAAAGGTCCTTCATGTAAACATGATAATCGCTAACAAAAATCATGCATTACCTTGGAAAGTCAATAGTGCATAGTCACAATAGCAAAATATATACCTGTAAGTGGTGCTGAAAGAACGACAACTGATAGAATAGGTGAATGATATCTATTTATCAACTGAATAGCGACACCTGTACAATGTCGATATAATACTGTAAACCCTTTAAAAAAACAGCTGTGTCACACCTCACCGCATTTTTCTTGTAGCTTGTTATGTAATAGGGCACATGCGGTATGTTTCATCATAGGTGCATGTTTACTGAGTAAAGCAGTCATGACAACGCCTTTGTGTTGTCGTACGCTTGCGATGATGAACGATGCGCACCGTGAAGTTAGTCTGCGTCATAAGACGCACAGACGCTCCAATACCCAACGCGTCACAGCAGGAAGCCCCGTCTGTGCGTCCAAACAAAGGCGCAAGCATACATGCACGTACCCTTTTAAAAGCTAATAAAAAAAAAAGGATGTAGTAGTAACGCACACTTTATTGAGGTACAGTATTACATCGCCATTCACCATCTGTGGCTATGCAGTGTCATCTATATATACCTTATCTATCCGTTGTCATGCTTGCAAGTCCACAGTCAGGCATAAATAACTGTTTTCACTAGCACTTTTTAAAGGTTTTTTTTTTGTTAATATAAATGATTGCCACATATTATCAGTATTACATGATGGAAATTTTAGATATTTTTAAAAACTTTTTAGTATATTATTCAGCAAATGAAAATGGTGTACAAACTGTTACTTATCCATCATTAATGGATTCTGATAAATACTTGTATGCTTTTAATTAAAAACCGTATAGCGATTATTTAACCGATTTTTATTGTGGTTTGCATTGCTTTTCAACATGTTAATGTATGCTTTATGTTTGTCAATTATTAATTTACATATATTTTTTAAAGTAAAATCATCATCTTATGTACTAAAGGTTATATTTCTCTTGTTTGGAGTATAGACATTTTTTAAATTTACACGTAACAAGGAAATACTTGATCTAGTATTTAAACATCCTCCTTGACCCTGGGCCTCCAACACCGCCAGTTGTTGCTTGGAAGTGCTGTTAGCACAGTCTACACTTGCTCCTGTGTTACTGGGGTTCAGTAATGTCAGCTGTTCCCCTGCTGTGTGAACGGCAAAAAGTCCTGCTGCCTCCACCCTGTTCTCTTCTCATCCCTGGTTACAACACCGCCAGTTGTTTCTCGGAAGTGCTTTTAGCACAGTCTACACTTGCTCCTGTGTTACTGGGGTTCAGTAATGTCAGCTGTTCCCCTGCTGTGTGAACGGCAAAAATCCTGCTGCCTCCACCATGTTCTCTTCTCATCCTGGGTTACAACACCGCCAGTTGTTTCTCGGAAGTGCTGTTAGCACAGTCAACACTTGCTCCTGTGTTACTGGTTCAGTAATGTCAGCTGTTCCCCTGCTGTGTGAACGGCAAAAAGTCCTGCTGCCTCCACCATGTTCTCTTCTCATCCCTGGGTTACAACACCGCCAGTTGTTTCCCCCGAAGTGCTGTTAGCACAGTCTACAACTTGCTCCTGTGTTACTGGGGTTCAGTAATGTCAGCTGTTCCCCTGCGTGTGAACGGCAAACAGTCCTGCGCCTCACCATGTTCTCTTCTCATCCCTGTTCTCTTCTCATCCCTGGTTACAACACCGCCAGTTTTTCTCGAAGTGCTGTTTAGCACAGTCTACACTGCTCCCTGTTACTGGGGTTCAGTAATGTCAGCTGTTCCCCTGCTGTGTGAACGGCAAAAAGTCCTGCTGCCTCCACCATGTTCTCTTCTCATCCCTGGGTTACAACACCGCCATTGTTTCTCGGAAGTGCTGTTAGCACAGTCTACACTTGCTCCTGTGTTACGGGTTCAGTAATGTCAGCTGTTCCCCTGCTGTGTGAACGGCAAACAGTCCGCTGCCTCCACCATGTTCTCTTCTCATCCCTGTTCTCTTCTCATCCCTGGTTTACAACACCGCCAGTTGTTTCTCGGAAGTGCTGTTAGCACAGTCTACACTTGCTCCTGTGTTACTGGGGTTCAGTAATGTCAGCTGTTCCCCTGCTGTGTGAACGGCAAACAGTCCTGCTGCCTCCACCATGTTCTCTTCTCATCCCTGTTCTCTTCTCATCCCTGGGTTACAATACCGCCAGTTGTTTCTCGAAGTGCTGTTTAGCACAGTCTACACTTGCTCCTGTGTTACTGGGTTCATAATGTCAGCTGTTCCCCTGCTGGTGAACGGCAAAAAGTCCTGCTGCCTCCACCCTGTTCTCTTCTCATCCCTGGTTACAACACCGCCAGTTGTTTCTCGGAAGTGCTGTTAGCACAGTCTAACACTTGCTCCCGTGTTACTGGGGTTCAGTAATGTCAGCTGTTCCCCTGCTGTGTGAACGGAAAAAAAGTCCTGCTGCCTCCACCATGTTCTCTTCTCATCCCTGGTTACAACACCGCCATTGTTTCTCGAAGTGCTGTTAGCACAGTCTACACTTGCTCCTGTGTTTACTGGGGTTCAGTAATGTCAGCTGTTCCCCTGCTGTGTGAACGGCAAAAAGTCCTGCTGCCTCCACCATGTTCTCTTCTCATCCCTGGTTACAACACCGCCAGTTGTTTCTCTCGGAAGTGCTGTTAGCACAGTCTACACTTGCTCCCGTGTTACTGGGGTTCAGTAATGTCAGCTGTTCCCCTGCTGTGTGAACGGCAAAAAGTCCTGCTGCCTCCACCCTGTTCTCTTCTCATCCCTGGGTTACAACACCGCCAGTTTGTTTCTCGGAAGTGCTGTTAGCACAGTCTACACTTGCTCCCGTGTTACTGGGGTTCAGTAATGTCAGCTGTTCCCCTGCTGTGTGAACGGCAAAAAGTCCTGCTGCCTCCACCATGTTCTCTTCTCATCCCTGTTCTCTTCTCATCCCTGGGTTACAACACCGCCAGTTGTTTTCTCGAAGTGCTGTTAGCACAGTCTAACACTTGCTCCTGTGTTACTGGGGTTCAGTAATGTCAGCTGTTCCCCTGCTGTGTGAACGCAAAAAGTCCTGCTGCCTCCACCCTGTTCTCTTCTCATCCCTGGGTTACAACACCGCCAGTTGTTTCTCGGAAGTGCTGTTAGCACAGTCTACACTTGCTCCCGTGTTACTGGGGTTCAGTAATGTCAGCTGTTCCCCTGCTGTGTGAACGGCAAAAAGTCCTGCTGCCTCCACCATGTTCTCTTCTCATCCCTGGGTTACAACACCGCCATTGTTTCTCGGAAGTGCTGTTAGCACAGTCTACACTTGCTCCTGTGTTACTGGGGTTCAGTAATGTCAGCTGTTCCCCTGCTGTGTGAACGGCAAAAGTCCTGCTGCCTCCACCCTGTTCTCTTCTCATCCCTGGTTACAACACCGCCAGTTGTTTCTCGGAAGTGCTGTTAGCACAGTCTACACTTGCTCCCGTGTTACTGGGGTTCAGTAATGTCAGCTGTTCCCCTGCTGTGTGAACGGCAAAAAGTCCTGCTGCCTCCACCATGTTCTCTTCTCATCCCTGGGTTACAACACCGCCAGTTGTTTCTCGGAAGTGCTGTTAGCACAGTCTACACTTGCTCCCGTGTTACTGGGGTTCAGTAATGTCAGCTGTTTCCCCTGCTGTGTGAACGGCAAACAGTCCTGCTGCCTCAACTTTAATTTCCATGGGTACCTTCTGCTACCCATCCGGGTTCCAGTACCGTCAGCTGGTTCTCCGCAGTACCTTTGGCCTAGGTGCCTCCATGTCGGTATCCGAGTTCCAGCAACGTCTGCTGGTCCTTGGTAGTGCTTTGGAGCACAGTACCTCCTGCTTAGTAACCCTGTCCCAGTAACGTCAGCTGGGCCTCGGTTGTGCCATTGGCTCTTTTCCTTCTGCTGACCCTCCGGGTTCCAGCACAGTCAGCTGTCCTCGTTACTTCCATTGGCTTTTGTACCATCACCAACAGACAAAGAAGGTTAAGACAAACTACAAGATACAGAACAAGAGACAGAAGAACAATAAGCAGAAGATCAAAAAGCAAAGAACATTAAGTATAAGACCAAAATGAAGAGCAAAATATATGCTCTAAATTCTAAGCAGAAGAGACTAAGCAGTGTATGGGGTGAGTCCGTTCCTCCCTCGTGGTGCCCCTGGAAAATGCCTGATGCTGCTGCAGGCTAAACTGAACGCGGACAAATACTGTTGTAATTAAAATCTTTCGTGACAGCAAGAACGGAAGGATGAAAATTCAGAGTTTTACAGATTACAAGTACAGGAATGTCTGTCACAAATAAGAATATGATGAAAAGGATGAATAGGAAGAAGATGAAGAAGTAGAATATGAAGAATAATAACTGTTTAATAAGAACAATATAAGTAATGTTAACAAAAAGATGAATAGCAAGAAGTTTTAGAAGATTAAGAAGGTGAAGATGAAGAATAATTTGATGAGAAAGATGATGCTGCTGAAAATTATGAAGGAGAAAGTGTGTGAAAAGTTAAAAAGGTGAAGACCATGGAAGTTGTGAAACAGACATATTTGACAAAATAGAAAAAAGGTTAACAACATTGTCAATTTGTTCGTCAATCCGAACGTATTTCCTAAAAAAAAAAAATTATGCTATTCCATTGGATTGGGTCAAACATCTATGCCTTTAATGTCTCCTCAACCTCCCCCAATACATTCTACATTACTCTTTCTTGTTTTCCTCATGTACAATTAACCAACAAGGCAAGAATGGTTTTTTTTTAATTTCGATATTTGTTCCCATAGACTTACATGGGACTTCCGGTATCGGTATCGGTATCGCCGATATTTTAGTGATATCGCGATACCATTCCGATCCGATACTTTAGGATATCGGAAAGTATCGCTCAACTCTAATGACAGTGCATTGTACTCTATGGAGAAGGAGTGGAAGCACTGAAGAGTAGGAAGAGAAGCATGCACAGGGAGGCTGAAAGAGGAACTGGGGTTTTACTTTTTATTTCACAAATCAATAGTACATAAGAAAATATGCAACTTTGTATATATCTTATCAGAGAAATCTGCTTCTTTCTCTGTCAGAACAGATCAGTCATTATCAAAATTCTCATTTTCTAGATAAAATCTGTATTCAGTGAAGATAGATTGTTACATTACTGAGATAGGCGATAGCAACTGCTATGGAAAGAGGAAGAGCTAAAGAGCTATCTGCATACAATCTTATCAGTAGCAGTTGCTATCTCCTATCTCAGTAATGGGAAAGTCTGTCTTCACTGAATACAGATTTTACCGTAGAATTGTGAATTTTGATAATGAATGATCAATTCTGGAAGAGAAAGAAGCAGATTTCTCTGATAAGATATATTATAAAGTTGCTTAGTTTTACATGTATTATTGATTTATCAGATAAAAATGAAAACAACCGTTACTCTTGCACCATGAATCAGAGGCACAATTGCTGTCAGGTCTATCCTCTTGTGAAACTCTCCAGCGTTTCAGAGAAAATATACTTTAAAGATTTGGCACCACTGCAGGTGATTGACTGGTGTTTTCTATGTGTGTACGTAGCAAGAGGCCTGTTAACCATCTAGAGGGATGCTGGTAAATGCCAGACAGTGGACTAGTCTCATTTCTGGCTGTGGTCACCTGCCAGATTATATTCTTTTGAAATGCCAGAATGTTTTAGAGAAAGATATAACTGGCTGCAATCATGCAGCTAGGCCCTAATTCATGCTGCCGTGGTTTGGGCAGCATGAATAGGGTGATCGAGTCCCTTTTAAACCATCCTGATTAACTTTGTAGAATCATTGACCTCACCTTAATGCTGATTCAATCCAGACAGCTCAGCTCTGCTGTACAATCTTCTCTATGCTTCTACTGCTTCATGTCGGTGTGCTAAAAAATATACAAACGACATATTGTGCTGTGTATGGGAGATATCACTGAAGCTAGTATCTTCCAACCAGCTGCTAGTGGATTACAAATTAAATATACAGTCTGCAGATGGGAACAACTCATTTTGAAAAATGTATTGAAAATTACCCTTAAAGGGGTTGTCCAGTGTAAATGATAAGTCTGCTGTCACTCTGTATGACTGCAGACACTTGAATCCCCCCAATGCAAGCATACCAACTAGATGGCTTCTTCCCGGGAGTATGCATATCGCATACATCATAGCCATTCCCAGCTCATTCACTGACGAATCCTCGCAGTGCACAGTGCGTGCGCTGGGGGAGTCGAAAGTCTGCAGTCACATAGAGAAAGTTGCTTAATTTTGTATTCAGGGGCACAGTGGTTCAATTTGGTGCTAACAGTGGTTTACACGTATTGAGCATTATAAGCTGATATTGGCTCTTTTGACATTTGTAAGATTGACCTGAACGCTTCTTGCAGATTGAACTGCGAACTTGAACAAGTTAGCTGCGAAAGAGGAATCCAGGAGTTGACAAAAAGTTCCACATACATGAAACATGAAGAGAGTCAAGGTACGTACAGCACCAAGTTCACACATTGCGTCCATGAGAAAGTAAGGTTCCGATGGTATAATCAACAATGATTTATGGAAATTTTACAGGTTTTGGGTCAAGTGTAAAAAAATATTGGTATGGTTGATAGGAGGTAAAATGAAAAGGAAAGAGAGGATTAATATAATAGTTAGGAAGCAAAGTTGGTTAAGTTCATACCAAGAGGAGAAAGTTGCTCAGTTTTGCATTCAAGAGGTACAGTGGCTTAAGTTTGATCCAACAGTAGTTTATACAGTATGTATTGTGTATTAATACTTGTTTTTTAGGAGTTTTGTGAGATCAACCTGGCAGATTAAACTGTGATCTGAATCAACTCAGTGGAAAAACAAGAGTCCAGGAGGAGTTGACAAAGATATCCACAAATATGAAATCTGAAGAGAGTTGGGGTAATAACATACAGTGATTTATTACTATGGTGTATTGAGTTTTTAGGTGTTTGTGGTAATTTCTAAAAAATTATTTGGTAGAGATACCTGGAAGTAAATTTTTCACCAGAGTTGCACCAAAGCCTAATAAATAGGAGAACCCTTGCAGCAATCTCATAAACAGTTGACAGAGCTATGCAGCTCAGATATTCAGATATTAATGACGTATCTTAAGGATAGGCCATCAACGTTAAAGTCCCGGACACCCCTCTTATGTCCCCATACACGTTAAGCTAATGTCAACTGCGTTAAGCTAATGTCAACTGAAGACTAGGTATTGAAATCTAAGTATTTGCAAGAGCTACACACGCATGTAAATAGTTTGGGGTGAGAAATCCTACTGATAGATTAACTTTAATTTTTTATTCAGGGGCACAAGTCCTTAATTTAGATGATAACAGTGATTTAAAGGTATTGTGTATCATTTTTTGTTTTATACGATTTTGTCTTTTGTGAGACCAACCTGACTTTTTCCTGCAGGTTTAACTCTGAAGTTGATCAACTCAGCAGAGTAACAAGATTACAAGAGGAAGCGACAACAATTTCCACACACATGAGGGGTAAGTAGAGCAACAAGTTTTCAAACTTGGCCATGAGTAAAGTAAGATTCTGATGTTAACAACCTACCTATTGTGTCTTATTACTAGTTTTTAGCTATTTTGTCATATAACATCAACCTGAAATCTTCTTTCAGGTTGAACTGTGAACTTGAACAAATCAGCTGCGAAAGAGGAATCCAGGAGGAGTCGACAAAGATTTCCACAAATATGAAATCTAAGGACAGTCAAGGGTAAGTACAAGAACAAGTTCATATGTTGTGGCCATGAGTAATGTAACATTCTGATGCTGATAACTAACAATTAATTGTATGTACATTGGGTACGGAAAGTATTCAGACTCCTTTAAATTTTTCACTTTTTGTTTCATTGCAGCCATTTGGTAAATTCAAAAAAGTTCATTTTTTTTTCTCATTAGTGTACACTCTGCACCCCATCTTGACTGAAAAGAAACAGAAATGTAGAAATTTTTGCAAATTTATTAAAAAATAAAAACTGAAAAATCACATGGTCATAAGTATTCAGACCCTTTGCTCAGTGTTGAGTAGAAGCGCCCTTTTGAGCTAGTACAGCCATGAGTTTTCTTGGGAACGATGTAACAAGTTTTTCACACCTGGATTTGGGGATCCTCTCCAGTTCTGTCAGGTTGGATGGTGAACGTTGGTGGACAGCCATTTTCAGATCTCTCTGGAGATACTCAGTTGGGTTTAGGTCAGGGTTCTGGCTGGGTCAGTCAGGAATGGTCACAGAGTTGTTCTGAAGCCACTCCTTTGTTATTTTAGCTGGAAGCTTAGGGTCATTATCTTGTTGGAAGGTGAACCTTCTGCCAAGTCTGAGGTCCAGAGCACTCTGGAAGAGGTTTTCATCCAGGATATCTCTGTACTTGGCAGCATTCATGTTTACTTCAATTGCAACCAGTCATCCTGTCCCTGCAGCTGAAAACACCCCCATAGTATGATGCTGCCACCACCATGTTTCAATGTTGGGATTGTATTGGGCAGGTGATGAGCAGTGCCTGGTTTTCTCCACACATACCGCTTAGAATTATCACCAAAAAGTTCTATTTTCGTCTCATCAGACCAGAGAATCTTATTTCTCATAGTCTGGGAGTCCCTCATGGTTTTTTTTAGCAAACTCTATACGGGCTTTCATATATCTGGCCACTCTGTCATAAAGGCCTGACTGGTGGAGGGCAGCAGTGATAGTTGACTTTGTGGAACTTTCTCCCATCTCCCTACTGCATCTGTGGAGCTCAGCCACAGTGATCTTGGGGTTCTTCTTTACCTCTCTCACCACGGCTCTTCTCCCACGATTGCTCAGTTTGGCTGGACTGCCGGGTGTAGGAAAACTTCTGGTGGTCCAAAACTTCTTCCATTTAAGGATTATGAAGGCCACTGTGCTCTTAGGAACCTTGAGTACTGCAGAAATTCTTTTGCAACCTTGGCCAGATCTGTGCCTTGCCACAATTCTATTTCTGAGCTCCTTGGCCAGTTCCTTTGACCTCATGATTCTTATTTGGTCTGACATGCACTGTGAGCTGTGAGGTCTTATATAGACAGGTGTGCACCTTTACAAATCAAGTCCTATCAGTTTAATTACACACAGCTGGACTCCAATGAAGGAGTAGAACCATCTCAAGGAGGATCACAAGGAAATGGACAGCATGTGACATAAATATGAGTGTCTGAGAAAAGGGTCTGAATACTTATGACCATGTGATATTTCAGTATTTCTTTTTTAATATATTGGAAAATTGTCTACATTTTTGTTTCTTTTCAGTCAAGATGGGATGCAGAGTGCACATTAATGAGAAAAAAATGAACTTTTTTGAATTTACCAAATGGCTGCAATGAAACAAAGAGTGAAAAATTTAAAGGGGTCTGAATACTTTCCGTACCCACTGTATTAATAAATTGTAGGATATTTGCAAAAAAAATATTGATAGGAGTGCCCAGAAGTAAATTTTTCTTTCCCAAGGGTAAGGCCAAAAACCAAAAAGATTGGGAACACCATCAGTAATCTTGTGTAGATAAAAGTACCATATATACTTGTGTATAAGTCAACCCGAGTATAAGCTAAGGCATCTAATTTTGCCACAAAAAACCTGGAAAACTTATTGACTTGAGTATAAGCCGGGTTTCCAGTGTCCCCTCATCCCTATCCTGGTATGCATGGCTCCCCATCCCTGTCCTTGTATGCATGGCTCCCTGTCCCTGTATGCATGGCTCCCCGTCCGCGTCCTTGTATGCATGGCTCCCCGTCCTTGTATGCATGGCGCCCCGTCCTTGTACGCATGGATCCCCGTCCTTGTATGCATGGCTCTCCGTCCTTGTATGCATGGCTCCCCGTCTGCATCCTTGTATGCATGGCTCCCCATCCGCATCCTTGTATGCATGGCTCCCTGTCCGCATCCTTGTATACATGGCTCCCCGTCCGCGTCCTTGTATGCATGGATCCCCGTTCGCGTCCTTGTATGCATGGCTCCCCATCCGCGTCCTTGTATGCATGGCTCCCCATCCGCGTCCTTGTATGCATGGCTCTCCGTCCGCGTCCTTGTATGCATGGCTCCCCGTCCGCGTCCTTGTATGCATGTCTCCCCATCCCCGTCCTTCTATGCATGGTTCCCCATCCCTGTCCTTGTATGCATGGTTCCTATAAAAACAAAAAAAACATCCTACTTACCTTCCCTGCGTGCCCTCGCTGCATCTCGCTCCGGTGCCAGCAGCTCTTCCGGACGAGCGTTCACATGTCCCTAATGAATATCTGGTTTCTAACCTAAAATCATGTGACAAGGCTCATTAAAGGGACAATATTGACTTTTAGGATTGCTACCTTGAATAGGTGGCAGTAGAGTTCCTGTTGTCTTTCTCTCAGAAGAGGCTATTTGCATATGTAAAGTTCTCCTAGGCACTGCTTTCCAGTCATAACAAAGTTATTTATACGTCATTTTCTACTTGGTAAAATTAGTGGTGGAGTGGTGGGCAGAGACATTAACGTCTTCATGACAACCGTCATATGTGTATCGGTCATTTCGGAAGATGACTTCCATCCGCACCATACATGGCAGATATTGGCATTGTTACCTATGTAGCCAGCAATCACCACGAATGGCAGGGATCAGAGGTAGCTCTGGCAGCAATCCTGGTAAAATGTTTATTTGGGCATCCATTGCCCATCTCCTGTGATGATGATTAAGCGCCATGACAGTCGGGGTCTAATGACGGGTGTGGTAGGGCTTCATAGGAGATCATCAATCACAGTATATACAATCAATCACATATTCAAGTCCCCTATGGGGACTACAAATAAATAATATTTTAAAGTTAAAATAATTTAATAAATCTATGTTTTTTCTTTAACATTTTACAACTATAAAAAAAAGTTAAACAAAAGTTTGACTCAGCCCCCCGTTTTGAGCAATTAAAAAGACATAAAATAACTAGTAAAATAGTATAAAAACAATTAAAACCATTGGTATCGTCACAACAAATTCCGAAAAGCAAGAAGAATAGTAATGCCAGAATTGATGTTTTTAGAGAGCTTCCCACACCTCCTGCAATAAAAAGTAATGAAAACATCATATGTACCCCAATAATGAAAATGTCAATTCACCAAACAATAAAAACAATCCCTCACACGGCTCCATGGATGGAAAAACAAAAAAAGTGACTTCTCTCAGAAAATGGAAAAAGTCAATTTTAATTTTACAAAGTCCTGATTTTTTTTAAAACACTAAGAATATAAATAAAGTATACAAAGTTTGTAAGTTGCCAGATCACTGCACAATGGAAAAACACAACCGAAAATGTAATGTCAGTATTGGTTTTTTAGTCATCATTTTGCTGCATTTGAATTTTTTTTTATTATTAAAATGAATGGTGTCATTATAAACTACAAAAATAAAAAAAAAAGTTAAGGCTTTTGGTAAAAGAGGAGGAAAAAAGTATGTAAGGAGAAAAATTGGCAACATTAGGAAAGGGTCAATGCTCAGCCGTGCACATTAACCAGGAGCAAATTGTATGTTAGATATCACACAGACATGTTTCTCCTATCTCATTACCTTAGCTTTATAGTACAGTAGTCTTCTTCTTTGTCAATGTAACTTGGCCTCTTCATTGACTAAAGTCTGTGGTCAGTGTCTCCAACACAAAATGGAGGAGGCAGTATATCTCTGTGTACCTCAAATAAAATGGATGATTTTCTTTTTCTCTCAGTGCACCTGAAAGGCGGCTCTTTCTCTCTGAATTACCTCAGAAAAAATGGAGGAGCTTCTTACCTAAATATAAAATGGATGATTTTCTTTTTCTCTCAGTGCACCTCAGACAACATAAAGGAGGTTCTTTCTCTATGAATTACCTCAGATAAAATGGAGAAGTCTCCTTTTTTCTTTCAGTGTGCCGTAGGCAAAATGGTGGAGTTCTTTTTTCTTTAAAGTACCTCAGATATCATGAAGGAGGCGCTTTCTCAAGTACCTGAGACAAAATGGAGGAGGCTTTTTCTCTCAGTGTACCAAAGATAAAATGGAGGAGTCTCTCTCTCAAGTGCCTCAGACAAAATATTTTTTTTTTCCTCTCTGTGTACCTCAAATAAAAAAAGAGATTCTGTCTCTCTCCGTTTACCTCATACAAAATGCAAAAAAGCTCTTTCGCTCAGTGTACCTCAGACAAAAAGGCTGCTGTATATCTGTGTACCTCAGGAAAAATGGCAGCTGTATATCTTAATGTACCTCAGGAAAAATGGCAGCTGTATATCTTTATGTACCTCAGGCGAAATGCAATAGGCTCTTTCTCTCTGTGTAACTCAGACAATGGCGTCTGTATATATCTTTGTATACCTCAGACAAAATGACATCTGTATATCTTTGTGTACCTCAAGCAAAATGGAAGAGGCTCTTTCTCTCTCAGTGTAACTCGGACAAAATAGAAAAAATGTTTTCTCTCTTTCGCTGTCGTTCGTCATACAGAGTGAAGTATTTTCTCTTTACTTTGCTTCACACAACGTGGAGAATGTGCCCTCTCTACCTCAGATAACTGAAAGATGCTTTCCCTCAGTCTACCTCATAAAATGGAGGATGCTTTCTCTGTGTCTTCATGGAGCATGTAGTATCTTCATTCTCTTACTTCCTCAGATAAAATGGAGGACGCTCAGTCAGACAGCCGTACTGGATCCTCTCTTGTCTCCCATTATCTTCCTGACAGGACTGCCATACATTCAGTTTACTCTTTTTCCTTTTTTTTTTTTGCAACTTTTTCTAGTTCTTGCTTTTTCTCCCTGGGGATAATGGGAGATGTAGTTTTTTTTTTCACTTTTTTTTTTATAATTAAAATATCTGCAAAATAAAAATAAGGAAACAAAAGTAAGGACGATGTAAAGAGTCCCTACCACAAGAAAATATGGAAAAACATTTGTTTTTTCATGTAAAACTTATTCTATTACATACACATAACAAAAAAATATTCTTTATTCACACAACCGTTATAATCTGGAGTTCATTCTACAAGTTAAAATATAAAGATTAAAAATATATGTAAAAAATAAGAATATATAAATAACACAGTATTATTTATGTACCCAGAAATAGTATAATAATAATAATGATGATAAAGTGGCCAGTGATTTCTGTTTATTCCTGAATCTCCCTTGAATATTTTGCCTATTTTTTTTTTAATTTTCGTATTAGCCAGTATTCTAATTTTTTTAGTCTTGACAAGGGGGTGTGACTCCAGGATCCTCGGGGGCGTGTCTTTCAGCTGCTCTGCATTATTACCATTACTGACACACCTTGTTGTCAAGACCATAAAAATTAGCACCAAATAAAAGGCCTATATTTCAGGCAGATTTTAGAGAAAGAGAAACAAATGCATATATTTAAGGCCTTTTTTTTGTACCTTGGGAAAAGTGTTCTTTAAGATCCGTTCCAGCTCGGTCATTAAGGGGTTAAGGGCGTGTGGCAAGAAAAGGAGCAACCTATATTGGGGATGAGCTAATTTATTCGCATGGAATTGACTTCTCTTCAATTTTTACCAAAAAAAATCATTAATTGCAGTTTCCTCTTAATACAATATATTGCAAATTTCTTGTTTTAAAGATGTTATTCCCATCTTCATAAATTCATATTCTCAGACAGAGATTGGAAAAACAAGAAGTTTTCCAATTTACGGCTTATTAAAATTTTCAGCTATTCTTGAGATAGTAAAACTTTTCTTTTGTTTACAGCTTGTTGCCTAGGAGACCGACCACCGCTGTTTTCTAGCTTGTAAGCTTGCACTGATACTGACTGGGATTAGGAGGTAGCTAGGTGCTCTTGGTAGCTTCAAAACAACGCTTACAAGCTCAATAGAAAAGTAAGCACTGCACTTGTTCTGCTGTCTAGCAGCAGTAGTCGGGCTCCAAGGCAACGAACTGTACTCAAAAGAAAAGTGTTAATATCTCAAGAACGGCTGAAAATTTTAATAAGCAGTAAATTGCAAAATTGCTTGTATTTACGAGAACTCTGTGACAATATCCATATGGGAAGATGAAAATAATCTTTTAACTTGTGGCATTCATTTATTTAAAATACGTGTTTTGCTATCTTCTTTTTATAGACTCCGCTTTATGGAGAGTGAAAACTATGAAGCTTTGTTCAAAAGTCTGCTGGCAAATAATTGCTCAGGCTTCGTTATGGAGTATGACGTATGTATTGAAACAGAACCTCAGCATGTCATTAAACCGAGGATAAATGACTTTTTCTCCACTTCTGTGCTGTGAATATTACAATTAAATGGCGTCTGTATCCTCCTCATTATCCAGTTGCTGTAAAGTCCTGCACTTGTCGCCACAGGTTCTGACTCCAGACACCCCTGACAGACAACTGTTATGAAAACGTGGTTTAATATAGCAGTGATTCATCTGAGTTAAAGGGAAACTGTCACCAGGATTTTGCCTCCTAATCTGAAAGCAGCATGATGTAGGGGCAGATACCCTGATTCCAGCAATGTGTCACTTGCTGTCGTTTTGACCAAATCACGGTTTTATCAGCAGGAGATTATCACTAGAAGACTATTAAACCTGCAGCCATGCAGTCCTAAATATTCATTAGCTGTGTATAAATCCGCACTCACCACTGATTGATAGCTTTTTGCCTATGCACAGTGCATGCACAGAAAGAGCTGCCAATTAGTGGTGTGGGCTGGGTTATACAGGGCTCAGCATTCAGAGAACTGGTAGATCAAAACTACAGCAAGCAGCGGTAAGTGACATGTCCCTGACAATGGACATAGATGGAGCAGGACCCCTCTGACAGATTCTCTTTAACGTCTGCTTTTTGAGTAGAAGCCATGACACCAATGTACAGAGCCTTTACTGCTTATTTTTAATTGCTGACATTACAATTAAATCTATCATTTACACCTAATTTGTGACTGGTTATATTTTTATTCATTAGACTCTAAAGTCTGTAGGTATTGTTCAGTCAAGGTCTGTGGCTGTTCGTGCTGCTAATAAAGAGAAGAACCGTCAAGATGCAGCCTACCCATGTAAGTCCCCACCGGCCCATATTACAGTCCCAGCACTGCCATATTAAGACATGCAATGGACAATGCCACTATTGCCTCATTTATAAGTAGATAATACACTGTGTCCGCCCAATCCACCTATTCTTCCCTTTGAATTGCCTAAAGATTCTGGAGCATCTTATTTAGCACTGTGCGCGGTATCGTTCCTCTGTTACTCCTCCTAGAAATCTATGAATTAATTGACAATTGTAAATAGAGCGTATCTTTATACAGAGAAGCACTTTAAACAATATTGGAAAGTGTTAAGTCACCCCCCATACCTGATAGATGAAAATGGTCTCGAACATGTCACAGATTATATATCGCCAGGATTTGATTTCTTCTGCAGAAAAAAATACAAAATGGCCAACTTGTGTTATGAACCATTACAAATGTGCGTTTGAAAAAACAACAGACGATCGTTCTATATCGACGACGTTAGCCATCTCATTTGAGTTTTATCGGATGTGTATCAGCTCAACTTAGACTATGGCATGTAGTGACACAACCCAAACTGGCAATACCCAGCTGTCAACTTATTCATAAACGTATTCATAAATTTCTAGGAGGAATAACCGAGGAATCGCACAATGCAGAATTTAGAGATGGTGTTCCACAGTTAGGCTGGAATCACACACAACTACAAAATAACGGACCGTTTTAGTCGGTCGATTGTGGGATCAAAATGCAAACATCACACATCCTTCTGGCATCCGATTTTCCTTCAAAAATGCGATTTAGTCGCATGTGTGTGTACCTTGTAACATGCGATTTTCTTCCGACTTGCGAGAATTTCTCGCAGGCTTGCAAAACTGACATATAATGGATCCAAAAGAATAGTATTTAAATCACAAAATAAAGAATAGATATATACACATAGAACACATATATAATATATATATATATATATGTCATTGTGACATGTATATATATATATATTTATAGTTCCTACACTTCTACATACTGTACTAGCTGCTAATTCAATTGCCGGCTTTTGTGAAATCACAGAAGCCGACATGAAATGATACATTGTTTAGACACAGTTAACCATGTAATTTCATGTATTTTGATATATGTTTTGAACTACAATTACATAAGTATATGTGTGCAAAATTTCACACCTGTAGGGGTTAATTAAAGGTGTAAATTCGTTGTAAAAAAAAGGAATTTTATGCTACGAATTTACACCTTTAATTAACCCCTTACACGTGTGAAATTTTGCACACATATACTTATGTAATTGTAAGTTCAAAACATATATCAAAATACATGAAATTACATGGTTAACTGTGTCTAAACAATGTATCATTTCATGTCGGCTTCTGTGATTTCACAAAAGCCGGCAATTGAATTAGCAGCTAGTACAGTATGTAGAAGTCTAGGAACTATAAAATATATATATATATATATATATACACATGTCACAATGACATTATATATAATATATATATATATACATATATACATATATATATGTATTCTATGTGTGTATATGTATTGATTCTATTCTTTATTAAAGCTGTCAGTGTGATTTTACAGTATAGCCGGGATGAATTGCCGGCTTTTCTAAAGGACACCGGGCGATTTAATCGCAAGTCACACGTGCGGTCCGTTTGTAATCCGATTTTTCATCGCTCCCATAGACTTGCATTGGCGATAGTCGACCCACAATCGGTGACAATCGCAGCATGCTGCGATTGCACTCGGACGTTTAAAACGGACCACAAAAAATCTGATACTGGGAGCTGCTCCATAGATTAACATAGGTCCAACTGCAATGCGATATTTCATCGTATTGCAGTCGTCCGATTTTGTCGCCAGTGTGACGCCGCCTTACAATTATAATGGGAATACAATTATTTACAAAAAAATAAATGTCAGGAGTTGTGACGGGACTTTTTTAAAACAAAATGGCCAAAACTACAAAAAGATCTACCATTTTATAATAAATGTTACTACATGTATCAAAAATTATCCTAATTATTGATATTATTACCATTAGTGTTTACTAGTATGGTAATAAGTATTACTATTTATTAGTAAAATAGTATTAGTAGTTACTTAGTATTGCTATGATATTGATATGATATTATTTATTTTATCATAAATTTAAAGTGAGTCAGGAAGCTCAAACTGACAGTGTAAACTAAGTACAAAACCTTGTAAGGGATGCAGCACCTATAAAAAAAAATAAAAAAAAATCACAACTCTAATTGCTGCATCTCTGCTGCAGAAACCGAAGTTTAATCAAATATGTTAGTTAGGAAGCTAGGTGCACCCTGGGTGTGGCCTGTGCGCGCTCCAGCTGAGGACATGCAAAACTAGTGGGAGAAGCGGTGTACTGAGCCTCCTGGCCACACCCAGGGTGCACCGAGCACCATTAATTGAAAAAAGAAAAAAAATGTCAGCTTACCCCAACGTTTTTTGAGAGATCCCAAGTCCACTCCTCGCACAGATATGGCAGAGCAACCAGAAAGAGCACCATTAATTGGTATATTTAATTAAACTTCAGTTTCTGCGAGATTAAGGCAGCAATTAGACCACTAAAGGTGTGTGTTTTATATGCTAGATCCCTTAAGGTGCTTTCTCATTGCATTTAGAGACAAGCTTGGTGGATCCGTCGGGGTGTACATCTGAAAACTTCCCCCCTGCAAAACGGGATTCGTACGTATGCGCCAATGTGGCCATTGACTGTAATGGTGCTGGCAGAGCGAACGTGCACAATCACACTATGGCCCTATTGGCGGACACGTCCGAATCACGTTTTGCGGCGGGGGGGATCAGATGTATGCCCCAAAAGGGCCACCGAGCGTATCCCTAACACAATGTGAAAGCGCCCTTAGAAGGCTATGAGCTTAGTTTTCACTGTCAATTTGTTGTGATGGACTCCATTTAAAATTATTATGTTATATTACAATAAATAATGTATTACATATACTGTAGTATATTATTTTATATTTATTTATAATTGTCTTTTAATGATTGTATACATTTTTTAATTACAGACGATATATCTCGAGTTATATTGTCGACCCTTGAAAACTCCTCCGATGGTTATATTAATGCCAGTTATATTCCTGTAAGTCGTTTATGAAGGCACTTATAATGACTGAGATTGGATGATGAGGATGCTTTTAATATCTAGCACTTTGATAGATAATAGCCCAGTTTATATTGTACTTTTATAATAAATAATACGTGGGTTATGAACATGACAGGAGATGTAGTTGAAGGATCTTGGGTCCCGGCGCAAAATCTTTATTAGAACCCTCACTCACCATGTGTCAATAGTAATACAGTAATCTCATTGAGTGGAAGAAGGAGCCTAAGTAACTAGTCTGAGTGCAATTTCTACCCCTGGATCCCCT
Source organism: Oophaga sylvatica (assembly GCA_033576555.1). Classification (NCBI taxonomy): domain Eukaryota; kingdom Metazoa; phylum Chordata; class Amphibia; order Anura; family Dendrobatidae; genus Oophaga; species Oophaga sylvatica. Next base: position 58,641,598 of record JARQOD010000010.1, on the reverse strand, counting down.
ATAGCTACACCCCTGAATCAGGATGATTGTTTAGAATAAAAAATTAGAAATATCACATCATTTTTTTCACCATTACTGCACATGTTTAACTTTTATTTTTCTTCTTCAGGGGTACAGATCTGAGAGAGAATTTATTGCTGCTCAACACCCATTACCCGGGACCATGAAAGACTTCTGGTACATGATTTGGGAGCAGCGCGTTAACACTATTGTAATGTTGTCTAGTAGGCAAGAAAATTACCAGGTACATGTGGATTCTCCATTATTAATATTTTAGATCATGCAAATGCCAATACTTGACTTAATCATCCCAGGGCCGTCCTATATTGAGCTGTAAAGTACCATTTTGGCATTATTTTTATTTTACTATTACTCGTACTATTAGGTCTCAATCATTGATGTATGTTCAGTGTGTGTATTCAAATACTTAGTTGCTGTCTTCTGCCGTTTTGAGCGCTGCCTCCGTCCACTCCACAACCTTGACAATGCAGCTCTTTCTTGCCATGGACCGTTACTTTGTTTCTTAATGTAAGTGTATGACAGCTTTGTTCTGAGCTCATAGACCTAAATTGAGAAAGTAACTTCCGATCACACAGCAAACACTATTTATAACTGCGGTCACAAGATGCAGGAAATAAACAGCGCAACGCTGGGAACGGCAGAAGACAGCAACCAGTAATGAAATACACGCATCAGAATTGAAATTTTTTTACATTACATTTTTCCTTTGTTGCATTCCAAGAGCTATATTTTTTTCTATCAATATAGGTGTATAAAGGTTTTAACACTCACCTTGCAACATAAAAAATGTTACTTTTATTGTAGGGACCAATATAAATATGATGATATTAAATATGTGTAGGTTTTAATTTGTTTATAAGATTTGCTCACATTTGTATATATTCCAGGGGAAAGGTGAAGAATACTGGCCTAAACCTGAAGCCAAAACATTTGGTTCCATCATAGTAACTTTCATGCATGAACACATCTACAACAGCTGGACTATCAGAGACTTTATGGTGACTTATGTAAGTGCACAGTATCTTCGTATAGCGTTAGTATTACTACTTTCTAATCAGTTTATGTTGCATATTCTGTAATATAAATTATACTGTGTTTCTTTTTCTATCTCAGTTGAAGAACGGCACAAGTCATAGAGTTCGGCAGTTCCATTTTACTGAATGGCCTCAGAGTGGTAAGGTGGATGATAGAGAAGCGCTAATGCAGTTTGTACATGAGGTCCGACAATACAAGAAAGAAATTTCTTCTAACTGCCCCACTGTGGTCCATTGCAGGTAAGAAGAATAAGCAAGAAAACAAAGGCAGGAATAAAGAAGAAGTAGGCTAGGGCAATTTATTTCTACAAAGCCTGGGTGACTGTGTGACTAAACGATAGCTCCATAGTTGCTACAAATGTACAAGAGCAAATAGATATTAGCTGACACATAAAGAGACAAAGGACTAAAAAAAAATATAAAAGTGAAATATATCATGGATGATTAAATTCAAAGATTATATATACACATACACACGGTCAAAATTGTTGGTACCCCTCGTTTAATGATAGTGACAGAAAACCCCACCATGTCACCAAACAGCACAGTGAGTATCTGTAGCCCTCTATACAGGCCACTCACTGATTCCAAGATTGTAGACACCTGTGATGCTAATTAGTGGACACACCGCGATTTAACATGTGCCTTTAGTCGCATTGTTTTCAGGGGTACCATCATTTCTGTCCAGGTCTATTTCATGAGTTTTATTTTTTTTTTATATTCTGTGGAAGCATGGCTGAAAAGCAATGTCTGACTTTCATTTGTTCATTTTCATAGATTTTTTTATTTATTATTACTTTTGTCAGATTCAAGTTATTTCTGTAACCATTGTGGGTTTTTCTGTCATTAAACAAGGGTACCAACAATTTTGACCACGTGTGTAAATTACAGTGCCTACAAGTAGTATTCAACCCCCTGCAGATTTAGCTGGTTTGATAAGATGCAAATAAGTTAGAGCCTTCAAACTGCAAACGAGAGTAGGATTTATTAACAGAAGCATAAATCTTACAAAACAAAAAGTTATGTTGCTCAGTTGAATTTTAATAAATTTTAAACATAAAAGTGTGGGTCAATTATTATACAACCCCTATGTTTAATATTTCGTGGAATAACCCTTGTTTGCAATTACAGCTAATAATCGTCTTTTATAAGACCTGATCAGGCCGGCACAGGTCTGTGGAGTTATCTTGGCCCACTCCTCCATGCAGATCTTCTCCAAGTTATCTAGGTTCTTTGGGTGTCTCATGTGGACTTTAATCTTGAGCTCCTTCCACAAGTTTTCAATTGGGTTAAGGTCAGGAGACTGACTAGGCCACTCCAACACCTTGACTTTTTCCCTCTTGAACCAGGCCTTGGTTTTCTTGGCTGTGTGCTTTGGGTCCTTGTCTTGTTGGAAGATGAAATTACGACCCATCTTAAGATCCTTGATGGAGGAGCGGAGGTTCTTGGCCAAAATCTCCAGGTAGGCCGTGCTATCCATCCTCCCATGGATGTGGACCAGATGGCCAGGCCCCTTGGCTGAGAAACAGCCCCACAGCATAATGCTGCCACCACCATGCTTGACTGTAGGGATGGTATTCTTGGGGTCGTATGCAGTGCCATCCAGTCTCCAAACGTCACGTGTGTGGTTGGCACCAAAGATCTCGATCTTGGTCTCATCAGACCATAGAACCTTGAACCAGTCTGTCTCAGAGTCCTCCAAGTGATCATGAGCAAACTGTAGACGAGCCTTGACATGACGCTTTGAAAGTAAAGGTACCTTACGGGCTCGTCTGGAACGGAGACCATTGCGGTGGAGTACGTTACTTATGGTATTGACTGAAACCAATGTCCCCACTGCCATGAGATCTTCCCGGAGCTCCTTCCTTGTTGTCCTTGGGGTAGCCTTGACTCTTCGGGCAAGCCTGGCCTCGGCACGGGAGGAAACTTTCAAAGGCTGTCCAGGCCGTGGAAGGCTAACAGTAGTTCCATAAGCCTTCCACTTACGGATGATGCTCCCAACAGTGGAGAAAGGTAGGCCCAACTCCTTGGAAAGGGTTTTGTACCCCTTGCCAGCCTTGTGACCCTCCACGATCTTGTCTCTGATGGCCTTGGAATGCTCCTTTGTCTTTCCCATGTTGACCATGTATGAGTGCTGTTCACAAGTTTGGGGAGGGTCTTAAATAGTCAGAAAAGGCTGGCAAAAGAGATCATTAATCCACACATGTGAAGCTCATTATTCTTGGTGCCTGAACTACTTCTTAATACTTTAGGGGGACCAAACAGAATTCTTGTGGTTTGAGGGGTTGAATAATAAATGACACTCTGAATTAACTTTTAACGTTTAAAAAAAAAAAAAAAAAAAATTATAAAAATTTTTTTTGCTGCAGTGCATTTCCCACTTCCAGGCTGATCTACAGTACAAATGTCACAATGCCAAGTTAATTCCGCATGTGTCAACCAGCTAAATCTGCAGGGGTTGAATACTACTTGTAGGCACTGTATATCTGCACTGCCACATGTTACCACGTATGATCTGACATGTGACTTCTTTCTAGGACCAGCACTGGGAGATCTGGGATTTTCATAGCTCTTGATTGTATTATTAATCAGCTGGAATGTGACAAAAAGGTGGATGTTTGTGGAACAGTCCACAAAATGCATTTGCATCGGCCCTTAATGGTGCAAACATCGGTAAGTTTTATTGTTATTTCTGCTATTAAAATGATTGAAAGTCTTTTAAGAAAATGTTTATTTAAAAAAAAAAATTGGCTGGTGGCCCTTGTTTCCACATTCGTCGGAGAGTGCCGCAGACAACTGTGTCTGTACAAGTATGCCAGGACGCATCGTCAGGTATTGTGCAGCTGTCCCATGCATTATGCATGCATCCTAACTGGTATGTACAGATGCAACGTCATCAACACTGCTAATCTCTTGCTGTTAAAGTGAGCAGTGTTGAAAATCACTTTAACGTGAAAAAGCGTTTTTAATATACGATTGCTGGCAGTTTCATGTAGGTTGGACTAATGCAAAGCAGAAACAGGAATATCACTGTCCCCTGAAACGTTTATTTTACTTTTTCTGATGCAAACAGCACTCTTGCATAAAATGTGAGTGACTGGTAAAAGATCACGACCACCAAAGTAGATTCCACTGAAGTCTGTCCATTGGCCACTATCTACCATGCTGAATACTACACTGGTAAAGTGGTTGCTTTAGTTTGTTGTCTCCTAATCATCACGCAGGCGACGTGGGTCCTAGCTGTGCCCAACCTCTCGATCGCCTGACAGACTCGGTTCTCGGTGGCGGTTATCTTGGTAAGAAACCTTTGAATTGGCTCTTGCAGAATAAACTATTCCTGCACTTCAAGATTCAAGATTCAAAGAAGCTTTATTGGCAGGACTAAATACACATTAGTTTTGCCAAAGTAAGAGTACAAAAGGGAATATGGATAGGGACTGTAGGGATGTTGGGTAGGGCTGTAGGAAAGGTGGATTGTGACTTTTTAACAGGGTGGTGGCTGACGCTGCCACTGAATGTTACCACCCTCTCCACCATCTCTGCATATTCAGTCTGCACAGTAAGTCAGTAGTGCAAGCTTGACCAGTTTTCAAAGGAACCGTCTCTAGCCACATTCAATGCTATGAACTCTGGCAGAGCTCAATTATTGGCGGCAGCATTGTCTGACAGAACGTCAGCGCCGCAGACAATAACAAACACCAAATGTAAAGAAGAATGTTCTCATTCACTGACAACAAACTAATATATTGAAAATGGTGAAGAATTATTACAGAAAGTATAATAGGATGTTGTAAAACTTTTCGTAAGCTTTATTTATATAAAACCTGGAGACACTTTTTAAGTTTTATTCTTATAAATATGTGTTCCCTCTTCTAGGCTCAGTACATCTTCCTGCACTGCTGCACTCTAGATATAATCAGTGGCAAGAAGAACGTGAACATCAATGATCCAAAAGTCACTGAGGACAGAAGTGAGGACGCGATAATCCACACAGTTTATCACAATTCACAAACCCGGATTGAATCATCCCAAGAACAGCCATCGCTTCCTTGAGAGTCGCTGCCATTCCTGTCATGTGATTATATTATTCTAAAACATTTCTTTACTAGAATCTGATGTATACCATAAAGTCTTTATATGCACATTGAGTATATATTATAGCGTCTACAATAAATACCCATTATTATCTGTGTGGTCTTATTTATGTAGTGTAACCCCTTAATAATGAAGCTAATAAAAATCTTAGTGGGGTTGTACCATTAGCAACCTATATCACATTTTCATACGATAGGTGATAAGGTGTATCTATGCTGAAAGTCCAGCCCCTGGAACCCCCATCAATCAAGAGAACAGGAGTCCCAAAGTTCCCTGTGTCATCGTAGTGAGCATGTGTGACCATTCAGGAGCTATGTACAGCAGAAATTACGATCTCCTATGAATGCTGGCCTTGAGCTGGCATTCAGGAGAGTATCATAGTGACAGGCACGGGGGTCTTCTGCAGACAATGAAGAAGAGCAAAGGTCCCACTTAATGAAATGAAGTCTTTATTCACATGGATACAAAGCGAAAGATGAAACTTGATATTGATTAACGATGTGAGGTCACTCGAAACGCGTTGATGCCGCCTGTCATGTAAAGGAGCCTTGTTTTATCCTCTACTTTGTATGCATGTGAATAAATATTGTTCACTGTTCCTTGAGATGGATCCTTGTTCTTCTTCATTGATTTCTCTCATGCTTTGACACAGCGGTCTCCAAACAAGCAAGGGATATGTCATACGATGAGCTGGATCTATTTTACTTTCTACTGTCTTCTGCAGACCACCGGGTGTCATGACAACCCATCAGCGCCACGATCACGTGACAGGGTGACGATGGGTGGGATTTGTGGGGCACTTTCAGAGATTCACAATGTAGTAGATACAGGAAAGAACTACACAAATTAAAAGTGGTCTTACAGTTCACATTTCGTTTGACCTCCACTTCAGTGGCTCTGTCGGGGCTTACTCTGCGCTCTGCCGGAAGTAATTTTTAGCCACATACCTATTTGAGGCGGCATCAAGACATGAAAAAGAGAGAAAGCGGATAGGCACATACCATCCCGTGAAACAAAATCCTTTATTGTGGCATCCTCATACCAACAGCAGGCAGATAAGACGATGGAGCAAATACAGACGACGATCGTTTCGCGCTTTCAGGGTCGGACTGGCCCACCTGAGAACCGGAGGATTCTCCGGTGGGCCCTGGCATCTGGGGGGCCCTGGCACTGCTGGCATACAGGGGCCAGTTGCCTAGGGCCCCTGCTGCTCCAGGGGCCCCCAGCCGGTGGCGTGTCGCTAATAGCGGCACACTACGCAGCTGCCATGGGGGCCCCGTGCCAGCAGAAGCAGCAGCGGGTGACAGGGGCATGAGCCCCTGTCTCCGCTGCTAAAGAAAATGAAAATTCACTGCTTCCCATGCCCACAAGGGCGTGGGAAGCAGTGAATATCCATTACTTACCTGTCACCCCTCCACAGCTGAGCGCCGCTGTGTCCTCGGTCCTCTTGCTGCGATGTTCAGGCAGAGGGCGCAATGACGTCATTAGTGTGCGCCGCGCCCTCTGCCTGAGCATTCACTGCCGGAGGACCCGAAGACAGCGGCGCTCAGCGGTGGAGCGGGTGACAGGTAAATCACTCAGGTGCCGGGGCCCTGAGCCAGCGGTGACACCGGCACCTGTCCCCCATAGAGCGCCGTGTCGCCGCCTGCTCAGACACCAGCACCTGGCCCCCAGCGACGAGAGGTGAGTATGTCTTTTTTTTGCAGCAGCAGCTGCGGCAGCATAAAGGGGCCTATAAATGCAGCATCTATGGGGCACAGTCTGTGGAGCATCTATGGGGGCATAATCTATGGGGCATAATCTGTGGAGCATCTATGGGGGCATAATCTATGGGGGCAAATCTG
>JARQOD010000010.1:58602535-58634504 GCA_033576555.1 Oophaga sylvatica | reverse complement strand
CTGGCTGATTACTCAGCGGACTCAGTAAGAATGGCTGCCAGAGCGGCAGGGCTGTCTAATTCAGCACGAAGGGCATTGTGGCTGAAATGTTGGCCGGGCGATATTCAAGCCAGATCTCGCCTCTGTTCCATTCCGTGTGACGGCGAATATCTTTTTGGCCCGGTCCTGGACGAACTTTTAGAAAAGGCAGGGGACGACAAGAAAAAGTTTCCCAGTATATCAACTCCTTCCTATAAAAGACCTTTCAGCAGAAGGAGGTTCAGCTACCGAAGGTCGTCCAGGGAACGAGCCAAATGGGATGAAAAGAGGCGAAGAGGTACAGGGTTTATGTTTAGAGGTCCACCTAGGGAAACAAAAAAACCCTCGCAATGACTAGCGATGCCGGTAGGAGGCAGATTGAAGGCCTTCTACCCGGCCTGGTCGGAAATCTCAAACAGTAGCTGGATCCTTAACATCATAGCTACAGGGCTGCGGTTAGAATTCTCCTCGGTACCTTGGGATAACTTTAAAATTACCCCACTCAGATTATCCCCATCGGAGCAGGCCGCTCTAGAGTTGGAGGTTCAGGAGCTTTGCGCTAAGAATGTCTTAGTGGAGGTGCCAGAAGCAGAGCGGGGTAAGGGTTTTACTCCCCTCTGTTTTGATCCATAAACTGGATGGGTCTTTTAGAACAATTATTAATTTGAAAGCCCCAATAAATTCCTGATTATTCACCCATTTAAAATGGAAACGGTCAGCTCAGCAATAAAGCTTCTGTTTGAAAATTGCTTTATGGTGGTGTTAGATCTGAAAGACGCTTATTACCACATACCGATCCATATGGAGCATCAGCGTTTCCTCAGAGTAGCAATCCAGATGGGGGAATCACTGCGACATTTTCAATTTAGCGCCCTTCCCTTTGGCTTGGCGGTTGCCCCACGAGTATTCACTAAGGTTATGTCGGAGGTCATGGCCCACTTACGTGAATCAAATATGCTTATAGTCCCCTACCTTGACGACTTTCTTATTATAGGAAAGACGGCAGAGCATTGTCTAGAGCAACTGAAAAGAGCGATTTCTACCTTAGAGTGGCTGGGATGGCTAATAAATACCAAAAAGTCTCGTTTGAATCCGATGAGGGTTCAGCAATTTCTAGGGCTAATTCTGGATTCACAAAATCAGAACTGTAGTTTACCGTCAGACAAGTTAATTCGTTTACGGTACCAGGTCCTAAACGCTTCCAGTAACCCCTCCATGTCGCTTAGGAAGGCTATGTCTCTTTTGGGCTCCCTCTCGTCCTGCATTCCCGCGGTTCGGTGGGCCCAATTTCACACAAGGGCACTGCAAGCTGAGGTCTTGCTGTATCAAAATTTGCTAGGTGGTTACCTGGAAGGCCAGCTATCCTTGTCCCAGGCTGCTATAAGATCCCTGGATTGGTGGAAGAATGAGACAAACCTGTCTAAGGGGGTTCCCTGGGAATATGACATATCCCGAATAGTCACAACAGATGCTAGCCCCTCTGGGTGGGGGGCTCATATGGGGGACGTTATGGTTCAGGGCTCATGGGAACAGGATCAAATTCAAATGTCTTCTAATATGAAGGAATTAGCAGCGGTAGAGCTAGCGATTAAAAAACTCCTTGTCTATCTACAGGGTCACCACGTTCGAGTGCTCTCCGACAATCGGGTCACAGTCGCATACATCAACCACCAGGGTGGTACTCGTTCCGGTCCTCTCATGGAAGTGGCAAGGCGCCTACTTCAGATAGCAGAACGACACTTTCTTTCTCTAACGGCTCTACATATAAGGGGAGAAGAAAATACCAAGGCGGACTTCTTAAGCCGCAATCTCCTGAGCCAAGGAGAGTGGTCATTAAAGACTTCCATCTTCGACCTAATTGTGCGGAAATGGGGTCTACCGGAAGTAATCTCTTTGCTACCAAAAGCAACAGGAAAGTGAGACAGTTCTGCTCTCTGAATCCCAAAGAACGCCCTCTGGCAGTGGACGCTCTTCTATTACAGTGGGATTTCAATCTAGCCTACGCCTTCCCTCCCCTGTCCTTACTCCCCCTAGTATTGAGGAAGGTCAGGAAGGACAGGGCAAGGATAATATTAATCGCTCCTTTTTGGCCCAGGAGGGCATGGTTTTCATGTCTCAGAAACATGTCGATAGCCGACCCGTGGGTCCTGCCGGACATTCCCGATCTGCTCTCCCAGGGTCCAGTCTACCATCCTCGAGTAGCGGGCCTCCACCTGACGGCGTGGATTTTGAACGGTCGCTGCTGACAGATAAGGGGTTTTCTGCTAAAGTAATTAATACTCTCCTTAAAAGCAGAAAAGAGGTTACAACTAGGATCTACGCTAGGATTTGGAAGAAATTTCTTCAGAGCTCGGCGGTTGTAGCAGGGGACACAACACCGATAACCAGATTCTAGAATTCCTACAAAAGGGTCTGGACTTAGGTCTCTCCACAAGCACCCTTAAGGTGCAAGTTTCAGCTTTGGGGGCACTCTTTAGTTGCAACATCGCAAATAATTACTGGGTCAGTAGATTCATTAAAGCTGCGGGTAGGTCGAGACCCATAGTGAAGGTGAGAATCATGCCATGGGACTTAAATCTTGTTCTCACTGCTTTAACAGAGCCCCCTTTTGAACCTATATCAGCAGCATCAATAAAAATTCTTTCCCTTAAGACCGCTTTCCTGGTAGCATTAACCTCGGCTAGGAGGGTAAGTGACATCCAGGCACTATCTAGACTATCTCCTTACACTCAGGTCCTGAATGACAGGATAATACTTAGACCGGATCCGGCATACCTACCTAAGGTGTCTTCCGCTTTCCACAGAACACAGGAAATTATTCTCCCTTCGTTCATCCCTAATCCATCTAATCAAAAAGAGATGAAACTTCATACTTTAGATGTTAGAAGATGTCTGCTGCAATATTTGGCAGTCACTGATCCCTGGAAACGGGACAATGCATTGTTTGTCTCTTTTCAAGGAATTAACAAAGGCCGTAGATTAACAAAGAGCTCATTGGCCAGATGGATTAGGGAAGCAATTTCTCTGGCATACACCTCGAGGGGCAAGCAGCCACCTGAGAGGCTAAGGGCGCATTCCACTCGAGCTGTGGCGACTTCATGGGCAGAAAGGGCAGAAGTCTCGATTGACCAGATATGTAAGGCAGCTACGTGGTCTTCTCCACACACGTTTTACACTCATTATAGATTAGATTTGGGTGCTTCCTCAGACCTTTCTTTCGGACTAAGGGTGCTGCAGGCAGTAGTCCCTCCCTAAGTAGTTATTACTCTCTGTAATTCTCTCTGTAGTGCGGTCATGGACGTTCGAATAAAGTCTAAGTTACTTACCGTTAACGGTATTTTTCGAAGTCCATGACAGCACCCTTACATTCCCACCCAGGTTTTATGTGCACTTCTTCCGCTTATGTAGTCCACATGTAATAAACAATTGATTAATGTTACTGTGTGATGCATGAAATTTTTTTACTGTATACCATTTAACCTTGATGTCCTCTTATGCTCTGTAATCCAACTGATGTGTGGGAGAGGTGCCGCCCTTTTATATCTGTAGGTTTCCTGTTCCTAAGGGGCGGATCCCCTCTCTCTGTAGTGCTGTCATGGACTTCAAAAAATACCGTTAACGGTAAGTAACTTAGACTTTTTCCACGAAAAGAACCAACATGTTCATTAATTTCGCGGAATTCTAGCGTTTTTCCCGCTATATTATTGACCTAGAAAGTTCAGGAAAAAATCGCGGTAAAAATTCGCACCAAAAACGCGCAAAATCCGCGCGTTTTTACCGCAAAAAAAGTCCGGTTTTGCTCAGGAATATTCTGCAAACATTCCTGACGTGTTCACTTAGCCTTAGGACTAGAGGAATGGTAACTCCCAATGGATAACTTATGAATGAGCAGAGGAAAGAAACAACACAGAGTTCTAAGAAAAGATGATACAGAATTGCCATTTTATGGGGCTGGATTTAATACCGTTACATTTTACTTAATCCTTTTATATTACTGTTAAACCAAGTATTTTCTACATGGAAAATAATGTGCTATTACAATGTCATTTGCAATTTTTTTTTTTTTTTACTTAGGAAGTCATTGCGATTGCTTTGCAGTCTTTGTAGCGTGCCACATTCTCTTCAATAATAATAATAATAATAATCTTTATTTTTATATAGCGCTAACATATTCCGCAGCGCTTTACAGTTTGCACACATTATCGTCGCTGTCCCCGATGAAGCTCACAATCTAGATTCCCTATCAGTATGTTTTTGGAGTGTGGGAGGAAACCGGAGTACCCGGAGGAAACCCACGCAAACACGGGGAGAACATACAAACTCCTTGCTGTGTAGCCCAGGCCTAACGCTAAGTTCACACTAGGCGTTTTTGCAGCGTTTTTCAATGCAATTTTTCGGTTGCGTTTTACAGTACCAGCAAAGTTTGAGATTTTGGAAATCTCATGCACACAGCTTGGTTTTTCTTTTCTCATCAGAATTTTGTGTTTTGCATGTTTTTTTTTTTGCACAATGGAGCATGTCGCATCTCTCAGCAGCGTTTTTCACCCGTTGAAATGAATGGGTGGTGAAAAACTGCTGAAAACGCACCAAAAATGCAGGTATCAGGTTTTTCTGTGGTTTTTTTTGTGCCAAAACCTGATTTTATAGCATAGAACTTTTTTTTTCAACACTAAACTTTGTCAGCATGACCAAGAGCTAAAACTGGCATGCAAAACCCACACAAACACATCAAAAATGCAGCAAAAAAACAAGGAAAACATTTTTTTCTGCAGCTTCTTTCATGCCAAGAAATCAGGTTTTGCAGCAGAAAAAACACCTAGTGTGAACTTGCCCTAAGGGCTCATACTCACTGGCTGGAAAAAAATCGGCCCATTTTCTGCAGGAAAAAAACGGTACATTTGTTGTAAAAAGGCATGCGATTTTGATGCGATTTTAAATCGCACCATGCGTCTTCCATCAGTTTTCCATCAGTTTTCCATCTGTATGCAATGCGATTTTAACATGAAGTTTTACATAGAGCATTTATCTCTATGTAAAAAGTCATGTAAAAATCACATTGTAAAAAAAAATGTACACAAAAAGCAAATAAATATAATATATATATATATATATATATATATATATATATATATATATATATAGGTCATACACTTCTACATAGTATAATAGCCGCTAATTCATCCCTGGCATTACTGTAAAATCACACTGACAGCTTTAATAAAGAATAGAAACAATACATATACACACATAGAATACATATATGTGTATATATATATATATATATACATATATGTAATTGTGACATATATTAATAATATATATATATATATACATTTATAGTTCATACACTTCTACATACTGTAATAGCTGCTAATTCAATTGCCGGCTTTTGTGAAATCACAAAAGCCGACATGAAATGATACATTGTTTAGACACAGTTAACCATGTCATTTCATGTATTTTGATATATGGTTTTAACTTACAATTACATAAGTGTATGTGTGCAAAATTTCAGACATGTAGGGGTTAATTAAAGGTGTAAATTCGTTGAAAAAAAATGCGTGGGCTCCCGCTGTATTTTCTCCACCAGACAGACAAAGCAAGCGAGTGGGGGCAGATAATAATAGCCTAGGGAAGGTACATTTTTTTTGTGCCCCCCCTGGCTACTAACATCTGCCCCCAGACACCCCAGAAAGGGCAAATCTCTAATTAGATTCGCCCTTTCTGGCACTTTGCCCGTCTATTCCCATTGCCCTGTAGCGGTGGCGAATGGGTTAATAAGGGGTTAAAGCCACCTTGCTATTGAAAGGTCACTTTAAGCCAGGTTAATAATTGAGAGCTGTCAATTAGACAACTATCAATTATTAATCCTATTGAAGTAAATAAAAAAACACACACACTTTAAGAATAAATAATTTTAATGAAATAAAAACACATTTTTTTGACCATCTTTTATTAAACTCTTAATCCCTGCGAAGCCCTTGACCTTCTATAATAAAGAAAAAATAATAAAACAACATTATTCTTACCTATCTGGCGATCTGTCACGTCCCACGATGTAATCCTTCACAAAGGGTTAACTAGCAATCAGCTAAGCAGCGCAAGTAATGCTGCATGCTCAGCTGAAATCTCCTGAATGAATAAGTTCCTCTCCTGCCGACAGGAGAGGATGTGATTAATGAATGAAGCTTAATTGATTGTGTCCCACTTTCACTTTAGGTCAGGTCACTGAAGTGAAAGTGGCAATAAATCAATTAAGCTCCATTCATTCATCTCTTCCTCTCCTTTCGCTGGGAGAGGAAGTTATTCATTCGGGGGGTTACAGCTAGGAGACAGCATTAGCTCTCTGCGAGCTGTAACCTGTTAACCCTTTCTGATGGATTACATCGGACTGTACATCGGATTGGTAAGAATAATTTTGCTTTTTTATTTTATTTTTATTACAGGAAATGGTTTTAGCAGGAAAATAAAATATGGTCAAAAACTGTGTGATTATTTAATTAAACTTCTTTTTTATTAAAGTGTGTGTGTTTGATTTTTCTATCATACAATAGGATTAATAATTGATAGTTGTCTAATTGACAGCTCTCAATTATTAACCTGGCTTAAAGTGACCTTTCAATTGCAAGGTGGCTTTAACCCCTTATTAACCCATTCGCCACCGCTACAGGGCAATGGGAATAGACGGGCAAAGTGCCAGAAAGGGCGAATCTAATTAGAGATTTGCCCTTTCTGGGGTGTCTGGGGGCAGATGTTAGTAGCCAGGGTTGGCACAAAAAAAATGTACCCTCCCTAGGCTATTATTATCTGCCCCCACTCGCTTGCTTTGTCTGTCTGGTGGAGAAAATACAGCGGGAGCCCACGCATTTTTTTTCAACGAATTTACACCTTTAATTAACCCCTACATGTCTGAAATTTTGCACACATGAACTTATGTAATTGTAAGTTAAAACCATATATCAAAATACATGAAATGACATGGTTAACTGTATGGAAACAATGTATCATTTCATGTCAGCTTCTGTGATTTCACAAAAGCCGGCAATTGAATTAGCGGCTATTATACTATGTAGAAGTGTATGAACTATAAATATATATATATGTATGTGTTACAATGACATGTGTATATATATATATATATATATATATATATATATATATATATATATATATGTATTCTATGTGTATGTATCTAGTGTTTTGTGAGCTGTCAGTGTGATTTTACAGTAGCCGGGGATGAATTGCCGGCTTTTCAAAGGAGACTGGTGCGTATAAATCGGACAGCACTTGCATGGTGCGAGTGCTGTGCGTTTTTTAATCGCACCCATTGACCTGCATTTGCGATTATCATCCCAAAAATCGCACATGCTGCGATTTTTTTCTCACACCAATTTCTGATGAGAAAAAAATCGCAAATGAGAATTCACCTATTGAATAACATTGGTCAGATTTGAATCCGATTTTTTTTCGTCAGATTATCATCCGTTTTCGGCGCCAGTGAGTATGAGCCCTTATACTGATTTTCAGTGAAAGTTTTATAAATTACCACTCGTGATGAGCGAGCGTGGGGGAATGTGGCCGGAAGTCAATGTGATGAGGGAGCATGCTCGGTACTGCTCAATAGTCAATTGAGCATCGAGGTGCTCGGGTACGCTCGTTACTCGATTGAGTATCTCGGGTGCTTGAGTGCCATGGAGAGAGACTCGATTAGAGTACTGAGCACTCGAGCATTTCAGTGCTCGATCATCACTAATTGTTACCACAAAGTTTTCTAGTGCGCATTCTCCATGGAGCCGTTGTTTAATGGACTGTTTCTCCCAATAATGAAGGTCATAGAATGTCCCATGTATAGCGGAGTCAAGAAGATCTATGAGAGGACGCATTGTAGGATACTAAGACAATCAGACGAGTAACCCGAATAACTGAAGATCTGCCTGGAAACATTTCAATGGCGTTTATTGTTTGACTCCCACTCAATATTGAATCAGTGGCGTCAACTAATATTACACCATCAGTCTGCCCGACTATATGAATAGAAATTGAAAGCCTCAGTGTATAAAAAGTGTCTGGTAAAGAAGAGGAACAAGTATGACCAAAATTACAGCTACAGTGATTGATACTCAGAAATGTTAGACTCTTAAATGGCAAATCTGTCTGGTGACATTGGAAGCAAAATTTCCAAAGGATTGTTTAGGAAGATCTTTTACTTTTTTTTTTCTTTGTTTTCACTCTTGCCAATGGGTTTTGTCTGGTATTGTAGCTCAGCCCCATTGACTTAAATCTGGTTGTGCTGCAATTCCAGAGACAGTCTATACAGTGAACAGTCACTATTTCTTGGGTAAAAGAAAAAAAATCTGACACTTTTTTTTGTTTGTTTTTGTTTCTAATCTTTAAAAATCGAAAAATAATTCTTGCCTTATCTACAGAAACTCTCCTTTGTATATGAAAGTTTGCCAAAACCATGATTTTTATGAAAAAATCAATGGAAAAAAATAGATTATTGGCTGTATGATTGCAATTTAAAAATGATTAACCTAATCCTACAATAGTGCAGTATTAGGCGGTAATAATTTACTACTGGAGATTATTATTGTATTGATGGCTGGACTGTACAATACAAGCAATTGTTATCATCCACCTTTCCTGTCTCCCCTATTTCCTCATAGATTGTAAACTTGCGAGCAGCAGGACCCTCATTCCTTTTGGTGTCTGTTGATTTATGTGATTTATTGTTGTTCTGTAATGTTTTATATTTTCTGTACAAGTCCTCTCTAAAATGTAAAGTGCTGGAATATGTGGGTGCTACAGACATACTATTATTATTATACAGGGCTTGGCAGTTGTGTTTTTGTTATTTATTTGTGTAGTTCCTCTATGGTTGTAGATTATTTACCGACTCAAGGACCTTTCATGGCCAAGGCTTAACCGTAATCTCCAGTATGTGGTCACAGTGGAAATGGAAAATAGCAACTTTGCTGACAAAATCAGGTTACTATTAATAACATAGCTAGATGGAGACAGGCAGGGCATTTGCTTTGTGTGATGGGTTTCAGGTCAAAAGGCTGTAAAATAATAGTATGTATTGGCCTGATATTTAGATAATAGACTGTGTAATGATTTTCAAAATGTAAAAGATTTTGCAAAATGAAGGAAAAGGCAATTTGTTCCCAAATTATATCCAAATGGGAAACTTTGGGTAAATATACAATGCCTGGTATTAAGCTTAAAAGGACATTTGGAAGGAGCATTGTTACATTGTGTCTATCAAGTCAGTGGCTCTTAGCCATTCAATGTATTGAGAGTATTCTCAGCAATGCTGATTGGCTAAGACCGACTGGTGGAACTCTACTCACAGTGTTCTTTTCAGTTGGATGCTGGACATGGTAACCAGCTCCACCCAAACTCTTCTGAGAGTTGCTTAGTCAGAGATTACTGGACCTAGTAGTTTATGGAATTTTGGTTAACATGCCAGGTATGCATATGGGCCCAATTTGCTACTTACAGAGAACCATTGGGCTTTTTAGGTCCTGCTGGTTTTATTTTATGGTCAACTATTTAATATCTTTATTTAAAAACAAAGAGACACCACAGGAGAGAAAAGTGCCAATAGGGTCTTATCTGATGATTATTTCAGGTTCTCAATAAGTTTGCAGTCCTCTGATATTTCCTAATATTAAGACCTATAAATCATCAGAGTTGACAGCTGCTGCAGAACCACAGGTCAAACTGATGACCGAATCATAGTGTTAGAATTAGAGAATTCGTGGATCTCATCCGCGCTGCGGTAAAAATAACGGTCCAGACGTGTAGAAGATAAGAAACGGTCTTTTATTCTCAAATAAATAAAATAAAAAGACCATTTTTTATCTTCTACACATCTGGACCGTTATTTTTACAGCAGCGCGGATGATATCCACGAATTCTTAATTCTAACAATATCTTTATTTAAGGTACATTATCACTTCTTCTGGTCTTCTGGCTGATATTCCACAGCTTTTAAAGAGTAACTAAACTTTAATTTTTTTTAAAAAAATAGCTTTCCATGCTGGATAAAAATTATCAAACTTTACTAATCACTGCATTAGGGGATTTACCTTCATTTCTGTAAACAAAAAAATGCATGTAACCTTGCTTTTCCCCAGCATGGATATAAGAACACACGCATTTGGAGTACAGATAATGGCATTGAAATGGTCAGTACCTGTCTCCTAATTTGAGTTTTCTGCTTCTCAGAGCAATCACCTGCAGCAGGCTTGTCCCAGATTTAGTGGGTTCTGCCTGCGCTCTTGTCACGTTGCTGTGACCCAACACTTTCTCCGTCTAGGCTTGACAGACCCTCAGTGCCCCTGTATTCTATACTAAAATGGAAGCTTTAGATTTACCATACTTATACGAGCCCCCTTCACCCAAAGTGATGCATACAGGCTTCTTGTGAAAGCAATCAATACTTCCATTACAGTATTTGGGGGCAATAAGGGTCTGTTTGACACACAACACAAGAAATGTATTTTACTGGAGTGTTAGGAGATAGTGCTATGGGTCAGACCAGCCACAGAGCAAAATTACAAGAGTGCTGATTGAGCTGGGGATGAGCTGCTGCAAGATATTCTCGGATAAGCAGAACCTTCAGAGGAGGACACAGGTGCCGATCCTGTCACTGACATCATCTGTACTCCAGACGAGTACATTCTGGTATCAAGTGTTGCAAATACAGTGAAAAGGGTTTGGAAGCCGCTTACTTGCATTTTTTTTTTTACATTAATTAAGGTAAATTCCCTAATGAGGTGATTTGCAAAGTTTCATAACTTTCCATGCTGGACAAAATTTATACAAAAAAAAAAAAATTAAATAATGAAAATTTAGTTACTCTTTAATCTAAAGAAATAAAGTCTTACCCCATGTATATCCCAAAAACTATACGTTTGGAGTGTAGTACGAAGGCTGAGTGTGTGAAGGATGTCATAGGGAGTATTAGGCTATGGTTCCACGGTCCGGAACCATAGCGCTTTGGACGGAGCGGAAATTCCGCTCCGTCTAAGCCCCGCCCCCTTTCTGACGCGCGCTCTTTCCGGAGGTGTTCAGAACACCTCCGGAAAGAGCGCAGGGCTACATAGCCCTGTGTTAATTATGTTGCGGCGACGCACCGTCGCCGCAATACGCGAGGACATGCTGCGGTCTAAAAAGACGCGCCGCATGTCCGTTTACGCAGGTTTGCCACCTGCGTATTGTTACGCATAGTGGAGACGGGATTTCTTGAAATCCCCTCCACTATGCTGTAACATCTGGACGCTGCGTGTTTGGCGCTGCGCCAGCGCACAGCGCCAAACACGCGTTTCCTGACCGTGGAAACTCACCCTTAGGATTATTCAAATGTGTCAGTCATTGACTGCTAGGGATCAGTTATAAAACATATGACGAAGTGCCATAGTATTACGGTATGTACGGGGATGTAGATTTAAGCTTCTAGTGTCTATTTATGTTGTTGAGGAACAATTTAGGTTTTCTCCCAACATCACAGTTTGGGTGCAGCTCCTGTCTCTTGCACCCCTACTATAAGTAACTTCTACCAAGGGGCGGACATATCATTGGTGCAACCTGCGCAGCCACACAAGGCTCCAAGTGGTAAGGAGGCTCATTTCCACCCCCAAAACGTAGAATTGTGCATTATGATGGGCTATTAGACTGCAAAGGACACATATATTGTTTTTGCTCAGGGGCCCTTTTTTGTCTGTGTCCGCTAGAATGTTCTGTATATGTGATTGCGGGAAGAATCTATCAGCGGTAAATGAGTTATCTAATGATCATCTGCTGTAGATTTTCAGTTAAAGTTAAAGACATAATATATTGCAATCATCATATTATATAGCACTATGTACTTACAATTGCTAATTTTTCCTTTCTACCCAGCTAATGCTTCTCTTTTCCATTAGATCTATGTCATCACGCTATTAAAACTGATTAGCTGAATCCTTCTAAGCGTTATGTAGAAACAGGAGGTCAATTTAGGACTTGTAGGTCACAAAAAATATCAGACAGGGGAG
The DNA here is from genome assembly GCA_033576555.1 of Oophaga sylvatica. Classification (NCBI taxonomy): domain Eukaryota; kingdom Metazoa; phylum Chordata; class Amphibia; order Anura; family Dendrobatidae; genus Oophaga; species Oophaga sylvatica. The sequence continues at coordinate 58,622,445 of JARQOD010000010.1, read as the reverse complement.
GGCAAAGCAGCTGGGTCAGGAGTTGAAGAGGGGAATGATTTCTGCAGGTGTGTCGACCCGCCACCACAATTGTGGGTTACCAGGGCAATGGGGTACTCAGAGCCGAGCCCGTAGAAGTCTATGGGGATTTTGTCACAGGTAGCTGTGGCTCGGTCTGTGGCCCTGGCGGTCTGGCGTATGTTGTTGTTGGGAATATTTACAGGGGATAACTATATACAGTTCGTGACGCCACCTGTAGTATTCTGGTAATGGGTACCAGCGCTGCTGTAGATCTCTGAGGGGATGGTGAGGCAGCTAGATGTCAGGTCCCCTACAGGTGGGACTCTTCCCTCAAAGTCTGTTAAGATGGTGAAGTCGGGTGCCGGTAAATAACACAGTCTCACACAGTCAATGTCTTTCCATACCTTTACTTGCTGAATGTCAAGGCAGGTCCCGGGGAGGCTGATCCAAAGGGAGTGTATTTTGAGACGGCAGCTGGACAAGTTAGGGGCCTCCTTTAACTCCAATGAACGAGTACAACCAGCCTGAAGCGTAGTTCCCTCTATGATTCCAGCTAATCTTAGCTGTAACTGCCCAGTCAGCTTAGTGTTAGGGGCCTTCCTGTGAAGGAGCTGAATACTTATGTTTGTCCTGCAGAACGCCAAAGTCTTCACTCCCCCTGACCCCAGCTACGTACCGACTATAAGGGGCTTGTCTGCCGCGACCTAGGGTCCGGTAGATTCCTGGTTTTCCTGCCTCTGTGCCTGAAACAACAGCGACTCTTCGGTCCCCAGTGACCGGTAAACAGGGTGCTGGACTTAAGCAATCCTGTAGCACCAATTCTATAATCCACTTGCCTTTCGCCTTGTCCACGCTGGTAACATAAACATTCTCACTAGCCAGGGGTCGAGCAGTCACTTCCAATCTTTCTCCTTCCAATGAAGCCAGCCACAGATGCTCAGTTGTCACAGGCAGGAGCACGTCTCTGTACCTGATACTGTCCTTAGACAGGAACGCTGAAGTCTTTCTGTGCTGATACTCCTTCCTTTCTTCAATGTGTGCTGAGAGATAATCCAGCTCTGACCAGGCTAAGGTATATTTCAAAACCTATACCGGACTCCACTATTCGAACTGGTTATGAAGCAGGCTAGACTCCTCTCTCCTCTTTCCACAGAAGTCTAAGCTCTACCTCACACGTCTTCTCTGTCCAGAGACAGGAACTAGACTCTTTTCAAAATCACCCTACACCCACTACTTTGACCACTCCCTAGAGTATACTTCACTACCCCAAGGGTGTGTCCAGTGTGTGTAGAATGAATGCATATTGAGCATTAAGCCGCCGTCTCGCCATACACTCCCCAGGGTACTGCGTGTGCCTAACACCAGGGCTACACATTCCCCATGGTAAACGACAGCACTCCCGGGCTGTGAAATACAAAAGACAGAAAAATTTTGTTTATGCAATAACATTGGAACAATAACATCTTCCCATCCGGGAGGTAAGAATACTTCGAACGTTACAAACTTTAATACAAAAATACAAATAGTATCAAATGTCATTTTCAATAAATAAATTTACAAGATACTTGTGAAGGACCCGCACCAAACCTTCAACGTGGGTCCTGGGTGGGCTGCAGGACATCCAAGTGCAGACCTCACTCAGTGCCACACCACACGGGTTTTGTTTTTCAGAGGTAGATATGTATGGCTTATGTAAAACCAAGATAGGGCGCCGGAGCGCAACTATGTACAAGAAAGTTTTTAGGCTGTCTCAGTCCTCAACCTACGAGTCCATTGTAAACCAAAGGCATATATCAAATCACATTATGATAAAGTGCAATAACTTTTTATGGTTCTATTCACCATTTACCCAGCCGGGCATTCTATAATTAGGACTATATATATATACATTATATATAAACTTGTGCAAAAACTTTATAAACATTTTTCAAACTTTGACTGATGGTAGATCCTTTATGGACCTTACCAAATCTTTTTATATATTTATTCATCAAATAGTACGCTTTCCACCCCGGGGGCTGGAACAACGCAATGGGCCCTAGATCCTAAGACCAGCAAATCATGTGCTGCGATCAGGGTTTGGGTTGCGACATCTCTGGTTTGAACCTCTAGGGGCGCAACCGGTACACTTTCTTCACACGACACCGATTGCGTCTCAATTACAGTCAATGATATAGACCGCGTCAGGGTTTGCGATCTAGACTGGGTCGCATCTGGCGATATGGAAGTGGCTTTCACTTGCGATAGACCTTGGGTCGCATGTTGCGATGACTTTGACGGGGGCGATACTGGGGCACGGCCGGATGCTACTGAAGCTGGAAACGGGGACGCTGCGGTAATGGTAACGATACCTGCGTCTGGGACGGGGTCGCGGACGATGGCGACGTTCAGGGCATACCACCCCTTCATTCCCCAATGCCGCGTATATGTGACTATGTCGCCGTTTACTAAGTCCCTCCCGGGATGGCCTTGTGGCAGGTGAGATTCCACGTCACGCCTGCTGACGAAGACCGCTGGGTAGAGGCCCGGTTCACGAATAAAGCCCCAGCCCTTCCGGAGCTGGAACTCAGTCACACACCCCTGCCGCCGCGGTTCCCGTAAGGTACCTTTGTCGCGACGGACAGTCTCCTTGTCAGCAATCAGCTCAGCATACTGTCGCTGGCGGTTCTTCTTGATTTCCCGCGCTTCCTCCTGCTGGCGCCTCTTTGTCTCCTCACGACTCCGCCATTCTTGCTCCCACTGGGCGGTGTAGGCGACGTCATCCAGGCGCGCCATTTCGTCCCAGTCCACATCTGGTAGTGACGGACAGGACCCCTCCGGTGTCCCTGCCGGGGACCGATAATCTGCTGCGGCCTCTTGGCCGGGCGGGCGTTCCGGGATTGGCTGTACCTCCTCAACCTCCTCCGCATCCACCGCTTCACCAGTGGGATCGGGAACGGTACTTTCGGGGGCAGCCTCCGGTTGCTCCTTCGCCTTGAGCAGCAGACTTTTCGGTACTTTGTATCGTGGGGGTTCGTTGAGGGGAGGGGACGCCGTGTTCGTCATTTGCCATTTCTGCAGATTACAGCGGCGCCTCTCAATCTCCTCCAGTCCAGGTTGGAACAACTGCTTTAGGCGTGAGTTCTCCTCCCGAACCTCTAACAACGCCTGTTGCAGGTGCAGTATCACATAGGCCTCGGATGCCGATGGCAGCTTGGCGGGGGCACGGGGCCTGCCTTCCTCCGCTGCTCCGCTCGGCTCCACACGTCCGGCCTCCATCATGTTCCAGAACAAACTCCTTTCTTTTTTAGACATCCGGTCTCTTCCGTGGAGGTGGGGTTTGCGTCTCCTCCTCCTCGCAGGGAAGGTGAAGAGGAGGCGGACCTCCTTTGCTGTAGGGCAGGACCGCATGTTATAATAGCACTTTGAGAGGACAGGCATTTTCTTCGCGCCACAGGGGGGTAGACGCCCACGAAGGTACGCCCACCTTCTTCTCCAGCGCCTGAGGGCGCGAATATGGCGACAAAAATGGCGATTTTGGCGCCAAAAGTGCAAACAGTCCTTTTTACAAAAACAAGTCCTTAGGCACGCAGGGCTCGCAATTTCGCGAGTTTGGTATCCTGTTCGTGACGCCAAGTTTAGTTGTGTCGACCCGCCACCACAATTGTGGGTTACCAGGGCAATGGGGTACTCAGAGCCGAGCCCGTAGAAGTCTATGGGGATTTTGTCACAGGTAGCTGTGGCTCGGTCTGTGGCCCTGGCGGTCTGGCGTATGTTGTTGTTGGGAATATTTACAGGGGATAACTATATACAGTTCGTGACGCCACCTGTAGTATTCTGGTAATGGGTACCAGCGCTGCTGTAGATCTCTGAGGGGATGGTGAGGCAGCTAGATGTCAGGTCCCCTACAGGTGGGACTCTTCCCTCAAAGTCTGTTAAGATGGTGAAGTCGGGTGCCGGTAAATAACACAGTCTCACACAGTCAATGTCTTTCCATACCTTTACTTGCTGAATGTCAAGGCAGGTCCCGGGGAGGCTGATCCAAAGGGAGTGTATTTTGAGACGGCAGCTGGACAAGTTAGGGGCCTCCTTTAACTCCAATGAACGAGTACAACCAGCCTGAAGCGTAGTTCCCTCTATGATTCCAGCTAATCTTAGCTGTAACTGCCCAGTCAGCTTAGTGTTAGGGGCCTTCCTGTGAAGGAGCTGAATACTTATGTTTGTCCTGCAGAACGCCAAAGTCTTCACTCCCCTGACCCCAGCTACGTACCGACTATAAGGGGCTTGTCTGCCGCGACCTAGGGTCCGGTAGATTCCTGGTTTTCCTGCCTCTGTGCCTGAAACAACAGCGACTCTTCGGTCCCCAGTGACCGGTAAACAGGGTGCTGGACTTAAGCAATCCTGTAGCACCAATTCTATAATCCACTTGCCTTTCGCCTTGTCCACGCTGGTAACATAAACATTCTCACTAGCCAGGGGTCGAGCAGTCACTTCCAATCTTTCTCCTTCCAATGAAGCCAGCCACAGATGCTCAGTTGTCACAGGCAGGAGCACGTCTCTGTACCTGATACTGTCCTTAGACAGGAACGCTGAAGTCTTTCTGTGCTGATACTCCTTCCTTTCTTCAATGTGTGCTGAGAGATAATCCAGCTCTGACCAGGCTAAGGTATATTTCAAAACCTATACCGGACTCCACTATTCGAACTGGTTATGAAGCAGGCTAGACTCCTCTCTCCTCTTTCCACAGAAGTCTAAGCTCTACCTCACACGTCTTCTCTGTCCAGAGACAGGAACTAGACTCTTTTCAAAATCACCCTACACCCACTACTTTGACCACTCCCTAGAGTATACTTCACTACCCCAAGGGTGTGTCCAGTGTGTGTAGAATGAATGCATATTGAGCATTAAGCCGCCGTCTCGCCATACACTCCCCAGGGTACTGCGTGTGCCTAACACCAGGGCTACACACAGGGACAAGAGACTTCCTGTTTCTACATAGAGAAAAGAGAAGAATTAGCTGGGTAGAAAGGCAGAATGAGCAATTGTAAGTACACAGTGCTATATAATATGATGAATGCAATATTTTAAGAGGATACAACTTTTGATGGGTGTGCTGAAGAGTAAGTAAACTTTTAAAACATTTTTTTATATTTTACTGCTCTTCCAATTGCAATCGTATTGGTGGGGGTCCAGGTAGTGAGATGCGCATCGATCACTGAAACCCCTTTTCCCAACAGGTGCACAGCTCAAGTGACAGTCGCACACAGAGCACGGTATGGATTCATCAGAAAGCAGAGGCTTCGTAGCCCATTCTTTATATCGAATCCATACTCCACACTGTGTGCGTCCAGTCAAGAGTTACATGCTCCTATCACCTGAGCTGCACACTTCTTGGGTAAGTTTTTTTTTGAGCGATAGGTGGAGGTCCCAGCATGCGGAACTTCACCAATCTACTTTTAATTGAAAGAGCAGTAAAATATGAAAAAAAAAAAAAGTTGTAAAAGGTTTACTTACTTTTTAAAAATAGAAAAGTGGATTTTACACCAGGGTACTACCAGGAAGAATCACATTAAAAAAATGATCAAATTGTTTGCAAAACATTTACAGGAGTTTTCAGGTCACTATACCTGAATTTTTACATTCCTAGAATTAAAGTTGCATCTGACCATGGAGCGTGCATTCAACATAGATTGCGTAACCGAACTGAAAACTGTTGTGTGTGTATATAATCTTATCAGAGTTTATAACGTTAGAATCCATACAAATGCTCAGATGGTGTTCAGATGAATTAGAGCTGATTTTGTCACTGTCCAACATAACGCATGAAGTTAAAGGGGTTATCTCGTAAAGTCCAAGACTCCTATTTGTCAGCGTGTTTTTTTTTTTTTTTTTTTTTCAGAATTCTGGCAGAAAACTGAAATATTGCAAAATTTTGGTATTTTTACACCATTCCTGGTCAGCTTCTCCAATTTTTTTTATATTGGGCAGAGCTAAGCTAGGAGGGGGTGTGACAGAACACCGCCAACAAATACTCCATATTTTATTCCATAAAAGTATCATACATTTGGACTTTTCTTGTGGTGGTGCATGCCATCTTCCAAATGAAAAGGGATTGTTGCAATGAGACATTGCTTTTACGTTAATGCTGCAGGTTTCCTTACATTTCTATAGATCTGTATCACAATTAAATATTGCTGTATCTGTATAACTCTTGATGAACATTTATACATTTGTGGTAGATCTGAGTTTGTAATTTGGCTTAACACACAATGAAATCATAATCCATTGTTTTGGCTTGAGACTAAAATTATTCCGTCGTGTTATTTTAAAGCATTCCTGTTGTTTCGCATAAAATCTCTAGAAAAGCGGGGTCTTGAGCCCTCAGCCTATTAAGTTAAATCTGTTTTAGTGCGTGTACAAGTCTAATATGTTCTGGAATTGTTTTGACACTCCACTTCCCATCCATTCAGATTTAAAGGCTGTTTCATCTTCATCAGCATTCTGCAAGCACTATAGGTGCTGGAGCATGCTTTCCCTTATCCTTATCCTTATGCATGGCCTGCCTGCCTTTAACTGAATGACTGCTTCTCTGTTTCTGCTTGTGTACAGTTTTAGACAGGAGAGCAGGCATGAAGAGACAAAGATAAAGAAGAATCAGGCCTGAAAAACGCAAAATAATGGCCACTTTTGACTTGGTGACTGATTTTCTTTAAGTAAAGGAAGGGAATTAGAAAGTGTCTCATGTAGATGTTAACTGTGCTGTCTAATATAATGGCTGGCATGACTTCACACTGACTACACTGAGGGGAACGCTGTTTGAGACTGTGATAAGGAGGGAAATGGTGACTGAGCAGGATGTAGGAGAAAAGAGGGAAGTGACAGAACAGGAAAATAAATAATCAATGTGATTGTGACGCATCAGAGCTGTCCAGTGGTCATTATTGCAGTAAATGGCTCATAATGGACACAGAGCCGCTGTATCGGGATCAGTAAACAGTACTACACATGATAGGCTTAGATCCAGTGGATCAGTAGTCAGTATCACACGATTGGTCTAGATACATGACCCAATAGACAGTGTAAGCTTTAGATAAATTAGATTATCTGACAGTATCACACTTGATAGGATTAGATACATAGTCCAGTATCACACATGACAGGCTTAGAATCACTGGATCAGCAGTAAGTACTACACATGAAAGACCTAAATGCACTGGATCAGCAGACAGCATCCCATTGTTATAAGTTTTAATACACTGAGCAACAGACAATATCATACACGAGTTTATATACACTGGATTAGAAGCCAATATAGCAAATGATGGGCTTAAAAACACAGCTCTCCAAACAGTATCACACAATGCACTTGTAATTTCTGATATGATGAGCTGATGTATTTAATACAAGATAGGCGTAGATACAACAGTTCAGCAGCACTCTGTCCCTGGAGAGTGTTATATTGTAATGTCTGTAATCCTGCTCATTCAGTGCACAGCTATGGCAGTACCACCCTCTATCGTATCCATAGAGCATCTTTATAGTCCTGTCTGATGCTCCTTTATGATAATGAGAAGTGTTGTTCATCACATTTTGCTAACTCTCGTGTATTCCTATTTTCCAGGTGGTGTTGTCCTGTGATGGTAAGCAGCGGATTCCTCTTTTATGTACTTTTTCCTTCTTGTCCATCTTAGAGTGCTGTGGAGCCACCTAGTGGCCAAATTAATTTAATTTACACATTTCTGTAGGTTTTTGGATCCCACTAGTTTTTTTGGCCAAAGTTCACATTCATGTTGCAAGGTTGATGGTACTATGTGTGATTGAAGTACATAAGTAGGGTCCTGACGCATTTTAACATAAGAAAAAAAAACCTGTTTAAGTACAAGAAAGATGTGTATACTTTGTACCTTTGTTTAAGTACAGGCACCTCAAATTTACAGTGAAGGTTTTATTTTTCACTATGGCTGATGATATATTTGCTTTACAGAAATACCTGAATGCCAAGCAATCAGCGTCCAGGCGACGTCCTCCCAGATCACCATCACTGGACTGGTAGCGGGATTCTTCCTGCATAATATAACTGATATACATGGCAGCGCAATTCCGGCATCCGATAACAGCTGGAATAACACGTCTCTCATGATCTTTGTGTCTGGTACACAGTATGTGATCTACTATGGGAACGACACAGTCAGCTGCTGCCGCAACGTCACCACCAGTAAGTGTGAGGCCGCTGCTCTCGTGAATTGTCTGGATTCATGTTGCATTTGTTCTGCTTGCAGATTCCTTTTTGGTTTCCATTTTTTGCTGTCATATGAACATAAACCTCACCGTTGGGGTTTGTTCTGGTTTCGTCATGTGACTGTGTGTTATTAAAGATTTTACTAATTCTGGAAAAGTTTGTAGATAACCAATATGGTGAACATTACATATTACTTATTGCCACCCCCACTCACAATGATTTTAAAAGATGACACCATTTTCATCGACATAGAGTCTGCATGGAAATGTTGCAAATTAGTTTCATTACAGTGGATCAAATCTGTGTGCTGATCCAGTGACCGAAGTCAGAGTTCCTGAAAAATCAAATTTTCCTGAAATATTCCACATCCGGTGGACATACCCTTAGGATGTGTTCACAATGAGTTCCTGATGTATCAAATCAATTTTGCCAAAATTCTGGCATGAATTGATTTTGAAACGTTTTCACACCAGTTTCTCCCAGCTTTGCTGAAATTTCCATCCAGTCTCTGACTGACAGAAACTGGAGGGAGCTTTCTGGCGAGGTGTATGGAGGCACACACCACTCATTGGATGTTCCTGATTCAGTAAGAAGCTTGCGCGTTTTAATGAATCAGGAGCATCTGACTCCTACACGCCGCCTTGAACAAAACTGAGTGAAAACTGAGTAGGATTTTGGACATTTTCTGCTCAGTTTTTGCATCAAAAACTCCTTAAAAAACTGATTGAGCTATGTGGGACCACCACTAGACTTGTTGACAGAAGAGGGCCACTTTGATTTTAGGGGTGCATGTGGTTTATTATGACAAGTTTGCTTTAATAAGCTTTATCGTTCTAATTTATTTGTTTTCTTTGTTTTTTTTTTTTGTTTTTTTTCAGAGCCGATATCAGTGAACTCTCTGCAGATCAGCGATGTGACCCCATATTCTGTGTCTCTGACCTGGAGCCAACCTGATGAGTATCAGTCGTCTTACAGATACAGAGTCCAGACCAATGTCACCTCATCAGCCACATTGATAAATGATACAATAGTGACAAGCGAATCAGCGACAATAATGAATCTGACACCGGGAGAAACATATATATTCCTGGTCTATACAAGAGCTGCCGATAACACGGAGTCTGACCCGGTGTATAATACGACCTGCACAGGTGAGGACAGCGTGACTGTCACATATAAAAGATGGTATCCCCTTAATTAAAGTAATTAAAAAATAATTATCCTATACAGTGTATGACAAAAACTGTTAAAAAGATTGAAAGTTGATTGCCATTTTTCAGTTACCTTTCTCCCCCAAAAAGATGCAGTAAAAAGTAAACAAACATCATTCATAATCATAACCCAAAATGGTATCAATAAAAATCATAGCTCAAATCTCCAAAAAACAAGCTTTCACACAGGTCCATCAACAGAAGAATAAAAAAAGTTACGTGTCTGAGAAAATGGCAGCACAAATCAATTTTTTATTTTATGTTCTAGAATTCTACATTTTTCTTAACCACCAAAATATAAAATACTAGCTGAAGAGCCCGGCGTTGCCCAGGCATAGTAACTGACTGTGATTATTTATAACAAATTGTAATGATATCAATATATATAAAGCTGAGTGTATAACCCCACCCACTCCACATAACCACACTCACTTTAATATCCCTCATTATCCCGTCAGCCAGAGCCACCGGACTACTACCTCTAATATCCCACATCATCCCGTCAGCCAGAGCCACCGGACTACTACCTCTAATATCCCACATCATCCCGTCAGCCAGAGCCACCGGACTACTACCTCTAATATCCCACATCATCCCGTCAGCCAGAGCCACCGGACTACTACCTCTAATATCCCACATCATCCCGTCAGCCAGAGCCACCGGACTACTACCTCTAATATCCCACATCATCCCGTCAGACAGAGCCACCAGACTACTACCTCTAATATCCCACATCATCCCGTCAGCCAGAGCCACCGGACTACTACCTCTAATATCCCACATCATCCCGTCAGCCAGAGCCACCGGACTACTACCTCTAATATCCCACATCATCCCGTCAGCCAGAGCCACCGGACTACTACCTTTAATATCCCACATCATCCCGTCAGCCAGAGCCACCGGACTACTACCTCTAATATCCCACATCATCCCGTCAGACAGAGCCACCAGACTACTACCTCTAATATCCCACATCATCCCGTCAGCCAGAGCCACCGGACTACTACCTCTAATATCCCACATCATCCCGTCAGCCAGAGCCACCGGACTACTACCTCTAATATCCCACATCATCCCGTCAGACAGAGCCACCGGACTACTACCTCTAATATCCCACATCATCCCGTCAGCCAGAGCCACCGGACTACTACCTCTAATATCCCACATCATCCCGTCAGACAGAGCCACCGGACTACTACCCCTAATATCCCACATCATCCCGTCAGCCAGAGCCACCAGACTACTACCTCTAATATCCCACATCATCCCGTCAGCCAGAGCCACCGGACTACAACCCCTAATATCCCACATCATCCCATCAGCCAGAGCCACCGGACTACTACCTCTAATATGCCACATCATCCCATCAGCCAGAGCCACCGGACTACTACCTCTAATATCCCACATCATCCCGTCAGCGAGAGCCACCGGACTACTACCTCTAATATGCCACATCATCCCATCAGCCAGAGCCACCGGACTACTACCTCTAATATCCCACATCATCCCGTCAGCCAGAGCCACCGGACTACTACCCCTAATATCCCACATCATCCCGTCAGCCAGAGCCACAGGACTACTACCCCTAATATCCCACATCATCCCGTCAGCCAGAGCCACAGGACTACTACCCCTAATATCCCACATCATCCCGTCAGCCAGAGCCACAGGACTACGACCCCTAATATCCCACATCATCCCGTCAGCCAGAGCCACCGGACTACTACCTCTAATATCCCACATCATCCCGTCAGACAGAGCCACCAGACTACTACCTCTAATATCCCACATCATCCCGTCAGCCAGAGCCACCGGACTACTACCTCTAATATCCCACATCATCCCGTCAGCCAGAGCCACCGGACTACTACCTCTAATATCCCACATCATCCCGTCAGACAGAGCCACCGGACTACTACCTCTAATATCCCACATCATCCCGTCAGCCAGAGCCACCGGACTACTACCTCTAATATCCCACATCATCCCGTCAGACAGAGCCACCGGACTACTACCCCTAATATCCCACATCATCCCGTCAGCCAGAGCCACCAGACTACTACCTCTAATATCCCACATCATCCCGTCAGCCAGAGCCACCGGACTACAACCCCTAATATCCCACATCATCCCATCAGCCAGAGCCACCGGACTACTACCTCTAATATGCCACATCATCCCATCAGCCAGAGCCACCGGACTACTACCTCTAATATCCCACATCATCCCGTCAGCGAGAGCCACCGGACTACTACCTCTAATATCCCACATCATCCCGTCAGCCAGAGCCACCGGACTACTACCCCTAATATCCCACATCATCCCGTCAGCCAGAGCCACAGGACTACTACCCCTAATATCCCACATCATCCCGTCAGCCAGAGCCACAGGACTACTACCCCTAATATCCCACATCATCCCGTCAGCCAGAGCCACAGGACTACGACCCCTAATATCCCACATCATCCCGTCAGCCAGAGCCACCGAACTACTACCTCTAATATCCCACATCATCCCGTCAGCCAGAGCCACCGGACTACTACCTCTAATATCCCACATCGTCTCGTCAGCCAGAGCCACCGGACTACAACCCCTAATATCCCACATCATCCCATCAGCCAGAGCCACCGGACTACTACCTCTAATATCCCACATCATCCCGTCAGCCAGAGCCACCGGACAACTACCTCTAATATCCCACATCATCCCGTCAGCCAGAGCCACTGGACAACTACCTCTAATATCCCACATCATCCCGTCAGCCAGAGCCACCGGACTACAACCCCTAATATCCCACATCATCCCATCAGCCAGAGCCACCGGACTACTACCTCTAATATCCCACATCATCCCGTCAGCCAGAGCCACCGGACTACTACCTCTAATATCCCACATCATCCCGTCAGCCAGAGCCACCGGACAACTACCTCTAATATCCCACATCATCCCGTCAGCCAGAGCCACCGGACTACTACCACTAGTATCCCACATCATCCGGTCAGCCAGAGCCACCGGACTACTACCTCTAATATCCCACATCATCCCGTCAGCCAGAGCCACCGGACTACTACCACTAGTATCCCACATCATCCCGTCAGCCAGAGCCACCGGACTACTACCACTAGTATCCCACATCATCCCGTCAGCCAGAGCCACCGGACTACTACCACTAATATCCCACATCATCCCGTCAGCCAGAGCCACCGGACTACTACCACTAATATCCCACCAGAGCCACCGGACTACTACCACTAATATCCCACCAGAGCCACCGGACTACTACATCATCCCGTCAGCCAGAGCCACCGGACTACTACCCCTAATAAACCACATCATCCCATCATCCAGAGTCACAGGGCTACTACCCCTAATATTCCACATCATCCCGTCAGCCAGAGCCACCGGACAACTACCCCTAGCTTCCGCCCGGTATCCCGACTGCTGTGACGTCACTGGTCTCTCCCTCAGCAGACAAATGTCAGTGGGATGATGTGGGATATTAGTGAGTGTGGCTATACGGAGTGGGTGGGACTATGTGGAGTGGGCATGGCTTGACACACATATATATATATTGTGAGACAGTGAGAGCGTATGTATTGAATGGGGTGTACATTTCACAGGTACTTTGCTGACTTGTATAGGGGAAATGTGTGCCTTTGTAAAACTAGTGGTGGAGAAAGGTCATTACACCATCCATTCAAGTACACGTTTGCAGCTCAAACCTGTGGCCACTCAGGTGATAATTAGGAAACCAGAAGTAGGTGTCTGGGAAGACAGACAGAGAGAGCTAGTTTAGTCTGGACACAGGAAGGTGTCCCGGCACAAGAAACAGTCTCCAGGTGTTAGAGCTGTCTTAGTCTGGACACACAGGAAGGTGTCCCGGCACAAGAAGCAGTCTCAAGGTGTTAGAGCCGGCTTAGTCTGGACACAGGAAGGTGTCCCGGCACAAGAAGCGGTCTCCAGGAGTTTGAGCTATCTCAGTCTGGGTGCAGGAAGTACCCCGGACACAGGAGTAGTCTCAGTGAGAATCCGTGCGAGTAGCGGCTGAATAGGAGTGGATCTCTCTCAAGTCTGGACATTGAAGGTGCCTTCAGACACAAGGAGGAGTATCTGTGAAACTCCATACTGGTAACATATATCATATGTGTTGTTTTGGGCACAGACTGGTAGAGTCTGGACCCGGATAGTCAGGGAAACCGATCTATGTGTAATTAGTGGCTAGACAAGCCTAGGTTTTCTGTTTATGCTTTGCTTTATCTGTTTGCTGTGGACTTTAATAAAGCTGGTTGCGGCCAGTTTTACACCAGAACTGCTGTCTGAATGAACTGTTTTCGTGCCATTCTGTCTACCCAGACAGCGATCCTAGAGCTATAACCCCTGGAAATGTTACAATATATATATATATATATATATATATATATATATATATATATATATAATTTAAATTGTTAAAAAAAAAAATAAGAAACGTGCTGCCAGGTTACGAACTCCATAGAAAGAAAATCCCAAAAAACAATGGCAAAATTGCTTTTTTTTTCCCTCATACCTGACAGAAATTCCAGTCAGATGTAATGGCGGCTGACAACTAGGAGCAGATAGATGGAATAGCCCAGGAGAATGTCCAATAGATGCAGGCAGGTAGAGATGACAGAAACCACAGGTGCAGACAGGACAGTCTGACTGAGAGATGAGCTCTGGCGGGTGCAGCTGGCTCTGCTGCCGTTGTGGTGAGCACTGGCGGGTGCAGCTGGCTCTGCTGCCGTTGTGGTGAGCACTGGTGGGTGCAGATGGCTCTGCTGCCGTTGTGGTGACCACTAGAGGGTGCAGCTGGCTCTGCTGCCATTGAGGTGAGCACTGGCGGGTGCAGCTGGCTCTGCTGCCGTTGAGGTGAGCATTTGGTGGGTGCAGATGGCTCTGGTGCCGTTGAGGTGAGCACTGGCGGGTGCAGCTGGCTCTGCTGCTGTTGTGATGAGCACTGGCGGGTGCAGCTGGCTCTGCTGCCGTTGAGGTGAGCATTTGGCGGGTGCAGATGGCTCTGCTGCTGTTGTGGTGAGCACTGGCGGGTGCAGCTGGCTCGGCTACCGTTGAAGGAAGCACTGGTGGGTGCAGATGGCTCTGCTGCCTTTGAGATGAGCACCGATGGGTGCAGCTGGCTCGGCTACCGTTGAAGGAAGCACTAGCGGTTGCAGCAGACTAAGGCCTCTTTCACACTTCAGTCGTTTGGCGTCAGTTAAAATCCGCCAAAGGGTGAAAAAAAGCGGATCCGCCAGAAAAGTGCAAAAACGAATGCAACGGATCCGATTTTAAGGCGGATCCGTTGTGAACTTTTGAACCTGGAAAATGTATTGTACGCATGTCTGAGAGAGAGAGGTCCGCCACCCATAGGCGTCCATTATGCAAATTGACGGATCCGTCATCGACGCACACAAAACGTTGCAGTGGACGTTTTCAGAAACCGACGGATGCCAAAATAATGGCGGATCAGTCAAATGACGGATCTAGCGGACGACCATCCGTCAAAATCCGTCACTAATGCAAGTCAATGGGAAAAAAACGTATCCGCCAAAAAAAAATGAAGAAATTCCTGTCGGAAAACATTTTTTTTCTGCAAATTTCAAAGAAATTCCAGTCAGAACCAGTTTTTTTTCCCCCGTAGTTGACAAGTATTCCAGTCAGAAACCATTTTTTCCCTTTATCTGACAAAAATTCAAGTCAGAAACCATTTTTTTCCCCATATGACAGAAATTCCAATCAAGAATTAGTTTCTCATTGTCACCAAGTCAGAATTTCCCTCAGACTGTGGCCACAGCCCAACTACACACCTGTTCTGTTTCTTGTTTATGCCTCTGACACGATTGTGGTAAAGAGTATGCAGGTTCTCTCAGCCACCATTACATGAATGCTTCCTGTGTCCCGCTCTCTTACCAACGAGTTCCCCCTTTCTACCCTCTGTAATACAGACTGTATACATCCAGGTAGTGAGACCCCTAGAGGCAGCTCAGCATATAACATATTGCTACATCCTTTGTCTTTTAACTGAAGAAATAACTAAGCTAATATAACTAACATACATGTGAACATTTCAATATTCAAGATATTGGTGACATAAACATAACTGGCAAGCATCATTCTATTAAGATACTTTAAAATACTTGGTTGTATATATAGTCCTTGAGGTGTGCTGGCTTTGTGATCATTCTGCCCGATCTAGTAACATACGATGTGTTACTGCCACTATTCGGTGGTTCTCTCGATTCGGGCAATACCGCATCTGGTATTGCCTGTCTCCGACCCGAATCTCCACTCTGAACCTGGGCCATCCCTGTAGCCTCTCTGCTTAGACTTGCTGTTTCCTCATCTTGGATATGAGGATAATGTTCATATGACCATGTATCAGATCCTTCTTGCGTTTTCCTCAGATGTCTCCGATTTCTCCTTAGTTTTCTTCCCTCCTCTGTCACAATTTTGTAGGATCTAGGTCCTAGTTTCTGGAGCACCTTTGCTTTTCTCCATTGTTTGTCATATTTGCTCGGCTGCATCCTGATGTTGTCATTTTGTCTCAGTTCTGGTAGATCTTTTGCCGACCGATTATAATAGAACGCTTGTCTATCCTGATTTTTCTTTAGTTTTGACCTCATTCCCCTCACCAGATTTGGCTTCAGAAGACGACTAGCTGTTGGTATGAGTGTCCTTGTCCATTTACTCAGAAGCCTCTGTGCTGGGCTGCTGTCTAGTCCTTGGGAAGGTGTGTTTCTGTGGTCCAGTATAGATAGATATACATCTGTCCCTGCCTGTTTCGCTCTCTTAAT
The DNA here is from genome assembly GCA_033576555.1 of Oophaga sylvatica. Classification (NCBI taxonomy): domain Eukaryota; kingdom Metazoa; phylum Chordata; class Amphibia; order Anura; family Dendrobatidae; genus Oophaga; species Oophaga sylvatica. The sequence goes on along the minus strand of JARQOD010000010.1, from coordinate 58,606,207 downwards.
CAACTTCTTTGCTGTTTTCACCGCTGATTCCGCTTTGCCATTGCTTTGAGGATATCCAGGAGAGGATGTATTGTGTTCAAATTCCCATAACTTGCTGAACTCCTTGAACTCTTCTGACCTAAATTGAGCGGCATTATCAGTAAAAACAATCTCTGGAATCCCATATCTGGCAAAATGAGCCTTGAGTTTTCTAATAACTGTTCTTGCTCTTGTATCCTTCAAATAGTCCACTTCCCAAAAGTTAGAAAAATAGTCCACAGTTACCAGGTATTCTCTTTCCTCCAATGTGAACAAATCTATTCCTATTTTTGACCATGGTCTATTTGGAACGGCATGCGGTTGCAATGGCTCTTTCGGTTGTTTATCCCCGCCGGACGCACATATCTCACATTGTGCTATGTAACTTTTTATGTGATCATTCATACCCGGCCAATAAACTGATTCTCTTGCTCGCCACAAACATCCTTCAATGCCCAAGTGGGACGAGTGTAATTTCTGTAGTATGTCTCTTCTCAGAGTCTCCGGTATCACTGCCCTTTCTCCCTTTATGATGATTCCTTGGTGTACTGACAGTTCATCTCGTATATGGAAGAATGGAGCAACTTCCTTTGGAGCATGCTGCTTATATTTTGGCCAGCCCTGCAGTATCACAGTTTTTAATATCTGTAGTGCTTTATCTTTTTCTGTGAAGGTCTGTATTTGTTCCAGTTTATCTTTAGATACTGCAAGATAATCACACATATTGATGTTGTCCATTTCTTGTCCTTTATCCTCTGAGTTGGGTAAGTACGCTCTGCTTAGAGTATCTGCAATTAACAAGTCTTTTCCTGGACAATATCCAATTTCATAATCATATTTTTGAAGTCGCAGAAGCATGCGCTGCAGTCTCTTTGGTGCATTTAGTAGTGGTTTTTTTGTAATGCTCTCCAACGGTTTGTGATCTGACTGTACTGTTACCTGTCGACCGTATGTGTACTGATGAAACCTTTCCATTCCAAACACCACAGCAGGTAACTCTTTTTCGATTTGGGCATATCCCTGCTCTGTCGGTGTTAGCGCTTTGCTTGCAAATGTGATTGGTTGCCGCTTTTGCATTAATGTGGCACCTAGGCCTTTTTCTGACGCATCACATTGGACTACCACCTCTAAATGTGGATCAAAATATTTTAAGGTTGCTGTGTCTGCAATGGCTGTCTTTACTGATTGGAAAGCCGTCTCCTGTGCTTCTGTCCATTCCCACAGCACATCTTTGTGAGTTAGCTGTCTCATTGGCTCACACATGTCTGATAGATTCTTGCAAAACTTGGACAGATAATTCACCATGCCCAAAAATCGTTGTAATCCACACACATCTGTTGGGGTAGGCATCCACTTTCACTCCATTTGAGGTTAGATGATGTCCTATATATGACACTTCCGTCATTTTCAGTTTCAACTTTTCCAAGTTCAACTTTATCCTTTTTTCTCTACACCTATTTAAAAATTGTAGCATCCTTGTATCGTGATTTTTTATTGCCGAATGCATATCGTCACCTTCTCCCACTATTAATATATCATCTGCTATCGTCTTTACCCCTGGGAGTCCTTCCAAAGCTTGCATCAACTTCTGCTGAAATATTTCTGGAGCTGGTGTCAGTCCCATGGGCATTCTCAGCCATTTACGGCGACCAAATGGAGAAGAAAACGTTGTCAATAAACTGGATTCTTCATCCAGTTCCACATGCCAAAATCCATTTTTAACGTCACAAACTGAAAATATTTTTGCCTTTGATAGATCTGGTAGCACATCCTCTATTGTAGGCATCGGATAGTGATTCCTTTTGAGAGCCTTGTTGAATGGTTTGGGATCGATACAAATTCTTCGTTTTCCTGATGGTTTCTGCACTATGACCAAACTACTTATCCAGTCTGTGCTCTGATGGACGACTTCTATCATGCCTCGCTTTTCTAAATCCTGTAGTTCTTCTTTCAATGGCTGTAGTATCGCTACAGGCACTTTTCTTGTCGGTAATCTGGTAGGTTGTACTGTCTTATCAATTTCCAGTTTGTGTTTTCCTTCAAAACATCCATCACCCTCAAATACATCCGCATACTGTGTTTTTATAATCTGTAAATCTAGATTGCTGTCTGCTTTTGGGATATCCTTCATACTCTGTTTGACTTCCACAGACATAATGTTATGGAATTGTACCTTTATTAAGTCCATTGCCTGAACTGCTTTTATACCTAGTAACGGTATGTGGTCACCACCCTGCAGCACTGTAAATTGGGCTCTATAACGCTTTCTGTTGCATGGGTTACTAACCTTCAGTTTGCATGTCCCAAGAGGTTTCAGTATCGTTTTGTTGTACATCATAAGTACCTTATCAGTAGGTTCAATGGACACCTGTTCATTTAGTAGATCCTCCGGTATGACATTGCAACTTGCTCCACAGTCCAACTGAAATCTAAGGGTTTTTGTCTTTTTAAAAAAAAGGTTGCAAACAGTTGTCTGGAAATTTTTAAAGGTTCTGGCTGTTGCCCTGTATTGACTTCTCTGTTGGGGGACTGTAGCTGTATCCATGTAATTCTTCTGCATTTGTCACTGTCCTGTGTCCACTGTGTTTTCTCTGTGTTTTTTAAAGGGCTTAAGTCTGCGAGAGCTGAGAAATGATTAATCTTACCACAGGCCCTTTGCAGTTTTGGGCCATAGGGGCCCCTGGACACTTCTTTTGTCTCTCTCATGTCTTCTCCCACGTATCTGCATTGGATTTTTCTCGCTGGGTGCTCTGTTTTTCCCCTCTCATGGTTACTGCATTTTAAATTTGGTCCTCCGTGGGGTTGCCCTCATCTTCAGGCTGTCTCTTGTTAGCTCTGCAGCTCTGCTTTATTTTTCATTTCATTTTTTCTAGGGTTTTAAATCCCCCTCTTCAGCAGTTCTCTCTTAGTGTGGCTTTTCTGAGGCCCCACACTATTCTATCTCTGATAAGAGAATCTCGATCTCTCCAAAGCGGGTGTTGCCCGCCAGTCTTTTCAGCTCAGTCACATATGCGTCTATATTTTCTCCCATCTCCCCATTTCTGGTGAAAAAAATTAAATTTTCCACTGTCTCATTCTTCTTGAGGTCACAGTGCTTATCAAAAGCCTTTTACAATGTTGCCAGACTGTCCGTTTCCGTCCTGGATCGGGGGGGGGCAAGTTTTCTGCCTTTTTCTCCAATCAGATAGTAGAAGGCTTCACCTTCCCTTTTGTTTATTGGTGCTACTGTAAGATCCACATACACAGTAAACTCCTCCTTCCAATGTCTCCAGGGTCTGCGATTTTTTTTGAGGACATGATGTTTGTCTCTGGGAGGTTTTAAAAGCGGTCCCCCATAATGCTGGGACTGTGGGCAAATGTACTTTCAGTTGAGCTTTGTACCACAAGTGCCTGGATTGTCTGTTTAAATTGTTCTTTTTAGGTTTTAGTCCCCCCTGCCCCCATGTTTCCCGTTTCTTGTTTATGCCTCTGACACGATTGTGGTAAAGGGTTTCTTTATTGTATGCAGGTTCTTCAGCCACCATTACATGAAAAGCTTCCCGTGTCCCGCTTTTCTTACCAAAAAGGTTCCCCCCTTTTTACCCTCTGTATACATCCAGGTAGTGAGACCCCTAAAAAGGGGGCTCAGCATATAAAAAATTGCTACAGCCCATT
>JARQOD010000010.1:58455737-58602435 GCA_033576555.1 Oophaga sylvatica | reverse complement strand
CCGGCACATTAACCCTTGCACACCCGATCAAACTGATCGCGGTGTACTGGGGGCACAGGGGAGGATCGCCGCAGGGTGGGGGCTCCCTGCGCGCCCCCCTGAGACCCTCAGAACAGCGCGATGTGATCGCGCTGCTCTGAGGGCTTCCTCCCTCCCAGGACCCGGATCCAAGATGGCGCTGGGGTCCTGGAGGGAGGCGGCTTCCTCAGTGCCTGCCGAGAGCAGGCATGAGGAAGCGTCCTGCACTGCCTGTCACATCGCTGGTGTGACAGAGTGCTGTGCACACTGTCACACCAGCGATCTGATGAAATACAGTGATGTCCCACCCTGGGACAAAGTAAAAAAAATAAAAAAAGTAAAATAAACATGTGTAAAAAAAAATCCAAAAAAAAAAAAAAAAAAATATTCCCCAATAAATTCATTACTTATTGTAAATAAAAAAAATAAAACAATAAAAGTACACATATATGGTATCGCCGCGTCCGTAACGACCCCCCCTATAAAAATGTCCCACTAGTTAACCCCTTTTGTGAACCCCTTAAAAATAAAAAATAAAAACGAAGCAAAAAATCAGTGCTTTATCATCATACCGCCTGAACAAAAAGTGGAATAACACGCGATCAAAAAGACGGATATAAATAAACATGGTACCGCTGAAAACATCATCTTGTCCCGCAAAAAACGAGCCGTCACACAGCATCATCAGCAAAAAAATAAAAAAGTTATAGCTCGCAGAATAAAGCGATGCAAAAAAATTTTTTTTATATAAAATTGTTTTTATTCTATAAAAGCGCGAAAACATAAAAAAATGATATAAATGAGGTATCGCCATAATCGTACTGACCCGAAGAATAAAACTGCTTATCAATTTTACCACACGCGGAACAATAAAAACGCCTCACCCAAAAGAAATTCATGAATTGCTGATTTTTGTTCATTCTAACCCCCAAAAATCGAAATAAAAAGCGATCAAAAAATGTCACGTGCTCAAAAATGGTACCAATAAAAGCGTCACCTCGTCCCGCAAAAATTAAGACCTCACATGACTCTGTGGGCCAAAATATGCAAAAATTATAGCTCTCAAAATGTGGCGATGCAAAAAACTACTTTTTGCAATAAAAAGCGTCTTTTAGCGTGACAGCTGCCAATCATAAAAACCGCTATAAATAGTAGATCAAACCCCCCTTTATCACCCCCTTAGTTAGGGAAAAATAATAAAATAAAATAAATGTATTTATTTCCATTTTCCCATTAGGGTTAGGGTTAGGTTTCGGCTAAAGTTAGGGTTAGGTTGGCGCTAAAGTTAGGATTAGGGTTAGAGTTTGGATTAGGGTTAGGGTTGGGATTAGGGTTGGGACTAGGGTTAGGGGTGTGTTGGGGTTAGGGTTGGAGTTAGAATTGGGGGGTTTCCGCTGTTTAGGCACATCAGGGGCTCTCCAAATGTGACATGGCGTCTGATCTCCATTCCAGCCAATTCTGCTTTGAAAAAGTCAAACGGTGTTCCTTCACTTCTGAGCTCTGCCATGCGTCCAAACAGTAGTTTATCCCCCACATATGGGGTATCAGCGTACTCTGGACCCCAAGAGTTATTGTGAAATTTGTCCTATTTCTTCTGTTACCCTTGGGAAAAAAAAAACTGGGGGCGAAAATATTATTTTTGTAAAAAAAATAAGATTTTTTTGTTTTTACGGCTGTACATTAAAACTTCTGTGAAGCACTTGGGGCTTCATAGCGCTCACCACACATCTAAATAAGTTCCTTGTGGGGTCTATTTTCCAAAATGGGGTCACTTGTTGGGGATTTCCACTGTTTAGGCGCATCAGGGCTCTCCAAATGCGACATGACCCCCCAGACCATTCCATCAAAGTCTGCAATCCAAAACGTCACTACTTCCCTTTCCGAGCCCTGACATGCGCCCATACAGTAGTTTTCTCCACAATATTGGGTATCAGCGTACTCAGGACAAATTGGACAACAACTTTTGGGTCCAATTTCTCCTGTTACCCTTGTGAAAATAAAATATTGGGGGCGAAAAAATCATTTTTGTAAAAAAAAAAAAAGGATTTTTTATTTTTACGGCTGTGCGTTATTAAACTTCTGTGAAGCACTTCGGGGTTCAAAGTGCTCACCACACATCTAGGTAAGTTCCTAGTGGGGTCTATTTTCCAAAATGGGGTCACTTGTGGGGGGTTTCCACTGTTTAGGCGCATCAGGGGCTCTCCAAATGCGACATGACGCCCCCAGACCATTCCATCAAAGTCTGCAATCCAAAACGTCACTACTTCCCTTTCCGACCCTGACATGCGCCCATACAGTAGTTTTCTCCCACATATTGGGTATCAGCGTACTCAGGACAAATTGGACAACAACTTTTGGGGTCCAATTTCTCCTGTTACCCTTGTGAAAATAAATATTGGGGGCGAAAAAATCATTTTTGTAAAAAAAAAAAGGATTTTTTATTTTAGGCTGTACGTTATAAACTTTAGTGAAACACCTGGGGGTTTAAAGTTCTCACCACACATCTAGATAAGTTCCTTGAGGGGTCTAGTTTCCAAAATGGTGTCATTTGTGGGGGGTTTCCACTGTTTAGGCAGATCAGGAGCTCTCCAAACACGACATGGCGTCCAGCCAATTCTGCGTTGAAAAAGTGAGACGGCGCTCCTTCCCTTCCAAACTCTGCCATGCACCCAAACAGTGGTATACCCCACATATGGGGTATCAGTGTACTCAGGACAAATTGCACAATAACTTTTGGAGTCTTGTTACCCTTGGAAAAATAAAAATTCGGTGAAAAGATCATTTTTGTGGAAAAAATATGATTTTTAAATTTTACGGCTCTACGTTATAAACTTGTGTGAAGCACTTGAGGGTTCAAATTGCTCACCAAAGATCTAGATAAGTTCCTTAGGGGGTCTAGTTTCCCAAATGGGGTCATTTGTGGGGGGTTTCCACTGTTTAGGCACATCAGGGGCTCTCCAAATGCAACATGGCATCCAATCTCAATTCCAGCCAATTTTGGTTGGAAAAAGTCAAATGGTGCTCCTTCCCTTCCGAGCTCTGCCGTGCGCCCAAACAGTGGTTCCCCCCCACATATGGGCATCAGCGTACTCAGGACAAATTGGACAACAACTTATGTGGTCCAATTTCTCCTGATACCCTTGGGAAAATAAAAAATTAGTGACTAAAAGATAATTTTTGTGGGAAAAAAATAGGATTTTTTATTTTCATGCCCGGGCATTATAAACTTGTGTGAAGCACTTGGGGGTTCAAAGTGCTCACCAAAGATCTAGATAAGTTCCTTAGGGGGTCTAGTTTCCAAAATGGGGTCACTTGTGGGGGATTTCCACGGGTTTAGGCTCATCTGGGGCACTGCAAACGGAACATGACCCCCATCAACGTCTGCATTCCAAAACGTTACTACTTCCTTTCCAAGCCCTGCCGTGCGCCCAAACAGTTTTCCACCCCCACATATGGGGTATCAGCGTACTCAGGACAAATTGGACAACAACTTTTGGGGTCCAATTTCCTTGGGAAAATTCAAAAATTTAGGACTAAAAAATCATTTTTGTGGAAAATTTTTTTTTTTTTTTTTCACACCCAGGCATTATAAACTTTTGTGAAACACTTGGGGGTTCAAAGTGCTCACAACAGATCTAGATAATACCTTAGGGGGTCTAGTTTCCAAAATGGTGTCACTTGTGGGGGGTTTCCACTGTTTAGGCGCATCAGAGGTTCTCCAAGCGCGACATGGCGTCCAATCTCAACTCCAGCCAATTTTAGTTTGAAAAAGTCAAACGGCGCTCCTTCCCTTACGAGCTCTGCCGTGTGCCCAAACAGTGGTTTTCCCCCACATATGGGGTATTGGCGTACTCAGGAGAAATTGCATAACAACCTTATCTGTCCATTTTCTCCTTTTACCCTTGTGAAAATAAAAAAAAGTTTGTAAAAGATCATTTTTGTGGCTAAAAAGTTAAATATTCATTTTTTCCTTCCACGTTGCTTTAGTTCCTGTGAAGCACCTGAAGGGTTAATAAACTTCTTGAATGTGGTTTTGAGTACCTTGAGGGTGCAGTTTTTAGAATGGTGTCACTTTTGGGTATTTTCTGCCATATAGACCCCTCAAAGTGACTTCAAATGTGAGGTGGTCCCTAAAAAAAATGGCTTTGTAAATTTTGTTGTAAAAATGAGAAATCGCTGGTCAACTTTTAACCCTTATAACTTCCTAACAAAAAAAAATTTTGATTCCAAAATTGTGCTGATGTAAAGTAGACATGTGGGAAATGTTATTTCTTAACTATTTTGTGTGACATATTTCTCTGTTTTAAGGGAATAAAAATTCAAAGTTTGAAAATTGCTAAATTTTCAAATTTTCGCCATATTTGCGTTTTTTTCAAAAATAAACGCAAGTTATATGGAAGAAATTTTACCACTAACATGAAGTTACAATATGTCACGAGAAACAATCTCAGAATCGCGAAGATCCGTTGAAGCGTTCCGGAGTTATAACCTCATAAAGAGACAGTGGTCAGAATTGTAAAAATTGTCCCGGTCATTAACGTGCAAACCACCCTTGGGGGTGAAGGGGTTAAAGGCAGGACTCTGAAACTGAACACAGCACAAGTGGATGCTGTTGAAGATGAGAAGTTATCAATGTATGGTATGGAGCTGCATCATGCCCAGGACTCTGAAGGTAATGCTGCAGAGGTGGAAAAGCCATGGAAGTGGTGGTCACCAAGCCAGATGCCTCATCAGAAGCTGAGGTCTCAAGTGAAGCTGTGAGGAACAAGACTGAAGATATGGGGACTGACTCTGTCCAGGAATCTGTTTTTGCCGAAGACAGCGGCGTGGACAGGTTGCGGTCCGGATCAGTAGCTGCAACTCGTGAAGCTCAGGCTGGAAGTTCGGCGCCCGGAGCCCCAGCAGTGTTCCCGAGTGATACCAAGGATCTGGATAAATCACAAGATGAGATTTTGAGACATCAGGCTGGCATTGGTGAGCTCAAGCGCACTTTCATGGAGTCTACATCGGAGCCACGTCCCAACAAATGGGAAAAGCGGTGTGTCACTCCGTTGCCGCTGCAGACACACGGGAGCTCAGATGGGATGCAGAACGCGGTGGAAGAGAAGAATCCGGCGGGTTCTGAGTATACAGATGCAGCTCTCAAGGAGAACTTGAGAGCTGGAATAAATGGAGATATTGGAGACCATAATGATGTGACTGAAGAGGTAGAATGTAAGACTGACGGTAGGGCTTCTGAGCATGTTCTACAGAAGAGCCTGAAGAAGGGGCCGAAGACATAAAGGACGTCCAACAGGTACCAGATGAATTGATTACTTCTCAGAAAAAACTCCAAACTGTGATGAATGAGTGTGATGAAAGCCATGAGCATCATTCGTGAGAAAGTCAATGAAGTAAAGATGTGTGGCCAGCTATGTAAGGCACACATAAAATCCAGGAGAGTGCACAGGAAGGTAATTGCAACGCTTGATATGCATTCACTGCCACTCACTCTTTCAGACACACCCATCTGAGATATAGGGGGGAGTGACACGTAGCAAGAGTGCTGAGAGAGTTTCCTGTCTGAGAGGAGCTCAGTTCAGTCAAGCTCAGGGAGTGTTCCGTTTGACTTCAGTCAGTTAGCTTCTGTCTAAGGACAGAGCAGCCATTCAGTCTCAGTCCAGTCTGGACTTGGAGGATACTGAGAGCTGTGCAGCGAGCTCTGGGAGAAAGCTGACATTTCCATGAAAAGCTACAAGTGCTTATGTTAAGAGCGGGAAGCAGGGCGAAGGGCGCAGTGGAGAAGACAGAGAGAAGTGCTACAGGTATTGGATTACCTGCACTAAATTGCCGGACACCGGGGTCCGAGGCGTTGCTAGAGTTTCAAGCTTAGTAACAAGAAAACCGGAGGCATCTGGACTACAGGTCGCAGAGTGCAGCCCAAAGTGTCAATACGTAACCGGAGTCAGGGAGAACGGGGACTTTGAGTCAAGCGCAGACAAAAGTAAGGACTTAGTTCTCACCACTTAGAAGGCTCCACCACAATGTTGGCCGGGCATTACAGCTATTGAGAAAGCTGGAGATAACAGAGTTAACTTCGCTTCAGGCAAGTTGGACTCACATGTATATGGAAGTAAAGGAGCCTCTAACCTGCTCAGCGGTTACCGAATGTGCACTCTCCACCCGACCATCTCCCCGGGACCTGCTTGAACCATCTACCAGTAAAAGGTATGAAAAGAAGCTGCATTGTGTGTGACTGAATTCTTATCTACACCCTGCATCATCACCATAGACTTCCAGGGACCAGTCTCACCTGTGGGAGACCTACCACCCAGCTGCCCCCATAACATCCCCTGTGAAGATCCTTATAGCAGCGCTGGTACAATTGACCAGAGACCACAGGTGGCGTCACGAACTACCTACAAATCCCCTGTAAATATTCCCCCCATTGTATGAGTGCCCAGGGCCACGGACCGAGTCCTGCTGCCAGTGACAAATCCCATAGACTTTCATGGGCTCGGTGCCGAGTACCCATTGCCCTGGTACTAAGTGCGACTCATCTTTGGCGTCACGAACAGGATGCGAAACTTGCAATTGTGAGTCCTGTGTGTCTATATTGAACTGTTTGGTGAAAAAGACTGTTTGCTGCATTTGGCGCCAAATACCGCCATTTTACCGCCAAGTTGGCACCCTGAGGCGCTGGTGAAGAAGGTGGGCATGCATTCGTGGGCGTGTACCCCCCCTGTGGCGCGAAAGTTATGGCCGCCCTCTCCAAATGCTACTATAATGTGCGGTCCGCCCCACTGCTAAGGAAATCCGCCTCCTCTTCATCCTCTATGCGAAGAGGAGGAGATGCAAATCCTGCCTCCACGGAAGAGACCGGACTGTTCCTGATGGAAACTATAGTCTGGCCTGGGACGAGATGGCGGAAGGACAGGAGAATCTGTGCAGAGGACCGGAGGCATACAAGTCCTGCTTACCGGAAGATTCCCTACCTGTGCCGGAGCTGTCCCCAGATCGGGACACTAACACCGCTATACTGGAGTTGCAGAAGGAGAACGCGCAGCTAAAAAGAGTGATCCAGAGTCATGCAGATCTGCAGGAGATGGAGAGACGCTGGCGTGCCCAGACACAGCGGCTGCTGTGGGACACAGTGTTCTCTCCCACAAGCCTAACGCCGTCTCCTGATTTCCCAAGTTCCCTGCTGAGGAAGGCTAAAGAGCAACCGGAGGCTGCCCCCAAAAGTGCTGTACCTGATCCCACCGATGCGGAGGTGGAGGAGAAGGAGGCTGAGGAGGCCCTGCCCGGTCCGGAGTGCCAGCCAGGCCAGGAGGCCACAGCGGAGTACGGTTCCCGGTAAGGTCACCGGAGGGGTCCCAGCCGTCATTGCCGGAGATTGACTGGGATGAGATGGAGCGTCTGGATGATGTAACTTACGACCTCCAAACCGGAAATGCTTGGCAAACACTGTGAGAAAGTGAGACAGCAGCAGGAGGAAGAGCGGAACATACAGCGGTCCCGGCAACGACAGCATGAGGAGTTCATCGCTGATAAGGAAACCGTCCGCCGAGATAAAGGTACCCGACGGGAACCGCGGCGGCAGGGGTGCGTCACCGAGTTTCAGCTCCGCAAGGGCTGGGGCTTTATCCGCGAGCCGGGCCTCTATCAGGGGGTCTTTGTGAGCCGCCGGGACGTGGAGTCCCACCTGCCCATCGGTCATCCTGGGAGGGACCTGATAAATGGGGACATAGTGAGCTACACACGTCACTGGGGTTTAAAGGGGTGGTATGCCCTGAACGTCTCCATCGTCAGTGACCCGTCCCCGACGCCGGTACCGTACACAATACCGAGGCGTCCCAGTCCCAGGCTCTCACCGCACCAGGCCGTGCCCCTGCATCGCCCCCTGCATACTCATCGCAATCGGCGACCTACTCTGCATCGCAATCGGCGACCTACTCTGCATCGCAATCGGCGACTTACTCTGCATCGCAAGTTAGTGTGGCCCTTGCAGCGACGCCATCAGCGTCTTACAGAAATGAAGTACCCGTTGGGTCCATCGTTAAAATGAGAACTGTGGCCACTCAAACGCTAATAGCAGGTCACAACATATTTGTAATGCGTTCAAAAGAACACCGCGTCGTTCCAGCCCCAGGAGTGGAAGACGTTATCGAAATTAGCAAGAGAAGTGAAGACCGGTAGGACCCAGACAGGGGTTTACCGTATCCAAGAATTGTAAAAAGTTGATAAAAGAAGATTTGCCAATTTTCACTTTATTGCTGTGTATAATGATGTTTTATATATTGAGTAGAATACCCGGCTGGGTACAAAGGTTAGAGGATTTGAAAAGTTAAAAAGTAAATGTGTAGATTGCATAGTTGCATAGAATACCCGGTTGGGTAAAACAAGTAAAGTGAGTTATTGAGATATATGTGAGTACTTGATTTCTAAATTTATATTTATCTATGTGTCTTTTTACCATGCCAATGGACTGAGAGGCTGTGGACTATGCCAGCCCAAGAACTTGCTATGTAAATAGTTGCGCTACGGTGCATTATCTTGGTTTTACACAAACCACTACTATCTATCTACCTCTGAAGAAAAACCCGTATGGTGGGCCTAGAGTGAGGTCTGCAGTCAGAAGTCCTGCAGCCCACCCAGGACCCATGTGGGAGGTTTTTGGTGCGGGTCCTCCACAAGTATCCTGTATTTATGAGCATGTCTTGATATTTTGATACTTTTGTATCTTCATTGTACAAATTGTAACGTTCAAGAAGCCTTACCTCCCGGATGGGAAGAGTTAAAATGTTGATGTTTATGCAAAACAAAAATGTTTTCTTTTTTCTCTTTTACAGCCCGGGAGTGCTGTGTTTAAACAAGGGGGATGTGTGGCCCAGCTATGTAAGGCACACATAAAATCCAGGAGAGTGCACAGGAAGGTAATTGCAACGCTTGATATGCATTCACTGCCACTCACTCTTTCAGACACACCCATCTGAGATATAGGGGGGAGTGACACGTAGCAAGAGTGCTGAGAGAGTTTCCTGTCTGAGAGGAGCTCAGTTCAGTCAAGCTCAGGGAGTGTTCCGTTTGACTTCAGTCAGTTAGCTTCTGTCTAAGGACAGAGCAGCCATTCAGTCTCAGTCCAGTCTGGACTTGGAGGATACTGAGAGCTGTGCAGCGAGCTCTGGGAGAAAGCTGACATTTCCATGAAAAGCTACAAGTGCTTATGTTAAGAGCGGGAAGCAGGGCGAAGGGCGCAGTGGAGAAGACAGAGGAAGTGCTACAGGTATTGGATTACCTGCACTAAATTGCCAGACACCGGGGTCCGAGGCGTTGCTAGAGTTTCAAGCTTAGTAACAAGAAAACCGGAGGCATCTGGACTACAGGTCGCAGAGTGCAGCCCAAAGTGTCAATACGTAACCGGAGTCAGGGAGAACGGGGACTTTGAGTCAAGCGCAGACAAAAGTAAGGACTTAGTTCTCACCACTTAGAAGGCTCCACCACAATGTTGGCCGGGCATTACAGCTATTGAGAAAGCTGGAGATAACAGAGTTAACTTCGCTTCAGGCAAGTTGGACTCACATGTATATGGAAGTAAAGGAGGCCTCTAACCTGCTCAGCGGTTACCCGAATGTACACTCTCCACCCCGACCAGCTCCCCGGGACCTGCTTGAACCATCTACCAGTAAAAGGTATGAAAAGAAGCTGCATTGTGTGTGACTGAATTCTTATCTACACCCTGCATCATCACCATAGACTTCCAGGGACCAGTCTCACCTGTGGGAGACCTACCACCAGCTGCCCCCATAACATCCCCTGTGAAGATCCTTATAGCAGCGCTGTCATGGGTCATATACCTGCCAGTCTGCTTGTTAGATGCCGGTGAAAGCATTCATGTAGTCTAGAAGACTGGATCGGTTCTGAGAATACTTAAGCTAAGAGCTCCTTAGTTGTTTTTACTCTTACAGCTTATAGTTTATCTCTGAGACCTTAGGTGTTCCTACTGTGTGTGAGTGTTGTATGTAAGACTTTATTTACTTATTTCTTGTCTTTCTTGTATGTCTTTCTGTTCATTAACCGTTACCTGTTCATTCCCTTTGGTGGTAATCAGGGTCCTTCTTAGGACTAGATTACAGTTGGCAGGGATTGATAGGAGACAGGGTTTACGCTGGTGGCCTGGACCTCTGTACCTTTAACAGTACCTCCAGGTAGAGGGTTTAGTTAGGACCCCAGTTTAGGGTCAGCATAGACCCCGGTCACCCTCTAGCCGGAACAGTGTATAACGGATTCCGTATTGACCCACTGGACATTGTCAGGTAATTCTATGTTATCATATATCTATGCGCATGTTGTATAGGATGTTGCCCTTTTGATATAGATTACTGACATCACACATATATATATATATCTGCTATACAGCGTGACAAGCGCTGGTACAATTGACCAGAGACCACAGGTGGCGTCACGAACTACCTACAAAATCCCCTGTAAATATTCCCCCCATTGTATGAGTGCCCAGGGCCACGGACCGAGTCCTGCTGCCAGTGACAAATCCCATAGACTTTCATGGGCTCGGTGCCGAGTACCCCATTGCCATGGTACTAAGTGTGACTCAAAAGGAAGAATACAGGGAATCTCTTCGTTGCAAGAGCAAATGCTGCTCAATAAGTCTAAGGCTCTATATAAGAATGCTGTTGTCACGGTAGAACATTACAATTCAGCTGGAGACTTAGCGGATGAATTATGTGTACTGCAAAAGAAAAACGATCTGCTCCTTCTACAGTCCCAATCATTTGAACAGAGTAGCTTAAAATGGTCAGAGACCATGGCAGAGGAGCTTAAGGTCTGTGAAATAGACTTTATGAGTCCACCGATATTCAAGAAAATAGATGTGCTAAAGAGGGTTCAAGGGGAACTAGAGAAAAGTAAAAACCCCCTATACCTTCTGTGATAGTTGGTGACACATGGTCAGTGCACCAAGGACAGGAGGTACGTGAGTTTCTGAGGAAGAGTCAGCAGAAGTGTTCTGATTGCCGGGTCGTACTTCTCTGGCCAGGCACTATATCGAAACTGAGCCCGGCCCTAAGGTCAAGATGAAACCGTGCAGGATACCCGAGGCCCGCAGAGAGCATAGGCCTGGGAAGGTACAGGGTAGTGCGGATGCTTCAGATGAAGAGAAAGCTGATGTTGGCTATGGCTCAGGTGAAGATACAGATGACAGTAGTGAAGATGAAGCTGATGAAGGCCATGACTGGTCCAGAGTTCACTGTCTCTTTTGGATTGTTGACCAGCCCTCCGGTCTGGATGACCAGCCCTCCGGTCTGGAGAAGAGGGGGGGGATATGTGAGACAGTGAAGGAATATGTGTCGAATGGGGTGTACATTTCACCTAGGTACTGTGCTGTATGGTATAAGGGAAATGTGTGGCTTTGTAAACCTAGTGGTAGAGAAAGGTCACTACACCTTACATTCAGTACACACTTGCAGCTCAGGCCTGAAACCATTCAGCTGTTAATTAGGAGACCAGAAGTAGGTGTCTGCGAACACAGTCAGAGAGCTCGCTTAGTCTGGACAAGGAGTCCAGGCACAAGAAGGAGTCTCCAGGAATATGAGCTGTCTCAGTCTGGGTGCTCGATGTACCCCGGACACAGGAGTAGTCTCTGTGAGAATCCATGCGGATAGCTGCTGAATAGGAGGGGAGCTCTCTCAAGTCTGGACGTTGAAGGTGCCTTCAGACACAAGGAGGAGACTCTGTGAAACTCCATGCTGGTAAGTGCTGAACATATGTGTTGTTTTGGCCCAGGCTGGTAGAGTCTGGACCCGGATAGATAGGGAAATCTATCTAAGTGTAGTAAGTGGCTAGACAAGCCCAGGTCTTATGTTTATGATTTGTTTTTATCTGTTTGCTGTGGACTTTAATAAAGCTGGTTGCGGCCAGTTTTCACCAGAACTGCTGTCTGAAGGAACTGTTTCTGTGCCATTCCGTCTACCCGGACGGCGATCTCAGAGCTAAAAGCCCTGAAAAGCTTACAACAGTCAGAGCAATATGTGGCCCGGGGAGCGTTTTAAGTTGTTCATCAGTCTGTGGGGTTTTATGTTTGTTTGTTGTTTTTTTCTTTTAATCTAAATAATGCCTGTGTTAAAAATGCAAATCTAAATTCGGTATTGTTGCAAATTTACGGTTTTATTTTTTGTCAGTTCCCGGACAAGTTTCCACCATCACCATGAATAATTACCAGTCCGTTGATGTTCTTGGAGCCTCATGGACAAAACCAGAAGGAAAAGTGGATAATTATACAGTCAGTCTAACAGGAGCCATCAATAAGACAACACAAACTACGAGCCCACAAGTGAATTTCACAGGATTACTACCAGGCAGAGAATATAATGTCACTGTACAGACAGTCAGTGGGAGCTGCAGCCAGACATCTGCTCCAGTGACAGAGGCCACATGTGAGTATCATCAGGATCTGCTCAGTAATGGCTCCTTATAGTCCTGATATCACCATTCTTCTCTATTACCGGCACTTTCACCTTATTATACAGATGTTCTCACCTTTCTGTATTTCTCTTTTTCTGCAGATCCAACTCCACCTGGAACGTTATCCTTTACCACAATTACAACAAAGAACCTGACATCATTTTGGTCTGAGCCAGTAAATATGGCCGGTGTGAATAAAATGTACAATATAAGCTACGGGATATCTCCATCAACTAACTTGTCTGTGACAAGTCAAACAACAAATGTCACCCTCCAGAGCCTGATATCTGGGACTAATTACTCTCTAACTGTGGTAACAGTCGGAGTCCGGGGGTATCAGAGCTCTCCGGTCACCACCCCGGTCTATACAAGTAGGTTTTCTCATAACTGTTTTCACTTTATGGCAACTTTTTAAAAGCTGTCAAATAAAAAGAATATTGTTGAGAATATGAAATTGCACATAGTAAAGGCGTCCATATACAGTATATTACAAATCGGCCAAAATGACACATTTGTCAGGAATGGCTGGTTTTCTAATGTGTTTGATGACATCCCAACTATTCCCTGACAAATTATGAGAGGGGACGTAAAGAACAGCCGAGTGTTGCTGCATATGGGGGAGTCAGGAGAAATAGCTGTCAGCTGAACGGTCATTTGTCTGACAGCTGTCAAATGTTTATGGCCAAGGAAATGGGAGCCCAAGTCATTCTCTGTATGTGTCCATGATCCGAAAGCAGCAGTGTTTTTTTGCATGCCGCATATTTTAAAACTCTGCTTTCTATTGAACGCAGGAAAATCCGCATGTGTTCACTCAACCGTGCGGATTTGCCACATTCAATACAGTCTGTTGATGAAACTTCTGTTGCTGAGACTAGTGTCTACGCAAGAGAAATTGACATGCTGCGGTCCTGAAAGATGTGCTGCATATCAGTTTCCACAGGTGATCCACAGGTGCAGGTGCAGGTACACACACACATAGACTTAGGATTTCTAGATATCCCATGTACTATGCTGTGGCATCTGGCCACTGTGGTGTTGACGCTGCATAAATACGCAGCATCAAAACTGCATCAATTCCTTTTTGTGGGCACGTACCCTTAGAGAATTTTATTTTAAGTGTGGAGATGCTTGAGTATGAAAAACTGGGAGCTTCTGTTGTGTTACTGCTCAAAGTTTCTCAGAATAATCTGCCCTATTGTATCATGTATCAGAAGAAGAGCTTGTCTTGTAAACCAATATATCTTAATCCAAACTTGAAGATCTGATACTTTTTTTTCTGAAATTCACATATATAGTAAGTGTGTGATGTCATATTTTTTCCTCTAAACTTGATTGTTCATTCATGATCCTGAAATGTGTTCAGGTGGCCATACTCATTTGATAGAAGTTGATAATTGAACATCCATTGATCAATCAATAGTCTAGTGAGCAGCAAGACACATTTTAGTCCATACTAGTATCGCAGTCATTCAGCCTGGCTATATGACCTTCTAGGGACGTTTTTTTTTTCTTTTATGGACGATAGATCTTTAGTAACAAAGGGAAAGATCATTCATCTGAACACTGGACAAAAATTCCAAACACAGTCATCTTTGCCCCAAATGTTAATGACTTTGTGTGCGTGATCATTTGGCTGAAAAGAACATTTATCAACTTCAGTCTAATACATATAGCCATCTTTAGGCTTAGAATATGTTTGCTCCTATTCTGGTCGAAATTACAATAAATTATACCAAGATTTTTATGTTTTTTGGGCAGTGGTTTCTACTAAATAATACTACATATTGCTCTCTTAATTCTGTATCTGCACTGAAATATTTTTCTTTTTTTTATTACAGATCCAATGTCAGTGAAATCTCTGCAGATCGGCCCTGTGACCTCATATTCTGTGTCTCTGACGTGGAGTAAACCTGATGAATATCAGACATTATACAGATACAGAGTCCAGACCAATGTCACCTCATCAGCCACAATGATAGATAATACAATAGTGACAAGTGAATCAGCGACAATAATGAATCTGACACCAGGAGAAACATATACATTCATGGTCTATACAAGAGCTGCCGATAACATCACTGAATCCGACTCTGTGTCTAATACGATCTGCACAGGTGAAGACAGGGAGAATTTATATAATAAGTCCATGTGGCTGTAAAGTTAATTATACAAAACATGATCTATAAATCCGAGAATCAGCGGGAAGCATAAATCTGTATGTTACAATTTTTTTATTATGGTAAATCAGTTTAAAGGAATAATTTTTATAAAGATAAAAATGCTGAGAAAAGTAGCAAGGACCCTCATATAGTCAGATGAGACAGGATGTAAATATTCAAAAAAAGATAATCTCATAATAGTAAATATTGAAAGTAATGACACATACATAGCCATGGGTTCCAAAAAAGGAGATAGCACTAAATTGATTATAATTCCAAGTGGAAAAAACAGAAATAAAAAACGGGGGCTAGTAAGTGAAAATGTAAGCAGAAGTAAATAACATGTCTCACAAGTGATCAGTGTACTTTGTCAACCTTACGTAGGGATCCTATCTGATATAAGGGGATCAGACAAAAGCTGTGCTGATAATGTAGGCATATAGTGCAAATAGTAGTACGATCCATTACAAGTAATTTGCAGAGAGACTGACCACACATGAGGCATAATGATAAAGTATACTTAACGGTACAACCTGGATGCAGAAGGATGGAATCTTCAAAGCATGTTTCGCGTGGGCTTCCTCCGAGGAGCAACGAGCTGGGATTGTTAGACTCGCTGTCTCTCTGGTCGAAATGGTAGAAGAAAGGGAAGTTCACCGACACAACTATCCAGGATATAACAAAACTATTACTTTATTGAAGGAAAAAAAAACTGATAAAAGGATAAAATAGAAACCTCTGTACACTTGCTTCAATAGTCTCCATGGGAGACTAGAAACTGTGAACATCTGATCAATTGTGATACACAGAGCAGGGCTTGAGCCCTGCTTTTTGTAGCAGAAATGCTTACTTGCTATGAAAGCCGACCACGGGACGGCGCTCATAGCTATCCGGCAATGACCAACACGGGTCTCCTGCAGAGCCCGGTGTTGGCGACCCACGGTCATGTGACATGGGCGCCGAGGAGTGTAAATTAATGACGCGCTTCCGGCGTGATAATATTAAATGCAGCTGTTGAAATCAGCTGAGATGTGCCGAAAAAGATGTGGGCTCAGCGCCGGAGCCCGCATCAAAGGGAGAGACCCAACATGTGCTGTACATGTACGTTGCATGTTCTGAAGTGGTTGATCAGTTTTTTCTAATAAAGTAATTGTTTTATCATATCTTGGATGGTTATCCTGGGAACTTCCCTTTCCTCTACCTGTTTGTATGCTTATTGCTTTCTGTTACTCCTGTTTTGTCTTTGTGTCTTGTTTACCTTATATTTCTGTCATATGCCTCATGGTGTAGGCGAGGGACAGATCAGGGTTTAACTGGAGCACAGTAAGGTCATGGATAGTCAGGGTTCCATTTCCAGGGACAGTTTGAGGCCCCGTTCCTTCCCAAAGACCGTCACAGCGTGACACATAGCCTGTACGATTCCCGAAAAAGAAAATAATGCATATTGGGATTCGGTTAAAGGGCTGTTCCAATTTTTTTTTTTTTTTTTAATGAACTCAAATGTTTATAAGGCTATGTTCACATGGCAGTATTTTGGTCAGTATTTCATGTCAGTATTTGTAAGGCAAAACCAGGAGAGGAATAATCAGAGAAAACTATAATAGAAACACGTGAACCACGTCTGCATTTTTTACCAGCTCCTGGTTTTGGGTTACAAATATTGTGAATGTGGCCTCAGTGATACATCTGTATGGGGACGTTGGGCTGTCACAGCTAATAAAAAGAGCTGTAAGCTAGCCTCCTTTATGCATAGCACTGATGACGAGCAGACATGAGAAACCTCTTTGTCATGCACAAATCAGAAAGGCTGCTGTTCAAAACTGGGGCCAAAGTTTTATAGATTAAGATCAGGGCAACTTTGAGACATGAATCATATTACCCAAGTTGTATAAATTATTAATTTAAGCACATCTGAGAACTTTTTTTTTTTGCGCTGGCTAACTCCTTTACTAATAAACAAATTGGCATACTGCAGAGAAATACACAATTATCACTGACTGAAGCAGATCACTAATGATACATTTGTGATATTGATATTTGTATGTTTTGTAAATAACACTTTAAAGTTGCTAGTGCTAATTTGAATTGCAATTTCAGCTTTGTAATATTTTTTATTTTACAATGTACATACATATCAGTCACGTAGCAAACGTTTAACTGTGCTACTACCACAGGTCGATTACTCACATCATACCAGAGGAATCTGCTATATAACTAACCTGTCTGTGATTTATTTTATTATTCTCAGATCCTGCACAAGTTACCAATATCACCATGAATAATTACAAGTCGGTTGATGTTCTTGGAGTCTCATGGATAAAACCAGCAGGAAAAGTGGATAATTATACAGTCAGTCTAACAGGAGCCATCAATAACACAACACAAACTACGAGTCCACAAGTGAATTTCACAGGATTACTACCAGGCAGAGAATATAATGTCACTGTACAGACAGTCAGTGGGAGCTGCAGCCAGACATCTGCTCCAGTGACAGAGGCCACATGTGAGTATCATCAGGATCTGCTCAGGTCTTTATAATCCTAATATCACCCGTTCACCTCTGGTCTTGGCACTTTTGCCTTATTAGACAGATGTACAATCTCTATTAATCTATATTACATTAATAAGGCCAACCAATTACAAAAACATAGACACAAAAATGACTAGTGGGTAGTGTTGAGCGATACTGCTCGATATCTAAAAATATCGGATCGGAATGGCATCGCCGATATCACTAAATATCGGCGATATCCGATTCCGATACCGGAAGTCCCATGTAAGTCTATGGGAACAAAATATCGCAGCTAAAAAAACACTTTCTTTCCTTGTAAACACAAAATATACACACTTAGAATACATAATATATATATATATGTATATATATATATATATATATATATAATATACATATATATATATATATACATGTCATTGTGACATATATATATATACATATATTTATAGTTTATTCACTTCTACATAGTAAAATAGCCTCTGATTCAATTGCTGGGTAAAGCCGGCATTTGTGAAAAGACAGAAGCACCCGAGGGTCCAGTTGCCACAGAGATGTTGCATCGCACCCAGCGGTGTGACAACTTACTCTCAGGTAAGGAGGAAACACCCCATTGACTCCAACCACTGCATTCAACAGTACACTATGCCAGCTGAGTGTAGGCGGACCCAATGGGATGGTCTAGCTCAGGCTGGTTAGAACAGGGTGTAGCTAGTTGGATGGGAGGGGTTGAGGCAGCCTTATGCTGCATGTCTTTGTAGTAAGAATTGTTTCCTTTCCTGCTTTCTTACTACGTCGCATACTCCACTCTGCTACATCACTCTGCACCATTGCTCTATCTCACATCTATCTGCCCTGAAAGGATACCGTCTTACCTGTACAAGACTTATCACCTAGCTGCACTACACCATCCCTGCCAGAGGACTTGCACAGCAGCGCTGGTCACCCTGACCAGGTACTACAGGTGGCGTCACGACAAACATACAAAATTCTATCATCCCCTGGAAATATCCCACATTCCAGTGAGCGACCAGGGCACGGACATAGCTGTGCTACCCGTCACATCCCCCATAGAAGTCGACGGGCTTGGTGCCGAGTACCCCCAAAACCTGTGGCTCTGTGCGACTCAACTTTGGCGTCACGAACAGGATTCAGAAGCTCGCTATAAGCGAGTCCTGTGTGCCTTAATTGAACTGTTTTTTTGCTTGAGAATTGCAAAAATCATCATAGACTGTATTTGCCATTTTTCCGTCATATCTGCGCCACGAGGCACAGGTGAAGAATAAGGGCGTGCTCTCGTGGGCGTACACTCACTCCGTGGCGCGAAAACGATGTCCGCACACTCTAAATGTTACTGCAATGTAAGATCGTGCCCCACAGCTCTGGAGTTCCGCCTCCTCATCCTCCTCAGTGGGCGGAAACGAACGCGAAGGTCCCCCTCCCTACAAAAGATGCGCCTCTCCTGATGCTAATGACACATGTGACTTGGCAGAGATGGCGAATGGACGTGAGCAGAAGTGGGAAGGGATGGAGGAGTCAGAGCTCTCCCCCCACGGAAGCGACCCGATCGCCACGGAGCCACCGTTTGGCACCCGGCCTGGAAACCCTCCTACGCTGCAAGAAGCGGAGGATACCCTGAGAGACCTGGCCCGGCACCGGGAGGAGGTCGCCAGGATGGAAGCGAGCTGGCGGGCCCTAAAACTACAATTGGAGCGGCGCCAATCCCTCTTACCCCCTGAAGTGTCTGTACCGGAAGGTGAGGCACCTGTTCCAGTAGAGGAGGCCGTGCGGGCATCCCAGCCCTTGCAATCTGAACCGGTTGCCAGTATCTCAGTGGAGGCACCCGTTCCAGTACAGGAGGCCGATGAAAAGATATGACAAAAAACAAAAAGCGGCGTCACCATGGTAATATATATATGTGAATGAACATAGGTGCTGCTATTAAGGAACTAGAGGATCTATCGCTAAAATAAATATGAAGAGATTTTTGGTCTAGGACCAAAGAAACGACAACAGATCCAGAAATATATAAAAGTACAAATTTTATTAATTGAATAACAAATGAATAAAGGACAGGTGAACTAAACGGTAAAAAAACGCCCCCTGACGAAGGACAAGCGTCCGAAACGTGCGTCGGGGCACGTTTACATGCACCCGGGTTCCCTGCCAGTGCCGCTATTCCAGATTATAGGTAACGTTCTTGTATCCACTGCATTTTGTTAGCCAATACTAATGACCCTGTATGGTCTCGCTTCCACTTCATCTGTGGATAATCTATGTGCTGGCCATTGTTTTATTGCAGGCAACGTCCTTTTATGTATCGTTCCTATCTGTTAACATACAGGCCATCATGGCCCTTTTTCTACCCTCATTATGGATAGCTTATGGGCATACATATTGTGTCATCATTATGGGCATCATTTATTCATTCTTCTAATTGTGATTTTTCAGCATTTGGTTATATCATTAATTGGGAGGGGGTTACATTTCTTTAATTAGACACATGTGTGTCCATGTTTACCTTTCTCATCATATGTGGTGGATTATATTCCACCAGATGCACTTGCATCTTTATGTATATTACCTTGTATGATCCTTGCTGTATATGTCACATACATTCATATATTTAAGTTTTGATTTGCCCTTTCAAGTATTAGCTATATATCAGGGAACCCAGGTGTAGGTAATCATTGGTAGACGTCCTTCAGACATCATACCTCACTTTTTTTACCGTTTAGTTCACCTGTCCTTTATTCATTTGTTATTCAATTAATAAAATTTGTACTTTTATATATTTCTGGATCTGTTGTCGTTTCTTTGGTCCTAGACCAAAAATCTCTTCAGTACAGGAGGCCGTGCGGGCATCCCAGCCCTTGCAATCTGAACCGGTTGCCAGTATCTCAGTGGAGGCACCCGTTCCAGTAGAGGAGGCCGTGCGGGCATCCCAGCCCTTGCAATCTGAACCGGTTGCCAGTATCACAGTGGAGGCACCCGTTCCTGCTGAAAACGCCGCACCAGCACCCCAGATCCCGCTGTCTGCCCCCGTCGCTGAGGCAGAAGAAGTGACACCCGTCCTCATGGAGGAGGCCGCGCAGGCACCAGAGCTCTACCTGCCTGTACCGGAGCCCCGACCGTCATCTGTTCCAGAGCCGGCTGCTTCCGCCACAGGTGAGCGCCGCCAGGACTGGCGGGCGCCAGGAGAGCTGCCGCAAACCGACATCGTAAGCTGGCGTTTGATGTTGTAGACATGGAGCTGCTGGTGGAGGAGAATTACAACCGGCGTCAGGAGGAAGAGTGGAGACGTCGGGAGCGGGAAGCAGAGCGACAAAGGGAGCAGCGAGAATCCCAAAAGCTTCGGCAACGTCACCTGGAGAAGGACCTGGCAGAGAAGGCACGTATGAGAAAGGATAAAAGTACGGTGAGGGAGCCGCGGCGTAAGGGTGCAGTACGGAACTTTAAGTTAAAAGGTGGTTGGGGCTTCATCCAGGAGCCTGGACTTTATTTAGAAGTTTTTGTAACCCGGCGGGACGTGGAGGCTCACCTCCCAGAAGGACACCCGGGGAGGGACCTGTTGCCAGGAGACTTGGTGACTTACACCCGACACTGGGGTTACAATGGATGGTACGCCCTAAATGTTACCAGGTGCGACCCCTACTCCCCAGAGTGTCAGGAAACTGACAGACCCTACGAGCCTTCAGCCTCCCCCAACCAGGCCTCTGCACAAGTGCCCACCCCACGCCGTAAATCTCCCCAGCCTCCCTCAGTGGTCTCCTCAGCAGCCCCAGCTATGGACATGATAATGATAGCTGGCCCGTACCCGGCGCCTGTTAGGCCCCCTGGGGTTCGTACAGTCCGGGACATAGGGTTCCAGACCCGGAGGGAGACGAAAGAGGTGGCCACACAGACCCAGATAGCGGGTCACGACGTCACTGTACAGGCCACACGACGTCATCAGGTCTGGGTGGACCCTCCTGTCACGGATGTTTGGCAAGCTCCAGAACAGTACCAGGTGGTACCTGTAAGAGGCCAGCCAAAGAAGTCTAAATAACCCGGACAGGGTCTCTGTATGTAAATAGTTAAATTATTGATGTACCGGGACGGGTGAATGTTCATAAAAAGAAGTTTATTGTTGCCTTAATATACCCAGGTTGGGTAATGGTGTTTCACTGTAATCAAAATGTTGAACTTTGAAGCCATGAACTGTACTGGCTCACAAACTTTTCTGTAAATAGTTGGCACTTCGGTGCTCCATCTTGGTTTTACAAAAAACTTTACTGTGCACTATTTTCAACTACCTCAGAAACTAAAAACCCGTTTGGTGTGGCCGAAAGTGAGGTCTGCTCAAGGAAAGTCTTGCAGCCCACCCAAGACCACAGTTGGAGGTTTGGAGCGGGTCCTCCACAAGCACAAGTAAAGGACACTGTGAAGTTACCCCGGTGGGGTTGTAGTCCTAAGAAGTCTCCACGAACTTCGGCACTAATGCTATTTGCACTTTTGTTGAATATGTATTTATTAACACACATGTATAACACATATCAAGGGTATGAACAGTAACAAAACATGTTACATAATATAAGCCATTTGCACTTTTGTAATGTTATTATTAAAAATTTTATTATGCAACGTTTAACTTGAAGTGTTTCCTGCTTTCTTACTACGTCGCATAGTCCACTCTGCTACATCACTTTACACCATTGCTCTATCTCACATCTATCTGCCCTGGAAGGATAGCGTGTTACCTGTAGAAGACTTTTCACCTACCTGCACTACACCATCCCTTCCAGAGGACCTGCACAGCAGCGCTGGACACCCTGACCAGGTACTACAGGTGGCGTCACGACAAACTACATGAACATTCTATCATCCCCTGGAAATATCCCACATTCCAGTGATCGCCCAGGTCACGGACCGAGCTGTGCTACTCGTGACATCCCCCATAGAAGTCGACGTGATCGGTGCCGAGTACCACCAAAACCCCTGTCTCTGTGCGACTCAACTTCCCTCACTGTGCTGGCACTTTACATTTACAATGCCTCTGGGTTTTTTTTTTGGGGGGTGGGGAACATTTAGACTTTTGCTATGGGGCCCCATGATTTATATGTACGCCCCTGCTGCTGAGGCATGGTATTTAAGGCTGTTAAGGAGCCAATATCCATGGACCTTGCCAGCAGCGTCGGACTGGAGTACCTTGGGCCTACCAGAGAAAAATTATTCTTGGGGCCCACCATCATACTCCCAACCTTTGAAGAAGGGAAAGAGGGACAAAGGCTGTGGCACGCTGTGCCTGCTGCAGCAAATTTTAGGCCATGCCACGTTGCACCACAGACTGTCCAGGAGTTGGTGGATGCTTTAGTCCAGGTGTGGGAGGAGATCCCTCACAAGACCATCCGTCGCGCTCATCAGGAGCATGGCCAGAAGTTGTAGGGAGGTCATACAGCATACCTCCCAAATTTGGAAGACAGGAAAGAGGATTAAAGGCTGCGGCGCGTGTTGTGCGCCGCTGAAAATTTTAGGCCACGCCCCGACAACACCCATTTCACAGCTAATCACACCCATATCCTCGCCCCAAGCGTAACCATTTAGCACTGCTGATCACACTGACTGGTAATGAGGGCACAGTGGCTGGTACTGAGGAAAAGAAAGAAAGAGCAGCGAGAGAGAAAGAACAAACAGAGAAAGAAAGAGAGGAAAGAAAAAAGGAAAAGAAGAAGAGAGAAAAAGAACAGAGACGAGAAAAAGAACAGAGAGCGAGAAGGAAAGAACAGAGAGCGAGAAGGAAAGAACAGAGAGCGAGAAGGAAAGAACAGAGAGCGAGAAGGAAAGAACAGAGAGCGAGAAAGAAAGACTAGAGAGAGAGCCATAGGCGTAGCTAGGGTTTTGGTTTAGTGGGGGCAAAACTTCTGAGTGGGCCCATCATCAGAGAACCTCAGCAAATGACCGCGCTGTTGGCCAAAATAATCTATATATAAAAAGACCAATATTGATATTACCGCCATATGGTCTGTGTTAAATAATACCAGTCCTACAGAACATATAATAGATTACAGCACAGGTACAGATAATGACTTACCGCTGATGTTCTTTCTAATGGAATTGTTCACTTTTCATGTCTTTTCCATCTGGCCCACACCGACATGACGACTTCTCCAGCCAGGACTCGACTGCACCCCCATTAAAAAAAAAAAAATCAAAAAAAAAATCACCTCCCGGCTCCTGTGCTGCTCACTGTTCTCCCTCTCAGCGTCTGACAGCGGGCGCCGGCAGGTGATGTTATTGCGCCCGCTGTCATACGCTGAGAGGGGGATTATGGGAGAGAAGGAGCGCTCGCTCCTTCTCTCTCCATGCGGTCAGCTTTATCGGCTGGATGCCGATACAGCTGACCCTCCGATGACGGGTGGGGGGCCCACTGCTGGCACCGGGCCCCCCCAACGCCTGTTCAGGCCCCATAGCTTCCGGGCGGCAGAGCAGGGAGAGCGATTCTCCCTGCTCTGCCGCAGAATGTAACTGTATCGTAGCTCCGGGTGGGCCCCCTCAGAGCGCGGGCCCCGGGGCCACCGCCCCCTCTGCCCCGCGACCTATCCTTTAAAATCAGGGCCCACCACGCAGGAGCTGGGGCCCACCGTAGGTTTCTCGGTGTCCCGGTGCCTCAGTCCGACCCTGCTTGCCAGCCTGATAATACCAGGCCACAGCAGTCTGCATATCTTGGCTGGTTAACAAAAATAGGGGATCCCCTCGAAAAAAATTTGGCGTGGGGTCCCCCCTATTTTTGTTAACCAGCCAGATGAAGCAGACTGCTGAGGCCTGGTTTTTCAGGCTGGTAAGGATCCAATATCCATGGACCTTGCCAGCCTGATAATACCAGGCCACAGCAGTCTGCATATCTTGGCTGGTTAACAAAAATAGGGGATCCCCTCGAAAAAAAAACGGCGTAGGGGTCCCCCTATTTTTGTTAACCAGCCAAGTAAAATGCAGACTGCTGCGGCCTGGTATTAAAAGACTGTCAAGGCCCATGGATTTTGGCCCTCAACAGCCTGATAATACCAGGCTACAGCAGCCCCACATTTGGCGCATCAAAAGATGTGCCAATTGTGGCACTTTACCCGGCTCTTCCCACTGCCCTGTAGCGGTGGCAAGTGGGGTAATAAGGGGTTAATGTCACCGTTGATTGCACGGTGAGAATAAGCCCGGTTAATAATGGAGAGGTGTCAATAAGACACCGATCCATTATTAATCCCAAAGTTTTTAAATGTATAAAAAAAAAAGACACAGCAAGAAAAAAGTATTTTAATGAAATAAGAGACAACACAGTTTTCATTAATTTTATTATACTCTCATTCCTGCGACGCCATCGATCTCCTGTAAAAAAAGAAAAAAAACAAAACAACAGTATACCACCTGTCCGACACAGTCCATAGTAACGAGTGTCCCACGACGATCCAGCTCTGCTACATCGCAATGACAGGCAGAGCCTGTCATCGCGACGCAGCACAGCTGATTACCTGCTTCCCCGGCGGTGACGTCATCGGACTGCTTTACGGCCGGGATTACCCAGCAGTCACTGCAGTTATCGCGAGAAACTGCATGTGACCGCCGGGGAAAGATGATGGCGGCCATCAAGCAGTCCAGCCCGTGACCGCCGGAGATCTTCTGCCAGGTAAGTGCCGCTGACTCCTGACAGACCCGACCGACGGACACTGACAGTGACAGTGACAAATCCGATTCCGGTATCCGATAAGACGAAAATATCGGAACTAAGTATCGAAAGTCCGATAGAGCTAATATCGGCCGATACCCGATACTTGGGTATCGTATCGCTCAACACTACTAGTGGGTAAATATGGCAGGATGAATGTCACACAATGGGGTTAAATAGAACAAGGTTGGAGATACAGCGATACACTCAATTGGGTCTCATCCGTAGATAGTCAAGAAGAGTTAAAGGAGACACAATCACTCTGAAGGCTCAAAATGTCAGCTGCTGGGAGCCCACAAGGGATATAGATTTAAAATGACGGCGCCTTAGTTATCTTCTTCACTTTGGATTTATTGCCACATGAGCCCTACTTAGGACATTTTTGAGCATTGCTCTACACTTTTATGGACTAGAATTTATGGAGAGGAATTAGCTCTTCATCCTGGAAAAATATTTAGACTTGAGAGTCCTCAGTGGTTGATATCTTTTAATGGCTAACTGAAAAGATGGTAACAAATTTCAAGCTTTTGAGACTACTCAGGTCTCTTCATCAGGCTTAACTAATACAAAATCTGAAGAATCACATATTTATACACCACACAGCACAGAAAAAACGCAATAGGTAAGACAAGTGACGTAAAGCAGAACTGTCATTATGGGAGATAGAGATGAACATAAATATTGGAACAGTTCATAGATAAGGAGTGTGAAAGTTTTATTGCCCTCTGATTGGGGTCTGGTAATGTTTTGTGATGTTTTCACAGGGTATTTGGAGTAAATTCCTTAATTGATGTAAAACGTCATAAATCCGTGTGACAGGTTCATTCCAGCATTAAGAGTGTCAAAGGTCACCATCAATTTGTATTCGCAAACTCTTCTGTGTCTCTGAGATGTGAAACTACCTTTCAATACAAGTAATTTCATATCCCACATGCTATGACCAGGGGAAGAAAAATGTTTTGCCACAGGTAGATCCATTCCTTTTTCTCTTATTGTGTGGCGATGAGAATTCATCCTTGTTCTCAGTTTTTGCCTGGTCTCTCCCACATACAGACCCCCAGTTGGACATTTAGTACATATAATTAAGTACACCACATTAGATGTGATGCAGCTGAAAGTACCTGGTATCTTGTAGTCCCGATGGGAGTTGGGGATCTTTATCTTGTCCGTGGTCATTATAAATGGACAGGTTTTGCATTTCTTCTGGTTGCAAGGAAAGGTTCCTGCACGGATTTATGACGTTTTACATCAGTTAAGGAATTTACTCCAAAGACCCTGTGAAAACATCACAAAACATTACCAGACCCCAATCAGAGGGCAATAAAACTTTCACACTCCTTATCTATGAACTGTTCCAATATTTATGTTCATCTCTATCTCCCATAATGACAGTTCTGCTTTACGTCACTTGTCTTACCTATTGCATTTTTTCTGTGCTGTGTGGTGTATAAATATGTGATTCTTCAGATTTTGTATTAGTTTAGCCTGATGAAGAGACCTGAGTAGTCTCGAAAGCTTGCAATTTGTTACCATCTTTTCAGTTAGCCATTAAAAGGTATCAACCACTGAGGACACTCAACTCTAAATATTTTTCTATCTACTGGCTAAAGGGTATGCCACACTAAACAGCGTCGCTAACGAGATCGCTAAAATAACGTCACTATTTAGCGATCTCGTTCGTGACGCTAACGTGTGTGGCATGTAGCAACGACGTGGCCCCTGCTGTGATCTCGCTGATCGTTCACTAGAGTTCTGGACCGTATTTAGATCGTTGGCGTCCCGCTGGTGAGCCTATATCGTTGTGTCTGGCACCTTTTGTGAGCGATGTGCGCTGTTTTTTACATCGCAATGACCGTTAAAGTCGTTAATGAGATCGCTAACCGCTTATGCGTCGTTAACGAGATCACTAAGTGTGGCAGCTACTAGTGACATTAAAACGATCACAAAAACGATCTCATTAGCTTGCGTCGTTATTGAGATCGCTAACGAGATCACTAAGTGTGGCAGTACCTTAACACTGTACAAAGATATACATCTTTACTCCTCATCCTGGACACTCCTCCACCTCCAGAACAAGAGAGGAATCACCTTTTGATCTCTGAAATCTATTTATTTAAGGTAATTGTTTATTCCACACGTTTTTTTTGTTTTTTTTTAGTCTGATTTATTACTGCTCATTTACTTACATTGTTGCAGTTGGGATCTCTCTTTTATTAGTGGTTTTTATGGTCTCTATGCGCAGATATACATATTTTTTAACATTAGATGTAAAAAGAAGCAGGAAAAACGTGGATTAACTGCACTGCTGATAAATTCAGTACACTCCAAAAAATGGGACTTTACACACGGTCAAGTAACAGTAAAAGCATAATTCATTTTATTGGGAACATAGTATAAAAACAAGAGAAGTAGACACCACAGGTATAGCCTTTGTCTGTACCAGTGGTGTATTCCTCCCTCACTTTTTATTGTTTACTATGACCAACCCTGCACAAAATTGGAGTGACCCTGCCCTTTTCATCCACCAGTTGTTGTCATGTTTGCTTGATTGTAATGTTTTGGGTTTTTTTTATTGATGTTATATGCAAAATTTGTGAATTAAATATTATAAATGTTTTATGCTCAAAATTTTATGTCCTGCACAGTCAGTTGTAGGAATTTCTCGATGACATGTATTTACCTTATCGTGGTCAACGTGGTTGGGAATTTTCATGGTCAACATGGTTAGATATTTTCTTATACACCTCACCTCTCTGTATTTCTCTCTTATTCTGCAGATCCAACTCCACCTGGAACATTATCCTTTACCAAAATTGCTGCAGAGAACCTGACATTATTTTGGTTGGAGCCAGTAAATATGACCGGTGTGACTAAGACATATAATATAAGCTATGGGATATCTCCATCAACTATCTTATCTGTGACAAGTCCCACAACAAATGTCACCCTCCAGAGCCTGATATCTGGGGCTAATTACTCCATAACTGTGGTGACAGTCGGAGTCCGGGGGTATCAGAGCTCTCCGGTAACCACATCGGTCTATACAAGTAGGTTTTATCATTGTTTGCAACGTTTTAAAAAGTTAGAGGATATTAATTTTCAAGTTTTTCATGAAAAGTAGAGTCAGTTTAATGTGAAAAACTAAAATCTTTTTTTGAGTGTTATTTCTAAATTCATATTTTAATGAATTTCTGAGCGCATTCTGATCCATTGTTTTCTGATTTGGGATAATGCTGAGTGATATAAACCTGAAGAAGAGCTTCTCCTGTAAACCAAGAGATCCTCCATTAATATTTTCAGCCAAAAATAAAAATCCACTTGTGTACTAAGCATGTGATGTGTGTATTTCATCCAGATCTGTCATTGTTTATTCAAGAACAGGATGCAAGTATTAAGATGGCTGTACACTTAAGCTGGCTATTAGCGGAAAACTATTACTTCTATGCCCAAACCTCAGGTGGTGGCTTATGCCCCTTTAGAATAAACAGACACGTTCAAATTCAACATGCCTGTTTTTTCTTTTATATGACAGCTGCCATCTGCGTAAAGTATTTGGATTTTTTACTCATGCCCAATACAGCTGAGAAAGAAAAAAAAAATACTCAGATCTGCACTGCCTCATTGAATAACATTGGTCCGAGCGCAATACCCTTTTCTATCGATTTGCATTCGCTCAAGTTATACGGTCATGTGAGTGAGTCCTCAGACATGATATCTGATGCTGTTGTAGTCTGCTTCCATTCTCTACTATTAGATAATGCTGTATACTGCTCCCTCATCCTGTATTCATAGCATTTTGTTTTCTTTTATTACAGAACCATTATCTGTGAAATCTCTGCAGATCAGCACTGTGACATCAGATTCTGCTTTTCTGACGTGGAGCCAGCCTGATGAGTATCAGACGTCTTACAGCTACAGAGTCCAGACCAATGTCACCTCATCAGCCACAATGATTAATGATATACTGGTGACAAGTGAATCAGCGACAATAATAAATCTGACACCGGGAGAAACATATACATTCATGGTCTATACAAAAGCTGCCGATAACAGCACTGAATCCGACCCGGTGTCAAGCACAAACTGTACAGGTGAGCATGGAAGGAATTATTTTGATGTGAATTATGAGTTGATGTGACTTTCCTGAAACATAACATGATATAAATTGTAGATCAAAATGGTTTATTTACACTGTCTTGACTTAATAAGCCCCCCATCTTCGGTAATGAATCTGATCCTTCTAAATTAGCCGGGAAATACAATCAGTGATTTTTTTTTTGTCTGTAGTCCCCGCTACCTACAGTATGATGTTCTACAGACCATAGACTGTTTGATTCCTGAACTGTCATTGATTCATATTTTCATGCTATAATGATACTGTCTTTCTTTGATTTTATGTTGTCTTCTCTCTTTATGATTTCTATAATTATTAAAGAAAATGTATATTTTAATAGGATTTGTTCCAAATAAGCACAATCCCTGCTCCCCCTTCCCATTATCACCACTTTTTTCACATAAATATTTAACCTTTCTTTAAATTAAGAAATGTATCCTGATGCTGAAAAATATCTTGATGTAGGAAAGTAATTTGACACTTAACTATACAAATTCAATGGCTTTTGTTGTGTTGATGAGTTTGTTATAATTAGAGTTAAGCGAATATTTTCGGAATCGGTGGCCAAATCTGAATTTGCCATATTGGTACCCTATTCGTGCCGAATTTATGTTTGACGATCGATTCCGAGCATATTTGTTCATTTCTATTCCCATTAACTCCAATGACGTTCGACTGTTTTGGGCGAATATTGCAAATGCAATATTCGCTGCCGATCGTAATCGGAACCAAATTTTGAAAAATTCGCTCAACTCTAGTTATAACTACTACAACTTCTAGCTCAAAGTACTACTTGTCCTCCCTGATTTTCTGCTGACACTCTGGTCAGTGTCTGTGATACTGACGATATGTTAACAGTGCTATAGCCACTAAGCTTACTGGTAGGGTGCAGTGCTGTTGACATGACGTTACCACTGCAGAAAACATCAGAGACCGGTGCAGCATTGGAGACATCGCAGGATTCAGGGAGGGTAATACTCTGTTTTGTTATAATTACTGCTGCTTATAGCCCAAAGTGTTCTGAAAGGAGACAACAAGTGTTAACTTTCTACATTGTGATATCTATATTGTGTATCTGGAGCTCTGAGAAACATTTTCATTAAGGAGGTAAGTTATGTAAGGATTTTAGCAGCTCCTGGTGCCTGTTGAATTGTGCAGCTGATGATCGCAACTGCCAGAAGCAGTCTAAGGCCGGCGTCACAGTGCCGAGTTTAATGCGAGTTAGTCGCACGACTTTCTCGCATCAACACCCGACACGGCCGCCCGCTCTCGGACCCGAGTGCGCGGCGGCATAGAAATACATGCAGCCGCACACTCGGGTCCGAGAGCGGGTGGCCGTGCCGGGTGTTGATGCGAGAAAGTCGTGCGACTAACTCGCATCAAACTCGGCAGTGTGACGCCGGCCTTATTGTCAATATTCATAGTTTTACAGAGAGGTACTCGGCAGTGCAACAAATACAGATGAAACACACAAAACCCATGTGCTACATGTATCTTTGCCATGCTTAAAAAACACATTGTGAAACCAGATTTGCTCATTACATTCCATTCGCAGCCTCAAAGCAAAAACACTATGGGCCCGATCCATTACTTGCAATTTTGTATTTATTTTTCAAAGTCACTTTTCATCTTTTGTCTTGTGGTACTCATTTACTTTTTTGCCCATATGGTTAATCAATTTTGTACAAAATAAAAAATGTTTTTATTTTTGTCTTCTTTATCTTTTTGCGCCTATTTGAAATAAAATCACACGTTCTAGTAAAATGCTGCAAAATTTGTGCAAAAGTTTTCAGGTGTACAGAAAATCACTCCAGATTGGGACTGCAGCACAGTAATGCAAAAATATTCATTGATAAACTGGCCACAAATTGCTGGGTTAAAAAAAACCAACAATGGTGAAGGAAAACAAACAGTCAAGCAGAAATTAGAATTCAAACTAGGTGCAACAAAAAGAAGAATTCAATGCACAACAAAAAGCAGCTTTAAACAGGAAAAACTAAACAAACAATAGACACAAATGCAATAATAGAGATGGATATTAGCCACTCTTTTTCTATTATGCAAAAGTGTACATCGCAAAGATTGAAAGATTAAATTGCAAACTTGCTTATTTTTACACGCACTTGGTATTTTACCTATTTCAGAAGATTGTTTCTTCTATGAATGTGGAAATAACCATCCTTCTCCTACAGAAGGTAAAATCCAGAATGAATGGATTTAAGATAAATAAAAAAAAAGTTCAGCATTTTATAAGATAAACATGGCAAATTTGTTCAGATCTGGACACCACGGGACAAAAATGCTCACTCATGTTGACCTACCTTCTAAATTGCCTGAACATGACATCCATTCATTTAATCCTTCAAGTAATTGCATTTTGCTCACTGGAATGACACCTCAGCCTTAATTTTTTTAATTATTTATATCTTCTCCATTTTTTCTTTTTTGTTTTCCTGTTACATTTTGTTATATTTAATGCAACCTTCGTAAATGGAAGGGCCTTTCATGATCTCGACTTGAAGGGGACGTCTGGTCTAAAACTACAACTTTGTAATTACTTTATGTGACTGCAGATTTGAGAATCATCACACTGCTTGCACTGCACACTGTTAAGGTACTGCCACACTACACAATCCCGCTAGCGATCTCGTTAGCGTCGCATACTAATGAGATCGCTAGCGGGATTGTTTCTATATCGCTAGTGTCGGCCACATTTAGCGATATCGTTAAGGACGCTATCGCGGTTAGCGATCTCCTTAACGACTTTAGCGGATACAAAAGTACCGCTAAATCGCTAAAAAAGGTGCCACACTTAGCGATATATACTTACCCAGCGGGGCGCCAGCGACGAAAATAGGGTCCAGAACGATTCCAGCGACGAGCGAGATCACAGCAGGAAGCTCGTCGCTGGCAGATGCCGCACACAACAACATCGCTAACGGGATCGCTAAATAGTGACGTTTTTTAGCGATCCCATTAGCGATGTTGTTTAGTGTGGCATACCCTTTAGTATTCTTCAGTATCCGCACCAGCTACTGAGCATATTCCATACTTGCGGTAACATGGCCACCATTCCTGGCGCTGACATCGGAGAATCAGAATGACTGCAGACTTGCGAATGTGAGGATTTGCAAGTCTGCAGTCACATAGAATGACTGCAGACTTGTCGTTTTAGACCGGACAACCTCTTTTTGCCCTGTTTTGGCTGTATGTTGTATACAGTTATACTATTTTGTCTAATTAGTTTTTTTTATTTCTGCTGCTGCATGAGTTACATCAGGCATCAATCTATCCATGCTTTGGTTATGTTTTTCAAATATCTACTATCTCCTGAAACTGTTTATAAATCAATAAAAAGATTGGAATAAGAGGACAGTAATACTCCTTTATAGGAAGACTGTCATGTCCAAAATGCTAATTTAGTTACTGTCTAAACAGGATCAAAGAGAGTGTAAATAGCTGAATTTGCATATTTTTTGGGAAAACAGGCACCCTTTGAGGAAGCTATTTCTATGATTGGGAAGGAATTTCTGATAACTACCAGATTACGTCACAACTTATTTGTTATTTGCTGGAATGTTGAACCCAGGGGGACTGGCTTGAAAGTTGCAATTGTTTTAGCCAATGGGTGCATAGTACATTCGTTTGTTAAATGAAACCTCTCTGGTCCGATGAGGCTCTCACTCTGCAGATATAGGGTTAATCCTCTGTTATAATGCTGTACTGAAAGTGCGGCACCAGGGAGAGAATGAACTTTACTTGTCCCAGTAGCCACCAGGCGTGTCCATAGCAATTACAGTCACTGCACACAGCACTGTGAGCGGTGACTGTGAGCACACCCCAGCACTGACTGACAGCTGACTCATCAGTGCAGAGTTGGCTGTCATTCAAAGTGCTAGGGCGTTCTTACCACCAAATCTCATGGTATAGTGAACGATGACTGTGGCCGCGCCGCAGTCCTGAGAGGAATATAGTTCATTTTCTTCTGGGAGCCGCGCTTTCAGTACAGTGGCCGGGCACCTTCATGATGCTATTTTCCTGCTTTATATCTACTGGTGAATAGTTTTATCTGATGTGACAGGTTCCCTTTAATGTGTTTGTAACAATTTTTTTTATAATATACATATACCGTATTTTACGCATTGTAAGACGCACTTTTTTTCCCCAAAATTTGGGGGGGAAATGGGGGTGCATCTTATAATGCGTATATACCTTACATGTACCGTTGCTGTAGGCTGGCATGAGGGGGTGCCCTCCGCCGCTGCTGCCCAGGGTGTCCACTGCTGCTGCTGCCCGGGTGTCCGCCGCTGCTGCTGCCCGTAGTGTCCGCCACTGCAGGGGGGCTCTGCCGACATTTCATGAAAGGCCAGAGCCCCCCGAAGTTCCGTGGTTTCCTCCTGTGCGGTGGACTCCGGGAAAATGGCTGCCGCATGCACAGAGGGAGATCTCAAGATCTTGGGAGATGAGATTTCAGCGCTGAAATTTCATCTCCCGATATCTTGATGCCAAGATCTCCCTCTGCGCATGCAGCGGCCAGTTTCCCGGAGTCCACCGCACAGGATGTGAGCCGCCCGCCAGGGCTGTGGGGTACTCGGCACTGAGCCCGTCGACTTCTATGTGGGATGTCACGGCTGCCATGACTCGGTCCGTGGCCCTGGGCGCTCACCAAAAAGGGGATATTTACAGGGAATTAGTGTTCGTATGATGATTCGTGACGCCACCTGTAGTACCTGGTCAGGGTGACCAGCGCTGCTGTGCGGGTCCTCTGGAAGGGATGGTGTTGTGCAGCTAGATGGTCAACCTCCTACAGGTGAGGCTGTGTCCTTCCAGGGCAGGTAGAAGTGGTAGTGAAGGGATGGTGCTTGTGAATGTAGCAGAGAGGAATGTGCGACGCTGGAATAATTCTAGGAGACAGTCCAAGTGCAGTTCAGGGTTTTTACTCACGGTCTTTGGCCAAAAGACAGATGCCCGCCTGGCACTGTGTCCTCCGGGTGAGTGATCCAGCAACCCCCAGGTTGATTGGTCGCACTTCCCAGGATTCCCTCTCAGTATGTTCCTTTCTGGCCCCCACTCTCTGTGCTTTTACTCCTTTCACTTCCTAGCACCTCACCAGGCAAACTCCCAGTTCCAAAAGCTGTGAGCCCTTTCAGTCAACAAATCAATCCTAAGTCTGTGTGTACTTGACCCCGTTGTGCTGCCTTTCTGAAGAGATGCTGGTGGTGGTGGCAACGACCCATAAAGTGATCACCGCCGTCGGCTTACTAACAGGGCATGAAGCTTTCCCACTAGCCTAGGGGCCGCTCCCTGATGGCCTTGGTCCTTCCTTCTTCAGGATGGGGGCCACGGAGGGATGAACTAACCTCCGTGCCTTTTCGGACCCTTTCGCTCGCTTCAGCAGATTCTCCCTGAGATGTACTCAGATGGAGACTCAGTCAGTGACTGGCTGATCTCTAATCTAACATGCAGCCTAAAGGGTATGCCACACTAAACAATATCGCTAACGGGATCGCTAAAAAACGTCACTATTTAGCGATCCCGTTAGCGATATTGTTCAGTGCGGCAGCTTCCAGCGACGAGCTTCCTGCTGTGATCTCGCTCGTCGCTGGAATCGCTCCGGACCCTATTTCATCGCTGGAGCTCCCGCTGGGTAAGTATCTTATCGCTGTGTGGCACCTTTTCTTAGCGATTTAGCGGTACTTTTGTACCGCTAAAGTCGTTAAGAAGATCGCTAACGGCGATAGCGTCGTTAACTATATCGCTAAATGTGGCCGCATTTAGCGATATAGAAACAATCCCGCTAGCGATCTCATTAGTATGCAACGCTAACGAGATCGCTAGCGGGATAGCTTAGTGTGGCAGTACCTTAAGTGCTGCAGCTAACTCCACCCACCCATCTATACACCCTTTGCTAACCAGGCTGAGTCAGACCATCCTCCCGTAGGGTCCGTCCTTATGCTCAGCTGGCATGGTGTTTTGGATGCAGGTGTGGAGTCCTAGGGGTGCTTCCTCCTTACCTAGGAGTCAGGTGTCACACCTCTGGGTGAGATGCAACACCTCTGTGGTGACTAAACCCTCAGGGGCGCCACAGATGTAACCACGGAACTGCGGGGGGCTCTGGCCTTTCACAAAATGTCGGCAGAGCCCCCTCGCAGCGGCAGACACCCCGGGTAGCAGCAGCGGCGGTGGACACCCTGGGCAGCAGCGGCGGGCACCCCCACAGCACCAGACACCCTCAGCGGCGCACTGCACATCAGACACCCCCTCATCCCACACTGCGGCTTGCAGCATCACCCCACTTCTGCCTCCTCCAGAAGCGACCCTGGGACCCCGCTTCACCGCATCCACCACCCCCGGTAAGCAATAAGACGCATGGATTATAAGAAGCAGCACCATTTTATAAAAAAAAAAAATTCCTATATTTCTCCTCAAAATTTGGGGGGCGTCTTATAATCCGAAAAATATGGTAGGTCACTTGTAAATATGTAATTGTTCTACTACTACAGGTAATTTACTTGCATCATACCAGAGGTAACTTCAGTGTAACTAACCTGTCTGTGATTGATGATCTTATTCTCAGTTCCTGGACAAGTTTCCAACATCACCATAAATAATTACAACTCTGTTGATGTTCTTGGAGCTTCATGGATAAAACCAGCAGGAAAATTGGATAATTATACAGTCAGTCTAACAGGAGCCATCAATAAGACAACACAAACTACGAGTCCACAAGTGAATTTCACAGGATTACTACCAGGCAGAGAATATAATGTCACTGTACAGACAGTCAGTGGGAGCTGCAGCCAGACATCTGCTCCAGTGACAGAGGCCACATGTGAGTATCATCAGGATCTGCTCAGTAATGGCTCCTTATATTCCTCATATCACCATTCTCCTCTGTTACCGGCACTTTCACCTTATTATACAGATGCTGGATATGTTCTCACCTCTCTGTATTTCTCTTTTTCTGCAGATCCAACTCCACCTGGAACTTTATCCTTTATCACAATGGCAACTAAGAACTTGACAATATCTTGGTTGGAGCCAGTAAATATGACCGGTGTGAATAAAACATATAATATAAGCTATGGGATATCTCCATCAACTAATTTATCTGTGACAAGTCCCACAACAAGTGTCACCCTCCAGAACCTGATGTCTGGGACTAATTACTCCATAACTGTGGTAACCATCGGAGTAAGGAGATATCAGAGCTCTCCGGTCACCACCCCGGTCTATACAAGTAGGTTCTATGTGTTCTCGAAAAATTAAGTGATATATTGTAGTTTGTATCACACTTTGTATTATTATATTAAGAGTAACACCTTCAATGTGGCTGATAGTTGAACAGCATGAATATAATGGTAGAATAATGAGCTATATCCTCAGCATAATATAGAGATGGAAGTCATTGAAGTCAGGGATGTGTAGTTTTCTATGATTTGATCTAAAAATATTTTCAGAAGGAAATTTTCTTAGATTTTAATTTCTGGATGTACAAATGGGGGAGACACACTCATAAATATAAATATTAGTCATGTCTAATATTTGACAAATTTAATTTAATTTTTTTTATTACAGAACCAATATCTGTGAAATCTCTCCAGATCGGCCCTGTGACCTCATATTCTGTGTCTCTAACGTGGAGTAAACCTGATGAATATCAGACGTCTTACAGCTACAGAGTCCAGACCAATGTCACCTCCTCAGCCACAATAGTGAATAATACAATAGTGACAAGTGAATCAGCGACAATAATGAATCTGACACCGGGTGAAACATATACATTCATGGTCTATACAAGAGCTGGTGATAACATCACGGAGTCTGACCCTGTGTCTAATACGACCTGCACCGGTGAGGACAGGGAGGGTGAAACGGGGAATTTTGTTAGGCTAGGGCTTAATGACGATGCAGCGAGATGAAATTGCTCAATGTTTTCTTAGTAATAAAAAAAGTAGCAAAGTGACATGGTTGGAATTTGTGATGTTGGCAATGACACTAGCAAAGAAAAGTAGTAAAATATATGAGTGTGTATGGGGGAGCAGGAGGAGAAGCTGCTGGACAGCGACTATGGAAGTGTGTAAGGCCGACTTTAGTCTGCGAGTTATTATCATGGACTTGCTGTAAACTATTACGGATTATATAACTAATGTTCTGATATTTGTGTTGAGTTACTCTTCTCTTATAGTTTATTAATGAAAAAATGTATATAATGTGCAAGTGAGGAATAACAATTCTCATAACTGACTGATGTAAATCACTAATAATACACCAGCAAACATGTAAGTGTCGTACTGCCACAGGCCGAATACTGATATTATACCATTAGTAACTGCTGTATAACTAACCTGTCTGTGATTGATGATCTTATTCTCAGTTCCTGGACAAGGTTCCAATATCACCATAAATAATTACAAGTCGGTTGATGTTCTTGGAGTCTCATGGATAAAACCAGCAGGAAAAGTGGATAATTATACAGTCAGTCTAACAGGAGCCATCAATAAGACAACACAAACTACGAGCCCACAAGTGAATTTCACAGGATTACTACCAGGCAGAGAATATAATGTCACTGTACAGACAGTCAGGGGGAGCTGCAGCCAGACATCTGCTCCAGTGACAGAGGCCACATGTGAGTATCATCAGGATCTGCTCAGTAATGGCTCCTTATAATCCTTATATCACCATTCTCCTCTGTTAATGGCCCGATTACCTTATTAGGGCTCGCACCCACGAAACGATCACATAACATTCAGGCCAGTTTTATTCTATGGGGCAGTTCAGATATCGCATGGTGCACACTCATTCAAGTCAATGGGTGCGTGCAAAACATCGGACTGCACTGTCATCTGAGTGCAGTGCAATTCCCGCGGATTCTGGCAATAAAGGAGATGGAGAAATTACTTTCTCTGTCTCCTCCCCACCTCTGCTACGATTCTCTCATGCGAGCGAATCAGCACACAGTAAAATGACACTTGGCTCACGCTCAGAGTTTGAGCCCAGTGTGCTTGGCATATCACATCCGATGCTGTTCGCTAATGTGACCCCGGTCTTATACAGATGCTGGATATGTTCTCCCCTCTCTGTATTTCTCTTTCTGCAGATCCAACTCCACCTGGAACTTTATCCTTTATCATAATTACGACTAAGAACCTGACATCATCTTGGTCGGAGCCAGTAAATATGACCGGTGTGAATAAGTCATATAATATAAGCTATGGGATATCTCCATCAACTAACTTATCTGCGACAAGTCCCACAACAAGTGTCACCCTCCAGAACCTGATGTCTGGGACTAATTACTCCATAACTGTGGTAACAGTCGGAGTCCAGGGGTATCAGAGCTCTCCGGTCACCACATCGGTCTATACAAGTAGGTTCTATGTGTTTTTGAAAAACTAAGTGATATATTGTAGTTTGTATCACAGTTTGTATTATTATATTAACAGTAACACCTTCAATGTGGCTGATTGTTGAAGAACAGCGTGAGTATAATTGTAGAATAATGAGCTATATCCTCAGCATAATATAGAGATGGAAGTCGTTAAAGTCAGGGATGTGTAGTTTTCTATGATTTGATCTAAAAATATTTTCAGAAGGAAATTTTTTTTACATTATAATTTCTGGATGTACAAATGGGGGAGACACACTCATAAATATAAATATTAGTCATGTCTAATATTTGACAAATTTAATTTAATTTTTTTTATTACAGAACCAATACCTGTGAATTCTCTCCAGATCGGCCCTGTGACCTCATATTCTGTGTCTCTGACGTGGAGTAAACCTGATGAATATCAGACGTCTTACAGCTACAGAGTCCAGACCAATGTCACCTCCTCAGCCACAATAGTGAATAATACAATAGTGACAAGTGAATCAGCGACAATAATGAATCTGACACCGGGTGAAACATATATATTCATGGTCTATACAATAGCTGGTGATAACATCACGGAGTCTGACCCGGTGTCTAATACGACCTGCACCGGTGAGGACAGGGAGGGTGAAACGGGGAATTTTGTTAGGCTAGGGCTTAATGACGATGCAGCGAGATGAAATTGCTCAATGTTTTCTTAGTAATAAAAAAAGTAGCAAACGTGACATGGTTGGAATTTGTGATGTTGGCAATGACACTAGCAAAGAAAAGACGGATTTTGGTAAGAACTTACCTGTAAAATCCTTTTCAGCGAAGGAAGGAAGAGAGACACAGTCATTACTAGTGGGTAGGCGGAGCCCAGATAGGATTGACACCTCAGATTAAAAAGAGTGTTGACCGGCCCCTCCAGCTCGGGCTCCTCCTACTCAGCTCTTCAGTCGTA
Source organism: Oophaga sylvatica (assembly GCA_033576555.1). Taxonomy (NCBI): domain Eukaryota; kingdom Metazoa; phylum Chordata; class Amphibia; order Anura; family Dendrobatidae; genus Oophaga; species Oophaga sylvatica. The sequence continues at coordinate 58,563,158 of JARQOD010000010.1, read as the reverse complement.
CCCAAGCTTAAGGAAGAACAATATCACCAGCGAAGCAACATAACCCCTTCTGAAGGACTTCAGAGAAAAAACATAAGAGTACAGGTTATGCATGCATTCGGCAAAAAAATCACACAGTTACAGGTACTACTCACTGAACCTGACTACTGCGATAAGCTGGCAATGCTGGAACAGAGCCGTAGCGCGTCGACCTCAGTCCAGATAATCGCTATCAGAGAAGGGTCACGCTGCATCTGTAAATACAACAACACACTTCTGCCATGGGAGGGAGCTGTGTCTCTCTTCCTTCCTTCGCTGAAAAGGATTTTACAGGTAAGTTCTTACCAAAATCCGTCTTTCAGCTGCAGATGGAAGGAAGAGAGCCACAGTCATTACTAGTGGGACGTCCCAAAGCAGTCCAAAAATTAGGGTGGGAAAAAAACAAAATAGGCAGAAACCCAACAACCTAGATAAATGCGCCACAGGCGCCAAATACAAGTTAACTAAAAACTTTAAATTACCGCTGCCTGCAGGACCCTACGTCCTAAGGCCGCATCAGCGGAAGCACTGACGTCCACCTTATAAAACTTTGTAAATGTGTGGACGAAACGCCAGGTCGCCGCTCGGCAGAGCTGAGCTGCCGAAGCCCTTGATGAAAGGCCCACGATGAAGTCACAGCCCTCGTGGAGCGAGCTCGAATCTTAATCGGGCAAGGTTCGCCATTAAGACGGTAAGCCTCCAAAATGGCCGACCGAATCCAACGAGCTATAGAGTCCTTGAAAACTCGTTGATCACGCCTACGACCTGCTGTAATCATAAACAGGGAATCTGACTTTCGAAAACCTTGAGTAATAGACAAAATAGAACTTCAAGACCCGCACTAAATCCAATTTGTGCAAGTTCCGTTCCTTTGCATTCCCTGGGCCCGGGCAAAGCGAGGGCAACACAATATCCTGGTTAACATGAAATTGCGACACCACCTTAGGTAGAAAATCGCCCCGTGTGCGAAGCACTACTCGATCCGGGTAAAACTCCAGGAAAGGAGGCGAGCAGGAAAAAGCTGCCAACTCAGAAACCCTTCTTAAAGAGGTTACCGCCACTAAGAAGGTAACCTTCCAAGAAATTAAAGAAAGGCTAGCAGAACCCATAGGCTCAAAAGGTATATGCTGAAGAGCCTCCAAGACAAGGTTGAGCCGCCAAGGAGACACAGGCGCCTTCCGCAGTGGAAACTGACGGGTTACTCCGCGAAAAAAGGAACGTACGTCCCTACGCGAGGCGATAGCCTTCCGAAATAGCAAAGACAGGGCAGAAACCTGACCTTTCAGAGTGCTAACTGCCAAACCTTTTGTCCAGCCCGTACTGTAGCAAAGCCAACAAATTGGGAATGGAAAAAAAATCCTCGGATTCCTTGAAGAACCCGAAACCACGAAAAGACCAAGTCTTGTGATAAATCTTAGTAGTAGCCGGACCTCTGGCAGCTCGCAGAGTGGCAATGACTTTGGCTGTAAAACCTCTACGGGTCAAGGTTTCGGTCTCAAGAGCCACGCCGTCAAACGCAGAGACTTCAAGTCCGGATGACGAACGGGCCCCTGGGTTAACAGGTCTGGGCGAGGAGGAAGTGGGAATGGCGGTGCCGCCAAAAACGACACCAGTGTGGAGAACCACGTCCTCCTTGGCCAATCCGGGGCTATCAACATAGCCGGAATTCTCTTCCAGTCTGATCCGACGCAGCACCAGAGGAAGTAAAGATATCGGCGGAAACACATAGACTAGCTCGAAATGGTCCCACGGAGCCACCAGAGCAAACCACCGCCACAGCCTTCGGGTCCTTGTACCTGGACATGAAGGTCGGTAGTTTGGCATTTGAACCTGGATGCCATCAAATCCACTTGGGGAGTTCCCCAACGGAAGCACAGCAGCGCAAAAATTTTCGGATGAAGACTCCATTCTCCAGGATCCATCTTCTCACGACTCAGGAAGTCCGCCGTGGTATTCTGGACTCCTGGAATGTGATCGCAGAGATGGCTGGAACCTTGGTCTCGGCCCATAGCAGGATCCGAGACACCTCCATCATGAGGCTGGAGCTCCTTGTCCCGCCTTGGTGGTTGATATACGCAACGCCGTCGCGTTGTCTGTCTGCACTCGGACTGGTAGACCGCTTAAAGGGACCATCCAGTGTTGTAGGCAAAGGAAAAATTGCCCTCAACTCCAGGATGTTGATCGGTAGAACAGACTCTTCCGATGACCATACTCCCTGGATCCAAAGATCGTTCCAGACACCCCCCCCGGCCCGTCAGGCTGGCATCGGTGGTTATGACCGACCACCTCGGAGGGAGGAAAGATTTCCCCAGGAATAACGCTCCTGGACGTAACCACCATCCTAGGGATTCTCGCACCCTGTGAGAGATGATGACGCTGCAATTCAGAGAAGCTTGCGATCGATCCCAACGACTCAGAATGAGCCTTTGGAGGGCCCTGGAATGAAATTGGGCAAACGGAAGTGCCTCCATGGACGTCAAACCCAGAAGGCGCATACACTTCCGAAAGGACATTGCTGCCGTAGACCTCATAATCTGTACATGTCGAAAGAGACATGCCCGCTTGTCTGGAGGAAGGGACACCACCGTCCGTACAGTGTCGAAATGCATTCCCAAAAACAGGATTGACTTCCAGAGACGACTTCTCCCAATTGACCAGCCACCCGAAATCCTCCAGGAGCTGAAGGGATAGATTGCAAGCCGTCCCCGCCTCCTCCTTTGAGGACGCCACAATCAGAAGGTCGTCCAGGTAGGGAAATCGTAACCCCCTGTCTTCAAAGAATTGCCATGAGGGGCGCTAGAATTTTTGTAAAAACTCTGGGCGCCGAGGCCAAGCCGAATGGCAGAGCCACAAACTGGCAATGGTCCTGACCTATGGCAAAACGAAGGAAGCGCCGGTGAGCCCTTCCGACGGGAACATGCAAATAAACGTCGCGAATGTCGATTGACCAAAAAGACGTTCTGCGACAGGGCTGCCACAACGGAGCGAAGCGACTCCATGCGGAATTTTCGGGATGTAAACATGCCGATTCAATCTTTGAAATCCAAAATAGGGCGAAATTTGTCCTCCTTTTTGGGGTCCACAAAGAGGTTGGAATAAGAATCCTCTTCCCCGGTCCTCTGCGGAACCGGTATCACCACACCCTTCTGCAGAAGGGAATCGACCTCTCGTAGTAGAGCGGCAAATAGCTCGGCTCTGACGGAATGCGAGATTGGCAAAACCTGTCCGGGGGTCGAGAAAGAAACTCTATGAAGTAGCCTGCCAACACAACCTGTGTTACCCAGGCGTCCGACACACGGGAAACCCAAGTCGGTTTAATTGGAGTAAACGACCCTCCACTCGAGAGCGCTCGAGTGAGACCCAGACGTCAGACCGCTTTAGCGGGTTTTTTTGCCAGCTTCTGTCTTAATGGAAGTTCTGTTTCCAGGGTATGCGGAATTTCTGAGAAATTCCCCATTTTTTTTTTTTTTTAAAAAAGAGGAACGACCCAAACCCCCAGAGGGTTGACCGGATCATCCCCTGGACCGAAAGGACCGCCGACAACTACCGGCACTAGTCCTGCCAGACGCAGAAGTCACAGCTCTGCGCTGCAGTAAAGCTGTTTCTTTTGCCTCAGAAATCAGCTCTGTGAGATCAGATTCAAATAGCTGACCACTTTGTAAGCTAAAGATAGCAAACCCTGCTTGGAAACCGCGTTCCACTGTCTAAGCCACAGTGCTCTTCTGACTGTGACTGCCGAGGATTGCGCCCTGGATAGCAGTGACGCAGAATCCTTCAACTTGAAAAGCCCATCTATCTCGATAGAGGGATCCATCTTGTCACGCCGTCCGTAGACGGTCCAAACGGCTCAGGGAAACTTTACAAGTACACATAGATCCTTAATACTGAATCCATGACCCGCGGCCTCGCAGATGGATATTGTTGCCATCTCCATTTTTCTGTCCAGCAGGTCCTGCAGACTCGCCTTCCTTTACCAGGATAAAGGGACATTCACTTCAGGAGATCCAATTAACAATCAACTCCGTAGAAAACGGATACAGATTGTAAAGCCGTCGCGACCTATGCGACTCCTGAAACATCCGGGCCGACTTACCAGGACGTTTAGTTACCTCTCTCTGGTAACTAACGCCCTCATGGCTCCAATAGTACGGTCCATGAGAGAGGCAGAGTGTCCCTGCCGATCCTCCTTGTCCGAAACGGACATCTTCGCTAAGCGAGAAGGAAGGCACCGATTTGTGTCGCTTCCTTGAGAGGATCTAGCTGACACTCCATAACCTAGAAGGTCAGACAGGCCATCATAGAAACTAGCGAGGGCCTCCATTTTGACACCACTGGAACCTCCGACCGCTGCGCATGACGCTGTCGGGGTCTGCGTGTCAGATAGTCCGCATCTGACATGTCCTTGCACAGTATATGGCAGGTTAAACCTGTCAGTAACTAGAACAGTGTGTTTCTTAAAGAAAAAACAATCGCTGAAGGGTTAAAGCTCTTAAAGAGAGAGCTACCCCAGCATTAATAGTTAACCGCCTAAGAAGGGGTTAAAGTAGCAGACTCCCCACAACCTTGATAATGAAAAAGTTGTGCGAGCCCCAAGTGCCTCTTATAAGGCAGCAGCTGCAGGACAGCTTTTTATGCCACACTAACAGAAAAACGTTCCACAAGATCGCTAAAAATTGCGCTGTTTTGTATATCGCAATGACCGCCAAAGTTGTTAAGGAGATCGCTAACCGCTTATGCGATGTTAATGAGATCGCCCAGATTGGCAGCTACTAGCGACATTAAAAAATGATCACACAAACGATCGCATTAGTATGCGTCGTTATCAGGATCGTTAGCGGGAACGTATAGTGGCAGTATTAAAATCGCAGACTCCCCACAAACCCCTTTATTATTATTAAAAAGAGTGTGCGAGTCCCTTATGCGATAACAGCCGCAGGACAGCGCAGTCTGTCACTCATTAGTGCCCCAGGAGGCGCCCGCGCTGTGGGGGTGAAGGGGTTAAGCTTCTGCCTGCGGGCTAGAAGCGACTCACCCAGCTGGTAACAGTGTAACATCTTGCCGGGAGGGGAGGAGGGAGAAAAGCCAGAAGAAGCTTTCAGCCTGCTTCTTTAATGGCCGCCGCGCTGTGCCTCCGTGTGCTCCATGAGGGAAGCCGGAAATGGAGACTGCAGTAAAGCGCGCGCTCAGAGCGGCGCGAAAATTCAAATAAAAAGGCGGGGCAATCCTCTCCTATGTCCTGAAGGCATCCACCTGCGGACAAAAAACACAGTCACCGACATGTAATGTACAGCGGCTGCCGCAGCAGTCGCTTAAACACTCACACACACATTAATAAAAATGTGAGGTAAAAATGTGAGGTACTCACCAGCCGAAGCGCCACAGGGACCCCCAGGGGTTTCTGGCACTATGCCCATGCTTCCCCCCAGGGCGGGGGACGCAGTGATCCCTGCAGCGCGGTTTGCGCCCCCGCCAGGGAAGCCATCCTCATCCCCCCGGGCCGGCAGGATTCTGCAGGGACCACCATTAGGGTAATACAGATCCGCCAAGGGAGAGGTGGGGGTCCAGCAGCGCTGAGACCTCTAGACCACTTCTGGTGATCCAAGTCTCTTGTCCGATAAAAAAATAATAAAATCTTCTGAGGAGCTGCTTCCAGCAGCGACCATCCTCTGAGACCTCAAATTTTAGACTGAAGAAGCAGGAGTAGGAGGAGCCCGAGCTGGAGGGGCCGGTCAACACTCTTTATAATCTGAGGTGTCAATCCTATCTGGGCTCCGCCTACCCACTAGTAATGACTGTGGCTCTCTTCCTTCCATCTGCAGTTGAAAGTAGTAAAATATCTGAGTGTGTCTGGGGGCAGGAGGAGAAGCTGCTGGACAGCAACCATGGAAGGTGTAAGGCTGCCTTTAGTCTGCGAGTTATTATCATGGACTTGCTGTAAACTATTACGCATTATATAACTAATGTTCTGATATTTGTGTTGAGTTACTCTTCTCTTATAGTTTATTAATGAAAAAATGTATATAATGTGCAAGTGAGGAATAACAATTCTCATAACTGACTAATGTAAATCACTAATAATACCCAGCAAACATGTAAGTGTCGTACTGCCACAGGCCGAATACTGATATTATACCATTAGTAACTGCTGTATAACTAACCTGTCTGTGATTGATGATCTTATTCTCAGTTCCTGGACAAGGTTCCAATATCACCATAAATAATTACAAGTCGGTTGATGTTCTTGGAGTCTCATGGATAAAACCAGAAGGAAAAGTGGATAATTATACAGTCAGTCTAACAGGAGCCATCAATAACACAACACAAACTACGAGCCCACAAGTGAATTTCACAGGATTACTACCAGGCAGAGAATATAATGTCACTGTACAGACAGTCAGTGGGAGCTGCAGCCAGACATCTTCTCCAGTGACAGAGGCCACATGTGAGTATCATCAGGATCTGCTCAGTAATGGCTCCTTATAATCCTTATATCACCATTCTCCTCTGTTAATGGCCCGATTACCTTATTAGGGCTCGCACCCACGAAACGATCACATAACATTCAGGTCAGTTTTATTCTATGGGGCGGTCCAGATATCGCATGGTGCACACTCATTCAAGTCAATGGGTGCGTGCAAAACATCGGACTGCACTGTCATCTGAGTGCAGTGCAATTCCCGCGGATTCTGGCAATAAAGGAGATGGAGAAATTACTTTCTCTGTCTCCTCCCCACCTCTGCTGTGATTCTCTCATGCGAGCGAATCAGCACACAGTAAAATGACACTTGGCTCACGCTCAGAGTTTGAGCCCAGTGTGCTTGGCATATCACATCCGATGCTGTTCGCTAATGTGACCCCGGTCTTATACAGATGCTGGATATGTTCTCCCCTCTCTGTATTTCTCTTTCTGCAGGTCCAACTCCACCTGGAACTTTATCCTTTATCATAATTACGACTAAGAACCTGACATCATCTTGGTCGGAGCCAGTAAATATGACCGGTGTGAATAAGTCATATAATATAAGCTATGGGATATCTCCATCAACTAACTTATCTGCGACAAGTCCCACAACAAGTGTCACCCTCCAGAACCTGATGTCTGGGACTAATTACTCCATAACTGTGGTAACAGTCGGAGTCCGGGGGTATCAGAGCTCTCCGGTCACCACATCGGTCTATACAAGTAGGTTCTATGTGTTTTTGAAAAACTAAGTGATATATTGTAGTTTGTATCACAGTTTGTATTATTATATTAACAGTAACACCTTCAATGTGGCTGATTGTTGAAGAACAGCGTGAGTATAATTGTAGAATAATGAGCTATATCCTCAGCATAATATAGAGATGGAAGTCGTTGAAGTCAGGGATGTGTAGTTTTCTATGATTTGATCTAAAAATATTTTCAGAAGGAAATTTTTTTTACATTATAATTTCTGGATGTACAAATGGGGGAGACACACTCATAAATATAAATATTAGTCATGTCTAATATTTGACAAATTTAATTTAATTTTTTTTATTACAGAACCAATACCTGTGAATTCTCTCCAGATCGGCCCTGTGACCTCATATTCTGTGTCTCTGACGTGGAGTAAACCTGATGAATATCAGACGTCTTACAGCTACAGAGTCCAGACCAATGTCACCTCCTCAGCCACAATAGTGAATAATACAATAGTGACAAGTGAATCAGCGACAATAATGAATCTGACACCGGGTGAAACATATATTCATGGTCTATACAAGAGCTGGTGATAACATCACGGAGTCTGACCCGGTGTCTAATACGACCTGCACCGGTGAGGACAGGGAGGGTGAAACGGGGAATTTTGTTAGGCTAGGGCTTAATGACGATGCAGCGAGATGAAATTGCTCAATGTTTTCTTAGTAATAAAAAAGTAGCAAAGTGACATGGTTGGAATTTGTGATGTTGGCAATGACACTAGCAAAGAAAAGTAGTAAAATATATGAGTGTGTATGGGGGAGCAGGAGGAGAAGCTGCTGGACAGCAACCATGGAAAGTGTAAGGCTGCCTTTAGTCTGCGAGTTACTATCATGGACTTGCTGTAAACTATTACGCATTATATAACTAATGTTCTGATATTTGTGTTGAGTTACTCTTCTCTTATAGTTTATTAATGAAAAAATGTATATAATGTGCAAGTGAGGAATAACAATTCTCATAACTGACTGATGTAAATCACTAATAATACACCAGCAAACATGTAAGTGTCGTACTGCCACAGGCCGAATACTGATATTATACCATTAGTAACTGCTGTATAACTAACCTGTCTGTGATTGATGATCTTATTCTCAGTTCCTGGACAAGGTTCCAATATCACCATAAATAATTACAAGTCGGTTGATGTTCTTGGAGTCTCATGGATAAAACCAGCAGGAAAAGTGGATAATTATACAGTCAGTCTAACAGGAGCCATCAATAAGACAACACAAACTACGAGCCCACAAGTGAATTTCACAGGATTACTACCAGGCAGAGAATATAATGTCACTGTACAGACAGTCAGTGGGAGCTGCAGCCAGACATCTGCTCCAGTGACAGAGGCCACATGTGAGTATCATCAGGATCTGCTCAGTAATGGCTCCTTATAGTCCTCATATCACCATTCTCCTCTGTTAATGGCCCGATTACCTTATTAGTAGGGTTGAGCATTCCGATACTGCAAATATCGGGTATCGGCCGATATTGGCTGTATCGGAATTCCGATTCCGAGTACCGATATTTTCGTCATATCGGATATCGGAATCGGGATTGTCACTGTCACTGTCAGTGTCCGTCGGTCGGGTCTGTCAGGAGTCAGCGGCACTTACCCGGCAGAAGATCTCCGGCGGTCACATCCCGGACTGCTTCATGGCCGCCATCCTTCTTCTCCCCGGCGGTCACATGCAGTTTCTCGCGATAACTGCAGTGACTGCTGGGTAATCGCGGCCGTAAAGCAGTCCGATGACGTCACCGCCGGAGAAGCAGGTAATCAGCTGTGCTGCGTTGCGATGACAGGCTCTGCCTGTCATTGCGATGTAGCAGAGCTGGATCGTCGTGGGACTGTCGTTATGGACTGCGTCGGACAGGTGGTATACTGTTGGTTTGTATTTTTTCTTTTTTTACAGGAGATCGATGGCGTCGCAGGAATGAGAGAGTAATAAAAAAAATGAAAACTGTGTTGTCTCTTTTATTTCATTAAAAGACTTTTTTCTTGCTGTGTCTTTTTTTTACACATTTAAAAACTTTGGGATTAATAATGGATCGGTGTCTTATTGACACCTCTCCATTATTAACCGGGCTTATTGTCACCGTGCAAACAACGGTGACATTAACCCCTTATTACCCCACTTGCCACCGCTACAGGGCAGTGGGAAGAGCCGGGTAAAGTGCCACAATTGGCACATCTTTTGATGCGCCAAATGTGGGGCTGCTGTAGCCTGGTATTATCAGGCTGTTGAGGGCCAAAATCCATGGGCCTTGACAGTCTTTTAATACCAGGCCGCAGCAGTCTGCATTTTACTTGACTGGTTAACAAAAATAGGGGGACCCCTACGCCGTTTTTTTTTCGAGGGGATCCCCTATTTTTGTTAACCAGCCAAGCTAAGCAGACTGCTGTGGCCTGGTATTATCAGGCTTGCAAGGTCCATGGATATTGGATCCTTACCAGCCTGAAAAACCAGGCCTCAGCGGTCTGCTTCATCTGGCTGGTTAACAAAAATAGGGGGACCCCACGCCAATTTTTTTCGAGGGGATCCCCTATTTTTGTTAATCAGCCAAGATATGCAGACTGCTGTGGCCTGGTATTATCAGGCTGGCAAGGTCCATGGATCTTGGCTCCTTAACAGCCTGAAATAGCTCAGGCCTCAGCGACTGCTTCATTCTGGCTGGTTAACAAAAATATGGGGGACCCCACGCCATTTTTTTTTCGAAGGGATCCCCTATTTTTGTTAACCAGTTCCCTCTGACGTCACTGATTGTGTCCCTGGCTGACCTGAAGTGAAAGTGGAAAGCAATCAATTAAGCTTTCCACTTCCTCTCCTGTCAGCCAGGAGAGGAGCTCATTCATTTGGGGGTTTACTGTGAGGCTGCAGCATTAGCTGCGGTCCCTGCAGTAAACATTAACCCTTTCTGAAGGATTACACCGTGGGACCTGACTGTGCATCGGATTGGTAAGAATAATTTTGCTTTATTATTTTATTTTTATTACAGGAAATGGTTTTAGCAGGTAAATAAAATATGGTCAAAAACTGTGTGATTATTTCATTAAACTTCTTTTTTATTAAAGTGTGTGTGTTTGATTTTTCTTTCATACAATAGGATTAATAATTGATAGTTGTCTAATTGACAGCTCTCAATTATTAACCTGGCTTAAAGTGACCTTTCAATTGCAAGGTCATTTTAACCCCATATTAACCCATTCGCCACCGCTACAGGGCAATGGGAATAGACGGGCAAAGTGCCAGAAAGGGCAAATCTAATTAGAGATTTGCCCTTTCTGGGGTGTCTGGGGGCAGATGTTAAGTAGCCGGGGGGGGCCAAAAAAAATGGTCCCTCTCTGGGCTATTATTATCTGCCCCCACTCACTGGCTTTGTCTGTCTGGTTGCGAAAATAGGGCGGGAGCCCACGCATTTTTTTTCAGCAATTTTACACCTCATATATATATATATACATGTCATTGAATTTGTGACACATATATATATATTTATATTTATAGTTCATACACTTCTACATAGTATAATAGCCGCTAATTCAATTGCCGGCTTTTGTGAAAATGCAGAACCCGACATGAAATGACACTTGGTGTACATAGGGTTAACCATGTCTTTTCATGTAGTTTGATATCTGATTTGCACAAACAATTACATGAGTGTAAGTGTGCAAAATTTCACACCTGTAGGGGTTAATTAAAGGTGTAAATTCGTAGCAAAAAAGTCCGTTTTTTTTACAACGAATTTACACCTTTAATTAACCCTACAGGTGTGAAATTTTGCACACATAGACTGATGTAATTGTTTGTGCAAATCAGATAGCAAAGGACATGAAAAGACATGGTTAACCCTATGTACACCAAGTGTCATTTGAAATGACACTTGGTGTACATAGGGTTAACCATGTCTTTTCATGTCGTTTGATATCTGATTTGCACAAACAATTACATGAGTGTAAGTGTGCAAAATTTCACACCTGTAGGGGTTAATTAAAGGTGTAAATTCGTAGCAAAAAAGTCCGTTTTTTTTACAACGAATTTACACCTTTAATTAACCCCTACAGGTGTGAAATTTTGCATACATAGACTGATGTAATTGTTTGTGCAAATCAGATAGCAAACGACATGAAAAGACATGGTTAACCCTATGTACACCAAGTGTCATTTCATGTCAGGTGCTTCTGTCTTTTCACAGAAGCCGACTTTACCCGGCAATTGAATCAGAGGATATTTTACTATGTAGAAGTGTATAAACTATACATATATGTATATATATATATATATGTCACAATGACATGTATATATATATATATATATATATGTATTCTATGTGTGTATATTTAGTGTTTACAAGGAAAGAAAGAGGTTTTTTTAGTTGCGATATTTTGTTCCCATAGACTTACATGGGACTTCCGGTATCGGTATCGGGTATCGCCGATATTTTAATGGTATCGGCGATACCATTCCGATTCCGATACTTTTGGATATCGGAAAGTATCGCTCAACTCTACTTATTAGGGCTCGCACGCACGAAACCATCACATAACATTCAGGCCAGTTTTATTCTATGGGGCGGTCCAGATATCGCATGGTGCACACTCATTCAAGTCAATGGGTGCGTGCAAAACATCGGACTGCACTGTCATCTGAGTGCAGTGCAATTCCCGCGGATTCTGGCAATAAAGGAGATGGAGAAATTACTTTCTCTGTCTCCTCCCCACCTCTGCTACGATTCTCTCATGCGAGCGAATCAGCACACAGTAAAATGACTTTTGGCTCACACTCAGAGTTTGAGCCATTGTGTGCTTGGCATATCACATCCGATGCTGTTCCCTAATATGACCCAATCTTATACAGATGCTGGATATGTTCTCACCTCTCTGTATTTCTCTTTCTGCAGATCCAACTCCACCTGGAACTTTATCCTTTATCACAATTACAACAAAGAACCTGACATTATCTTGGTTGGAGCCAGTAAATATGGCCGGTGTGAATAAGTCATATAATATAAGCTATGGGATATCTCCATCAACTAACTTATCTGTGACAAGTCCCACAACAAGTGTCACCCTCCAGAACCTGATGTCTGGGACTAATTACTCCATAACTGTGGTAACAGTCGGAGTCCGGGGTATCAGAGCTCTCCGGTCACCACATCGGTCTATACAAGTAGGTTCTATGTGTTTTTGAAAAACTAAGTGATATATTGTAGTTTGTATCACAGTTTGTATTATTATATTAACAGTAACACCTTCAATATGGCTGATTGTTGAAGAACAGCGTGAGTATAATTGTAGAATAATGAGCTATATCCTCAGCATAATATAGAGATGGAAGTCGTTGAAGTCAGGGATGTGTAGTTTTCTATGATTTGATCTAAAAATATTTTCAGAAGGAAATTTTTTTTACATTATAATTTCTGGATGTACAAATGGGGGAGACACACTCATAAATATAAATATTAGTCATGTCTAATATTTGACAAATTTAATTTAATTTTTTTTTATTACAGAACCAATACCTGTGAAATCTCTCCAGATCGGCCCTGTGACCTCATATTCTGTGTCTCTAACGTGGAGTAAACCTGATGAATATCAGACGTCTTACAGCTACAGAGTCCAGACCAATGTCACCTCCTCAGCCACAATAGTGAATAATACAATAGTGACAAGTGAATCAGCGACAATAATGAATCTGACACCGGGAGAAACATATATATTCATGGTCTATACAAGAGCTGGTGATAACATCACGGAGTCTGACCCTGTGTCTAATACGACCTGCACCGGTGAGGACAGGGAGGGTGAAACGGGGAATTTTGTTAGGCTAGGGCTTAATGACGATGCAGCGAGATGAAATTGCTCAATGTTTTCTTAGTAATAAAAAAAGTAGCAAACGTGACATGGTTGGAATTTGTGATGTTGGCAATGACACTAGCAAAGAAAAGTAGTAAAATATCTGAGTGTGTATGGGGGAGCAGGAGGAGAAGCTGCTGGACAGCAACCATGGAAGGTGTAAGGCCGGCTTTAGTCTGCGAGTTATTATCATGGACTTGCTGTAAACTATTTCTGATTATATAACTAATGTTCTGATATTTGTGTTGAGTTACTCTTCTCTTATAGTTTATTAATGAAAAGATGTATATAATGTGCAAGTGAGGACTAACAATTCTCATAACTGACTGATGTAAATCACTAATAATACACCAGCAAACATGTAAGTGTCGTACTGCCACAGGCCGAATACTGATATTATACCATTAGTAACTGCTGTATAACTAACCTGTCTGTGATTGATGATCTTATTCTCAGTTCCTGGACAAGGTTCCAATATCACCATAAATAATTACAAGTCGGTTGATGTTCTTGGAGTCTCATGGATAAAACCAGCAGGAAAAGTGGATAATTATACAGTCAGTCTAATAGGAGCCATCAATAACACGACACAAACTACGAGCCCACAAGTGAATTTCACAGGATTACTACCAGGCAGAGAATATAATGTCACTGTACAGACAGTCAGTGGGAGCTGCAGCCAGACATCTGCTCCAGTGACAGAGGCCACATGTGAGTATCATCAGGATCTGCTCAGTAATGGCTCCTTATAATCCTTATATCACCATTCTCCTCTGTTAATGGCCCGATTACCTTATTAGTAGGGTTGAGCATTCCGATACTGCAAATATCGGGTATCGGCCGATATTGGCTGTATCGGAATTCCGATTCAGAGTACCGATATTTTCGTCATATCGGATATCGGAATCGGGATTGTCACTGTCACTGTCAGTGTCCGTCGGTCGGGTCTGTCAGGAGTCAGCGGCACTTACCCGGCAGAAGATCTCCGGCGGTCACGGGCTGGACTGCTTAATGGCCGCCATCCTCTTCTCCCCGGCGGTCACATGCAGTATCTCGCGATAACTGCAGTGACTGCTGGGTAATCCCGGCCGTAAAGCAGTCAGTCCGATGACGTCACCGCCGGGGAAGCAGGTAATCAGCTGTGCTGCGTTGCGATGACAGGCTCTGCCTGTCATTGCGATGTAGCAGAGCTGGATCGTCGTGGGACTGTCGTTATGGACTGCGTCGGACAGGTGGTATACTGTTGGTTTGTTTTTTTTCTTTTTTTACAGGAGATCGATGGCGTCGCAGGAATGAGAGAGTAATAAAAAAAATGAAAACTGTGTTGTCTCTTTTATTTCATTAAAAGACTTTTTTCTTGCTGTGTCTTTTTTTTACACATTTAAAAACTTTGGGATTAAATAATGGATCGGTGTCTTATTGACACCTCTCCATTATTAACCGGGCTTATTGTCACCGTGCAAACAACGGTGACATTAACCCCTTATTACCCCACTTGCCACCGCTACAGGGCAGTGGGAAGAGCCGGGTAAAGTGCCACAATTGGCACATCTTTTGATGCGCCAAATGTGGGGCTGCTGTAGCCTGGTATTATCAGGCTGTTGAGGGCCAAAATCCATGGGCCTTGACAGTCTTTTAATACCAGGCCGCAGCAGTCTGCATTTTACTTGACTGGTTAACAAAAATAGGGGGACCCCTACGCCGTTTTTTTTTCGAGGGGATCCCCTATTTTTGTTAACCAGCCAAGCTAAGCAGACTGCTGTGGCCTGGTATTATCAGGCTTGCAAGGTCCATGGATATTGGATCCTTACCAGCCTGAAAAACCAGGCCTCAGCAGTCTGCTTCATCTGGCTGGTTAACAAAAATAGGGGGGACCCCACGCCAATTTTTGTTCGAGGGGATCCCCTATTTTTGTTAATCAGCCAAGATATGCAGACTGCTGTGGCCTGGTATTATCAGGCTGGCAAGGTCCATGGATCTTGGCTCCTTAACAGCCTGAAAATCCAGGCCTCAGCGGTCTGCTTCATCTGGCTGGTTAACAAAAATAGGGGGGACCCCACGCCAATTTTTTTCGAGGGGATCCCCTATTTTTGTTAATCAGCCAAGATATGCAGACTGCTGTGGCCTGGTATTATCAGGCTGGCAAGGTCCATGGATCTTGGCTCCTTAACAGCCTGAAAATCCAGGCCTCAGCAGTCTGCTTCATCTGGCTGGTTAACAAAAATATGGGGGACCCCACGCCATTTTTTTTTCGAAGGGAACCCCTATTTTTGTTAATCGGTTCCCTCTGACGTCACTGATGGTGTCCCTGGCTGACCTGAAGTGAAAGTGGAAAGCAATCAATTAAGCTTTCCACTTCCTCTCCTGTCAGCCAGGAGAGGAGCTCATTCATTTGGGGGTTTACTGTGAGGCTGCAGCATTAGCTGCGGTCCCTGCAGTAAACATTAACCCTTTCTGAAGGATTACACCGTGGGACCTGACTGTGCATCGGATTGGTAAGAATAATTTTGCTTTATTATTTTATTTTTATTACAGGAAATGGTTTTAGCAGGTAAATAAAATATGGTCAAAAACTGTGTGATTATTTCATTAAACTTCTTTTTTATTAAAGTGTGTGTGTTTGATTTTTCTTTCATACAATAGGATTAATAATTGATAGTTGTCTAATTGACAGCTCTCAATTATTAACCTGGCTTAAAGTGACCTTTCAATTGCAAGGTCATTTTAACCCCATATTAACCCATTCGCCACCGCTACAGGGCAATGGGAATAGACGGGCAAAGTGCCAGAAAGGGCAAATCTAATTAGAGATTTGCCCTTTCTGGGGTGTCTGGGGGCAGATGTTAAGTAGCCGGGGGGGGCCAAAAATAATGGTCCCTCTCTGGGCTATTATTATCTGCCCCCACTCACTGGCTTTGTCTGTCTGGTTGCGAAAATAGGGCGGGAGCCCACGCATTTTTTTTCAGCAATTTTACACCTCATATATATATATACATGTCATTGAATTTGTGACACATATATATATATTTATATTTATAGTTCATACACTTCTACATAGTATAATAGCCGCTAATTCAATTGCCGGCTTTTGTGAAAATGCAGAACCCGACATGAAATGACACTTGGTGTACATAGGGTTAACCATGTCTTTTCATGTAGTTTGATATCTGATTTGCACAAACAATTACATGAGTGTAAGTGTGCAAAATTTCACACCTGTAGGGGTTAATTAAAGGTGTAAATTCGTAGCAAAAAAGTCCGTTTTTTTTACAACGAATTTACACCTTTAATTAACCCCTACAGGTGTGAAATTTTGCACACATAGACTGATGTAATTGTTTGTGCAAATCAGATAGCAAAGGACATGAAAAGACATGGTTAACCCTATGTACACCAAGTGTCATTTGAAATGACACTTGGTGTACATAGGGTTAACCATGTCTTTTCATGTCGTTTGATATCTGATTTGCACAAACAATTACATGAGTGTAAGTGTGCAAAATTTCACACCTGTAGGGGTTAATTAAAGGTGTAAATTCGTAGCAAAAAAGTCCGTTTTTTTACAACGAATTTACACCTTTAATTAACCCCTACAGGTGTGAAATTTTGCATACATAGACTGATGTAATTGTTTGTGCAAATCAGATAGCAAACGACATGAAAAGACATGGTTAACCCTATGTACACCAAGTGTCATTTCATGTCAGGTGCTTCTGTCTTTTCACAGAAGCCGACTTTACCCGGCAATTGAATCAGAGGATATTTTACTATGTAGAAGTGTATAAACTATACATATATGTATATATATATATATGTCACAATGACATGTATATATATATATATGTATTCTATGTGTGTATATTTAGTGTTTACAAGGAAAGAAAGAGGTTTTTTTAGTTGCGATATTTTGTTCCCATAGACTTACATGGGACTTCCGGTATCGGTATCGGGTATCGCCGATATTTTAATGGTATCGGCGATACCATTCCGATTCCGATACTTTTGGATATCGGAAAGTATCGCTCAACTCTACTTATTAGGGCTCGCACGCACGAAACCATCACATAACATTCAGGCCAGTTTTATTCTATGGGGCGGTCCAGATATCGCATGGTGCACACTCATTCAAGTCAATGGGTGCGTGCAAAACATCGGACTGCACTGTCATCTGAGTGCAGTGCAATTCCCGCGGATTCTGGCAATAAAGGAGATGGAGAAATTACTTTCTCTGTCTCCTCCCCACCTCTGCTACGATTCTCTCATGCGAGCGAATCAGCACACAGTAAAATGACACTTGGCTCACACTCAGAGTTTGAGCCATTGTGTGCTTGGCATATCACATCCGATGCTGTTCCCTAATATGACCCCAATCTTATACAGATGCTGGATATGTTCTCACCTCTCTGTATTTCTCTTTCTGCAGATCCAACTCCACCTGGAACTTTATCCTTTATCACAATTACAACAAAGAACCTGACATTATCTTGGTTGGAGCCAGTAAATATGGCCGGTGTGAATAAGTCATATAATATAAGCTATGGGATATCTCCATCAACTAACTTATCTGTGACAAGTCCCACAACAAGTGTCACCCTCCAGAACCTGATGTCTGGGACTAATTACTCCATAACTGTGGTAACAGTCGGAGTCCGGGGGTATCAGAGCTCTCCGGTCACCACATCGGTCTATACAAGTAGGTTCTATGTGTTTTTGAAAAACTAAGTGATATATTGTAGTTTGTATCACAGTTTGTATTATTATATTAACAGTAACACCTTCAATATGGCTGATTGTTGAAGAACAGCGTGAGTATAATTGTAGAATAATGAGCTATATCCTCAGCATAATATAGAGATGGAAGTCGTTGAAGTCAGGGATGTGTAGTTTTCTATGATTTGATCTAAAAATATTTTCAGAAGGAAATTTTTTTTACATTATAATTTCTGGATGTACAAATGGGGGAGACACACTCATAAATATAAATATTAGTCATGTCTAATATTTGACAAATTTAATTTAATTTTTTTTATTACAGAACCAATACCTGTGAAATCTCTCCAGATCGGCCCTGTGACCTCATATTCTGTGTCTCTAACGTGGAGTAAACCTGATGAATATCAGACGTCTTACAGCTACAGAGTCCAGACCAATGTCACCTCCTCAGCCACAATAGTGAATAATACAATAGTGACAAGTGAATCAGCGACAATAATGAATCTGACACCGGGAGAAACATATATATTCATGGTCTATACAAGAGCTGGTGATAACATCACGGAGTCTGACCCTGTGTCTAATACGACCTGCACCGGTGAGGACAGGGAGGGTGAAACGGGGAATTTTGTTAGGCTAGGGCTTAATGACGATGCAGCGAGATGAAATTGCTCAATGTTTTCTTAGTAATAAAAAAAGTAGCAAACGTGACATGGTTGGAATTTGTGATGTTGGCAATGACACTAGCAAAGAAAAGTAGTAAAATATCTGAGTGTGTATGGGGGAGCAGGAGGAGAAGCTGCTGGACAGCAACCATGGAAGGTGTAAGGCGGCTTTAGTCTGCGAGTTATTATCATGGACTTGCTGTAAACTATTTCTGATTATATAACTAATGTTCTGATATTTGTGTTGAGTTACTCTTCTCTTATAGTTTATTAATGAAAAATGTATATAATGTGCAAGTGAGGAATAACAATTCTCATAACTGACTGATGTAAATCACTAATAATACACCAGCAAACATGTAAGTGTCGTACTGCCACAGGCCGAATACTGATATTATACCATTAGTAACTGCTGTATAACTAACCTGTCTGTGATTGATGATCTTATTCTCAGTTCCTGGACAAGGTTCCAATATCACCATAAATAATTACAAGTCGGTTGATGTTCTTGGAGTCTCATGGATAAAACCAGCAGGAAAAGTGGATAATTATACAGTCAGTCTAATAGGAGCCATCAATAAGACAACACAAACTACGAGCCCACAAGTGAATTTCACAGGATTACTACCAGGCAGAGAATATAATGTCACTGTACAGACAGTCAGTGGGAGCTGCAGCCAGACATCTGCTCCAGTGACAGAGGCCACATGTGAGTATCATCAGGATCTGCTCAGTAATGACTCCTTATATCCTCATATCACCATTCTCCTCTGTTAATGGCACGATTACCGTATTTTCCGGCGTATAAGACAACCTTTTAACCCCTGAAAATCTTCCTAAAAGTCGGGGGTCGTCTTATACGCCGGGTACGGACCAGTCTGCATATGGTGGGGGGAGTGGTACAGATGACGAAGGAAGGGGGCGTCTCAGAGGGAAGGTGTTGGATACCTCATCGTATCAGCGGTGCTCTCTGCGGGTCTAGGTGCTCGGGGGCGGCGGCGGTGGCTCCTCTTTGTGCAGCGTGAGGGCTCTGTGCTGGGGGGGCCGCGACTCCTCTTTGTGCAGCGCGGGGGCTTTGTGCTGGGGGACGGAGGCGGTGGCTCTTTGTGCAAAGTCGGGGCTCTGCCGGCATTTCCTCAATCCCCGGAGGCCCCGGCAGCTCCATTGCTGCGATGCGGTGGCCTCCGAGAAAATGGCCGCTGCATCCTTAGTTTCAGATCTCATGTCAAGATCTCGGGAGACGAGATCTGAAACTGAGCATGCGCCGCCCTCAGTGGCCATTTTCCCGGAGGCCACCGCATCGCAGCAATGGAGCTGCCGGGGCCTCCGGGGATTGAGGAAATGCCGGCAGAGCCCCGACTCTGCACAAAGAGCCACCGCCGCCATCCCCCAGCACAGAGCCCCCACGCTGCACAAAGAGGAGCCGCCGCTGCCCCCAGCACAGAGCACCCACGCTGCACAAAGAGGAGCCGCCGTAAAGAACACTGCTTATTCGATGAGGTATCCAACACCTTCCCTGAGCCATTGTGTGCTTGTCATATCACATCCGATGCTGTTCGCTAATGTGACCCCAGTCTTATACAGATGCTGGATATGTTCTCACCTCTCTGTATTTCTCTTTCTGCAGATCCAACTCTACCTGGAACGTTATCCTCTATCACAATTACAACAAAGAACCTGACATCATCTTGGTCGGAGCCAGTAAATATGACCAGTGTGAATAAGTCATATAATATAAGCTATGGGATATCTCCATCAACTAACTTATCTGTGACAAGTCCCACAACAAGTGTCACCCTCCAGAACCTGATATCTGGGACTAATTACTCCATAACTGTGGTAACAGTCGGCGTCCGGGGGTATCAGAGCTCTCCTGTCACCACATCGATCTATACTAGTAGGTTTCATTATTATTTGCACTTTTAGTAACTTTTTAAAAATTGTCACTTGATATGAGGAAAACTGTGGAGAAAATGAAGAAAAAGCAGAATACAGAGAAGAGAAAAAACGCTTAGAATTATTCTTGAACCCTAGTGGTGTTTAAATGAGATGATGATTAGGAGCTGATGTTGAACCGTACTGCCGAAAGAATCTGGTCAGGAGTTTCTCTGAGTAATCTGCTCCATTGTATTCTGGGTGAGATAATCCTGAATCTCATGTACATGCAAAAGAGCTCCTCAGATAAATCAGAAAATCTTTATGCATGTATTTGGCAAAAAAAGAAAATATTTTTTTTCCAGCATCCAAATATGTTGTACATATGTAAAATGTTTTTGTTTTTTTACCTTTTATGCGTGTCATTGTTTATTCAGGAGTTTGAAGCATGTGTAAAGATGGTCATACGTATTAGATAGCAATCCGTCAATAGTTATTCCTCCTGATGCCCTTCTCACACATACACATGCATGCTATGCCATGGCTTATCCCCTGCTAGAGTTCAATAAAGCAATCCTTGTTTAACCTCTTATGCTGACATCTTTGATGAGTTGGGATATTGCCATAGACTTTAAGTGGTCAACTAGTCCCACCAAAATCGCCAGGTTCATCAGAAATTCATATAATGTGCATGAACACCTTAAGACTTGAAAGGGTTATCTAAGCCAGGGTTGGTGGGCCATGAGGACTGGAGTTCGGAACACTGATCTAAGGGTCCCGTCACACATAGCGACAATCCAGCGATCCTGACAACGATATGAACTTGTCAGGATCGCTGGTGTGTCGCTACATGATCGCTGGTGAGCTGCCAAGCAGGCAGCGATCAGCACAGCGACACTGCGGGTAACGTCGCTTAGTTACCCGCAGTGTACATTGGATACCAGCCCGCTGGTGCAGGGAGCTGGTAACCAAGGTACACATTGGGTTTCCAGGCGCTGCGCGGCGCCTGGAAACCCAATGTGTACCTTGGTTACCAGCTGATCGCTGGTCTCCTGCCTGCCACACGCAGCGATGGTGCTGGCCAGCAGGAGACCAACGATCAAAAAAATGTCCAGACATTTCAGCGACGATCAGCGATACCCAGCAGAGGGCTGATCGTCGCTGAATGTCACACACAGCGATATCGCTGGGGAGATCGCTGTTGCGTCACAAAACTAGTGACTCATCAGCGGTCTCGCTAGTGAGGTCGCTGTGTGTGACGGGGGCTTAAACCTATGATGATGATTACCTCGGGATAGCGGTCCAACACTTAGCAACTCCCATATATTTGCAGTTTAATTGTGAATAAAGTGAACAGCACAGCTCCGTTCACTGTGTAGTGCACACTCTTGGGGACTGTAGCTCAATTCCTATTCACTTCAGCAGGAGTCAAACTGCAAAATCCGGGAACAGCCTTTTCACAGTAAATTGAGCTGTGTTTTCACTCAGTTTCCTTGAGTTTACATTTTATCACCACAAGAGAGAAAAACAGCTGATTGTGGGTCGGACAGGAGAACAGCTGATTGGTGGATGTCAGGTGTCGACAGTAAACAGCTGATCCGTAAGGACGTCGGACAGGAGAACAGCTGATTGGTGGGGATGTCAGGTGTCGGACAGTAGAACAGCTGATCCGTAAGGACGTCGGACAGGAGAACAGCTGATTGGTGGGGATGTCAGGTGTCGGACAGTAGAACAGCTGATCCTAAGGACTCGGACAGGATGAACAGCGATGGGTGGATTCGGACAGGAGAACAGCTGATTGGTGGGGATGTCAGGTGTCGGACAGTAGAACAGTGATCCGTAAGGACGTCGGACAGGAGAACAGTGATTGGTGGGGATGTCAGGTGTCGGACAGTAGAACAGCTGATCCGTAAGGACGTCGGACAGGAGAACAGCTGATTGGTGGGGATGTCAGGTGTCGGACAGTAGAACAGCTGATCCGTAAGGACGTCGGACAGGAGAACAGCTGATTGGTGGGGATGTCAGGTGTCGGACAGTAGAACAGCTGATCCGTAAGGACGTCGGACAGGAGAACAGCTGATTGGTGGGGATGTCAGGTGTCGGACAGTAGAACAGCTGATCCGTAAGGACGTCGGACAGGAGAACAGCTGATTGGTGGGATGTCAGTGTTGCACAGAGAACAGTGATCCGTAAGGACGTCGGACAGGAGAACAGCTGATTGGTGGGAATGTCATGTGTGCACAGAGAACAGATGATCCGTAAGGACGTCGGACAGGAGAACAGCTGATTGGTGGGAATGTCATGTGTTGCACAGGAGAACATCTGTCGTGGGGATGTCAGTAGCCACCGATTTTTATATTAATGATCTATACAATGATGTGATCAGACTACCCCTTTTAGCCTGCAAAAACCCTTTGATGAGCATAAAGTTTACTCCCATTTTCCTGGTTCGAATTACAATTTTTGCGGAGTTGGTATCCAGAGGAAACCACTAAAAATGTTGTATTTTTCTAAGGAGCTGCAGCACGTTGTAGTCCAGTTGGTTCTAATCAATATAAAATCTTAGTACAAGCAACAAGTTTCTGGGCTCTAAGGTCCCTATGTCAAGTTAATGGAGAACAATACAGAATAGATGCAAGTTTAATAAGTACGAAAGGCACCAAAACTACTTTAGAACCCACTAGTGGGCTGATCCAAATACAGGTGACATACCAGCAATAAGAAATGTCAAGTACAATTGAGTACACGTATATCCCCAATATACACTGTGCATAAACACCATGTCATACCTTTTTATGATCCTTTTTTCTAATGAAACCTTTTCAGGTTAATAAAAAGTTCAAATTCATTACATTTGTTTGTGGGGTATTTTTTCTTAGTGTCCATAGGACCTCCTTGCTTTTTCAGGGCATTTTCCTGTTTTACTGTACAGTGTGTGGTCAATTGAATGGTGTCATTCAAAAGTACAACTCATCCTGCAAAAAAACAAGTCCTCATACATGTATGTTGACAGAAAACATATAAAATAAAATATTGCTTTTGGAACCAGGAGAGGAAAGAATAAACATGTAAAAACGGAAATTGACCTTGTTGGAAAGGTGTTAAAACACTTAGATTTCAGTTTTCTCCAGTTTCCAGCATCCCTGGTCTTCTTCTAGGTTATATGAGCACTCCTCATCTCTTCCAGCTTTGTAGGGTGGTGCTACATCCACCATTGTAAACCTATGTAGCCTCAGACCTAGGCTGCTTAAATTTACATTATGAAAGTGATGCCCAGTCCGCAGAAACCCTTGTGTGATCCGGCTATGCTTGATTTGAAGTCATATGATGCAAAAGAGGAACAAAGCGTTGTTGAAAAATGGGGGAGACTGCAATTGGGAAGTATTTTAATGCATTTCAAACTACATTACATACATATTTAGAAAGGATTAGGAGGTTACATTTTTACTGGGAGTACTTCTTCAGAAGAAAAAAAAAAATATGCATGGGTCATAATAAAATGCCAGCATATTTCTTCATGATTGATGGAAAAATGGACACTGGCATAATAATCTATGGGCATGTTCAGATTGTGAAATGGAAGCAATGCACACATCGCCTTGGCACATAAGGTTTTCACTGCTAACAAGTAATATACTCTCTATGTGAAATTTCTGATATGCCTACAGTCTGCTCTCCTGCAACTCGTCTTTTTATGTTTTGGTCAGTAGTTAGTATAACATAATACTACATGCAGCTCCATCATTTTGTATCCGCACTGATGGTTTGTTTGTATTTTGTTTATTTCAGAACCGATATTTGTGAAATCTCTGCTCATCACTAATTTGACCTCATATTCTGTGTCTCTGACGTGGAGTAAACCTGATGAATATCAGACATTATACAGATACAGAGTCCAAACCAATGTCCCCTCATCTGCCACAATGATAAGTAATATAATAGTGACAAACGAATCAGCGACAATAATGAATCTGACATCAGGAGAAACCTATACATTCATGGTCTATACAAGAGCTGCCGACAACAGCACTGAGTCCGACCCGGTGTCACTATTACCTATCTGCACAGGTTTGTATAAACTTCCTCTCTATTTCTCCTTCCTGACTGGTTATCCTCTAGGTTTGCGAGTGCCTTCGTCACCACTATAGGTATGAGGCAGTGTCTGCAGCCATTCAGGTCGCACACAGTTTTTTCTCTAGGGTATATTGTGTATACAGGCACATGAGGTTCCATACACTCTACTGGATCACCTTATGACATGATAGACACCAAAATCTGCAGAGAGAGAGAAAAAAAAGTTAGTATAGCGTAGAAACTGGGGAGCACACTAAAGCGCAATAGGGTCTTAACTGGTAACACAATGAGAAAACAATTGCGGGTGCTAACTCACCTGGTGGGGTTGCAATAGCAACATGCACAACGACATATAACATCTACGAAAAAAAGTTATGCGCACAATTATATACATAAAATGCATAATCTATAATTAACATATTTAAATTAAAATACAAAGGCAAAGATAAAGACTAAAAATCTGATGTTCCACACTATCACTGAAGTCCAAGAATATGGGTCCTCATTTATGCAGGGGCCCTGCAGACTGTGGGATTAAACTGCAGTGATGGAGTTTAAAAATGTTCTTGTCAGACACTGCTATACAGGTCACGTGAAGGAATAACCCAATCAAATATGCAAATAAATGTGTACATCATCAGAATATGGCAATGCAAAAACAAATTATTAGGAATGAGATTGTTAGGAAATAGACGTATTCTGCTCTTACTGGAAGGATGATTTTCCATTCCATTTCCCAATCTTGTTTCTGATACATCATATTGAAGCTGCAGCATGCATTTTCATCAGTGGTTGTGTCTCATACAGCCTTGTAAAGTGAGCACACCTTACTCATTTGTCTCTATTTTAATGTTAGAATAAGACCCTATTGCGCTCTTGCAAATTATTGGTAGAAAATAGTTTTTAGTGTCCTAAAGTAGCAAAAAAAAAAAGCCTAAATAAATGCGGCATCTTTGTGATTATATTTTAAAACAACAACAAAAATATTCTGAACAGCTATTTTTTTGCTCATTCTGCATTTGAAAAAGCTGAATAAAAAATGATATACCCCAAAATGGTACCAATAAAAACTTCAGCTCATCCTATAAAAAATGAGTCTTAACATAGTTTTCTCCCCGAAAATTACAAAACGTGATCACTCTCTGAAAATGACATGAAAACAAACATTTTTTAGAGAAAAATAATTTAGTATGCAACAATAGCAAGACAGAAAAATACCTATCTACATGTGATATCACTGTAATCATGCTAAACCAAAGAAAGAAGCTTTATATCACTATGTGAATGATGTAAAAAATATATAAAATAATGATTAAACTGCATTTTATTTGTTTATTCTGCCTCCCAAAAATTAGTATAAAGATCTGTTCACATTTATTCTGTGCTCTACATTGAGCACTTCGGTCAGTGTAGACTAGGTTTTTATTTTATTGACTCTGTACTCTGGTTTGTGTGCATGCTCCAGTAGGACCTATGTTCCTGTCGCCTGAGCTGCCACCTTCCAGTATGTTTTTAAGCAATCTCTTGGGGTCTCATGATGCAGACATCCACTAATCTGTTTGCTAATCGATAAGCACTCAAATATTTAAAAAAAGTAATAAATATTTCTTTACTCTTTAACCCCATCACGACCTTTGACATGCATGTACGTCAAAGGTCATGTCCCTGCCTTTAATGCCAAGTCTGTATCTTTCCCTGCACATGATGGCTGATTTAATCAACCAGGTGGGGAGTGGTATGGGTTTCCCTGCCCAGCTTCATACTTTCAACTGCATTAGCATCCTGGTCCTAGATGCCGATACGGTTGAAAACAATGATGGGAGAGGTAGCCGTCGGCTGATACCCCCTCTCCCATCATTCCCCACTCTGTGTCTCAGCTCTGTGACGTCTCAGTGTAGAGGGCACTGCCTGGCCCCCATCCTAAAATAATGTCCTCTATCCACCGGCAATTTGCATGGTTATTGTGGTGCAGAGTGTCAGTCGTTCTCTGCTTCATTTGATCTGAATATACATCCAAGGAAAGTGAATTGAAAAAAGCACGGACGTCGGCGGGCCACCTTCATTCATGAACGTGATTGTGGTCATTTCGTTTGTGACCCTGATCGTTATGCCCCTTGATTGTTACATAAAAGCTGTTGTTTTCTAGTTTTTGAATCAAATGATTAGCATTTAATAAATTTTACAATCTCTTCTTGACTGTACATGTACATACTTAATCAGTGTTTATTAAACCTGAAATCTTTTCTACTAGGTGCTGAACAAGTTTCCATCACCTCGGTGGTAAATAGCCAGTCTGTTAGTTCTCTGGTTGTGAATTGGACGCCGGCTACAGCAAAAGCAAAAGTGGATTATTACAATGCAATTCTGTCAGGAGTTATATGGAAAGTATCTAATACTACCACACAAGCAATATTCACAGGATTAGTACCTGGCACAGAATATGCGGCCACTGTACAGATAGTGAGTGGGAATTGCAACCAGTCATCTCTATCAGTGACCGAGGCCACGTGTGAGTATCACGGCATTCATGTTTTGTGTGAGGGTTTACATCTCATTTTAAAATAATACATTTCTGCTCAGCCTCCTTTTATTATTTATCACACACACATAGTAAGAGCAAGTTTATTAGGTTTTCTTTCTCCATTACATAATATAACATATAGGGTAATAGTGATCAGGATAGGTAATTGTAAAATAACGGCATAAATACTTACATTTTTTTAGCATCTTTTATTTTTTATACGCGTGTCATTGTTATAACCTTTTTTCTGGATATACTGTATTTAGAACATTTTGTTGCTTTATATTTTTCTTTGCACAGATCCAACACCACCAAGTAACCCAACAATCGGCACGGTTGGGACAAAAAACCTGGCATTATCTTGGTTGGAGCCAGTAAATATGGCCGGTGTTAATAAGTCATATGCTATAAGCTACGGGATAAATCCATCAACTAACTTATCTGTGACAAGTCTCACAACAAGTGTCACCCTCCAGAGCCTGATATCTGGGACTAATTACTCCATAACTGTGGTAACAGTCGGAGTCCGGGGGTATCAGAGCTCTCCTGTCACCACATCGGTCTATACAAGTAGGTTCTATGTGTTCTTTAAAAAAACGGGTGAAATTTCATGTCGAGTTCTGTAATGATTTTACAGAAAGAGAAAAAAGACCAGCACATCCAAGCTATTGTGAACAGGCGCCAACCAAAGTAAGTATAGATCAAAAAATATTAAGGTTTGCACCATAACTAACCAAGAATGATTACTATAAAGCATAGGAACTGCATTACTGCACAGAAAAAAAATGAAAAAAGCGCTATATGATGTATATATGAATATATGAGATATGTATCTGCAAAAATTGCTATGAAAAATGAAGGCTCTTAGCGCATAGATTGGCCAATGTATGTATGCCCAATTACCATGTCACGGTGTCCTTCGTCAATTGGGTCACTAACCTGATATGTCACCTCTCTTGGGCAAAAAAGCCTACAATTTATAGGGCAGGAATAGACCAGCTAATCTGATTAAAATCACCTGTGGCTTTTGGGAATGAGTGCATATGTCCAAAAGGTTTAATACAAATAGAGAAAAAAGACCAGCACATCCAAGCTATTGTGAACAGGCGCCAACCAAAGAAAGTATAGATCAAAAAATATTAAGGTTTGCACCATAACTAACCAAGAATGATTACTATAAAGCATAGGAACTGCATTACTGCACAGAAAAAAATGAAAAAAAATGAAGGCTCTTAGCGCACTCATTCCCAAAAGCCACAGGTGATTTTAATCAGATTAGCTGGTCTATTCCTGCCCTATAAATTGTAGGCTTTTGCCCAAGAGAGGTGACATATCAGGTTAGTGACCCAATTGACGAAGGACACCGTGACGTGGTAATTGGGCATACATACATTGGCCAATCTATGCGCTAAGAGCCTTCATTTTTCATAGCAATTTTTGCAGATACATATCTATATTCATATATACATCATATAGCGCTTTTTTCATTTTTTTCTGTGCAGTAATGCAGTTCCTATGCTTTATAGTAATCATTCTTGGTTAGTTATGGTGCAAACCTTAATATTTTTTGATCTATGATTTTACAGAAGCCGGCAATTGAATTAGCGGCTATTATGCTATGTAGAAGTATATGAACTATAAATATATATATATATATATATTCTATGTGTGTATATGTATTCTTTCTTTTGTGATTTAAAAACTGACATTTGGATCCATTATATGTCGGTTTTGCAAGCCGGCGAGAAAATCTCGCCATACGGATATTTTGATGCGAGGAAATCGCATCCTCGCCTTGCACACAGATGAAATATGGATCACTGTTCAGGGAACTTTTGTGCGATTTCGTCCGTAAAATACGGTCCGTGTTTTTATACCTTGTGTGTGACTCCAGCCTAAAGAACACATTGAAACAAGTTCAAACAGGGGCCATTACTACAGGTAATGAGTGGAGGACAGAGGAGCCTCTTAAAGAAGAAGTTTCAGATCTGTGAGAGCCAGGAATCCTCCATGTTTTTAGGTGACCAAATACTTATTTTCCACCATAATTGAAAAATAAATCTTGCCAAATCAGACAAGGTGATTTTCGTATTTGTTTTCTCATTTTGACTCTCATAGTTGTGGTCTACCTATGATGTCAATTACAGGCCTTTCATCTTTTTAAGTGGGAGAACTTGCACAATTGGTGGCTGACTAAATACTTTTTTTCCCACTGTATGTTTAAAATTTCTGTAACTTATTTTTTTTATTATTTTATTTAGAGCCAATGTCCGTGAAATCTCTGCAGATCGGCGCTGTGACCTCATATTCTGTGTCTCTGACGTGGAGTAGATCTGATGAATATCAGACAAATTACAGCTACAGGGTCCAGACTAATGTCACCTCATCAGCATCAATGATAAATAATACAATAGGACAAGTGAATCAGCGACAATAATGAATCTGACACCAGGAGAAACATATACATTCATGGTCTATACAAGAGCTGCCGATAACAGCACTGAATCCGACCCGGCATCTAATGCAGCCTGCACAGGTGAGGATAGTGTGGCTAAAACTGTAGTTTATTAAGAAACTTGATGCTTCATGATAGCATGACATTATCCATGGTGAAATTGATTGAAGAAAGAAGTTCCTAGGAACCTTGATAATGAATCTGACATGGTTAGAGATTTTTTTTTACGTGAGCAAGATGCACAAGAAACAGTGATCCTGAATTGTGGTAGTCCAATGTGATTTTATGGCAACTTGTATATGATGCCTTAATGGGGATCTAGTGAAAACATGGGAATTAAGGCTCTATTTCATCAGTTTTAATTTTTGAAATTTGCTAAGTTTTTTGCACAATTCTTAGCTGCACAAAATTTTTCAACTTTGGATGTTTTTTTTCACCAGTCCCAACCTGCTCCTTCAACTTTGTAAAAATTGGATTGAAGATGGTTATAAGAGGGCATGGTAGAGCTGAACTGGCAACTTTATCATAATTATGCCACAAGTGTGTCATAAATTACAACAGAAATATGCTCCAAAGTCATTAAGACACACATGAATGAATTTGGTACATCTTACTTCAGTGCAATCTTCATCAACATGCTAGTCTTCTTGAATTGAGGATAAAGTATTAATTTTAAACATAAGTAGGTGGTAAATATAAAAGTTAAAATAAATTAATTGCCTTTGGAAACAGAGGTTATAGTCCATATTTTACAGTAAGGTACAACACTTCTCTCAGCATTTCTGTGGAGTATTTAAGGTCAATGAATTGTACGCAAATTTGCAATAACTGAAAATCGTAATATAAAGGCATCGATAATGCTAACATATTTATGCATCAAAACATTACTATTTCTTACACCACTGCTTACATTTATAAATAGAGAATTAAATGGAGACTGTCTCCCCCAAAACTGAAATTGAACTATTTAGAACTTCATATAGGAGACATACAGTGGAATGTAAAAGTTTGGGCCCCTTGGTCAAAATGACTGTTATTGTGAACAGTTAAGCAAGTTGAAGATTAAATTATCTCTAAAAGACCTAAAGTTACAGATGAGAAAATGGAAAACAGTCTTAGAAGCGCAGGAAAGAGACTCAGACGAGAGATGGGGTTAAACCACAACGCGTTTCGATGGAGGATCCGTCTTCATCAGGTGGATCCTCCGTCGAAACGCGTTGTGGTTTAACCCCATCTCTCATCTGAGTCTCTTTCCTGCGCTCCTAAGACCGTTTTCCATTTTCTCATTGCTCCCATCCTCCATTGGAGGTTTTCAGCTGGAGCTGCGGTGGAGACCCGGCATCCCGTCCACCCTGGGGTTGCTTCCTAAGCGCTCCTTCATGACCGCCTGTCACTGACTCCTAAAGTTACAGATGACACATTTCCTTTGTATTTTAGGCAATATATATATTGTCATTTTTTTTACATTTATTAAAAATTACTAAAAAAAATGGGCTGATGGAAAAGTTTGAAAATTGAAAATTTGTGTGCTCAGATAACTTTGACCAAGATGAGGAAGTAAACTTGGAAAGAATAAAGCACAATAGGGTCTTATCTGATGACAATGGGGTGTCAAAAAAGATGGATGCACTCACCTTGTTAGGTTGCTCCAATGCAACACACAACAGGCATGTAAAACAGCTGCTGCACAGATACCGGTCAGGAGGTAGACCAAAGGTACAGGAAAGGGGCTGATAATGGATCATCGATAAAATTAAGACATTTATTTAAGCAGGTTTAAAAGTCAACGCATTTCAAGGTCACGCAGGACCTCTTCATCAGGACAAAATCTGGAGTAACAAAACAAATAAAAGCTTCAACTCCATCCACAAAAAAAGCAAGTCCCCACTCAAGTCTGTTGTCTGTTAATGTAAATCTAGGGGCTTCAACGTTACTGGTAGTGCCAAGGCTCTGGAAAATTGAAATGGCTGTTGCCCCCTAAAAATTTAGCAAATTCTGCGCTCCTAAATTCAAAAGCCCCCCTGCCTTCTGAGCCCCAGTGTGCCTAAACCACATATAGTGTCTTCATGTTTGGCATTTCTGTAGCGATGAGAGCCAGCCTAATTTATGGGTGCTTGTCTCCAGAAGCACAAGCTGGGCATAATGTACAGGTCACTACAAGGTACTCGTCACTACCACGGCAGTTTGCAATTTTCACTCAGCAACATCCACTGCTGCTTGTTTCTGGAAAACACCCATGGAGTCACAATTGTCACTACATCTGCAGATAAATTCCCAAAGGGGTATAATTTCCAAAATGGGGTCATTTGAAGGGGGATTCTACTCTTCTAGCACTTAGGGGTTTGCATATGCAGTCCGCAAACTATTCTAGGAAAATCTGACCTCTAGGAGCGAATAGCGCTCCGTCCCTCCCAAGTCTTGCTGTGTGGCTAAGCAGGACTGTACAGCCACATATGGGGCATTTCTGCTTTAAGCAGAAATTGTGTGACAAGTTTTGGTGCCATTTTTACCCATTTCCCAGTGTGAAAATGTAAAATCTGGGGCTAAAACAATTTTGGTGGTAAAAATATTATTATTCTTTCTTCACTGCCAAATGGTGTACAACTCTATGACCCAACTGTGGTGTTAATAAGATTACTGCACCCCTAGATGAGTTAATATTATGGTGGGTTCTGCTGTTCAGGCACTTTAGGGGCTCTGTCAATGTGACATGGCACCATCAAACCAGTCCAGCAAAATCTGAACTCCAATATGGCGCTCCTTCCCTTCTCAACTTTCCCCATTGGCTCCAAAAGTAGTTTTCAACCACATATGGGTTATCTGTGTACTCGGGAGAAATTGCATAACAAATCTTGGGTTCTATTTTCTCCTGCCATCCTTGTGAAAATAAAAACATTTGGGGCTAAAACAATATTTTCGTGGGAAAAATATATTTTTTTTCATTTTCACAGATCAACGTACTAAAATTCTGTGAAGCACCTGCAGGTTCAAGGTGCTCACCTGATACCTAGATAAATTCCATGAGGGGTCTAGTTTCCAAAAGGAGGTTACTTGTGGGGTTTTCCACTGTTTATGTGTATCAGGGGCTCTCCAAACGCAACATTACACTTGCAGACTAATCCGTCAACGTCTGCGTTCCAAATAGTCACTCCTCCTTTTCTGCGCTTTGTATTGTGCCCAGACAGTAGTTTACCCCCACATAAAGGGTATCTGCATACTCAGGAGAAATCGCACAACACATTTTGGGTTCCCTTTTCTCCTGTTACCCTTGTTAAAATAAAAAAAAATTGGTGCTAAAAGAACATTTTTGTGGGATTTTTTTTTTTTTAACGGCTCTACGTTATACATTTTTGTGAAGAAACTGTGGGTTTAAAGTGCACACCACAAATCTAGATAAGTTCCCAGAGGGGACTCGTTTATTCAAAAAGTCACATGGCGCTCCTTCCCTTCCAAGCTCTGCCGTGCCCCAAAACAGTAGTTTTCCCCCACATATCGGGTATTGGCATGCTCAGGAGAAATTGCACAAAACATGTTAGGTTGATTTTTTTTTTTCCTGTAACCCTTACAAAAATAAAAAAAAATGTGGGTCTAAAGTAAAATTTGTGGAAAAAAAAAAGTTAAATGTTCATTTTTTTTCTTCCACATTCCAAAAATTCATGTGAAGCACCGGAAGGGTTAATAAAGGTCATGAATGTGTTTTGAGCACCTTGAGGAGTGCAGTTTTTAGAATGGTGTCACTTTTGGGTATTTTCTGTCATATAGACCCTCAAAGTCACTTCAAATGTAATGTGGTCCCTAAAAAAAAAATTTTGTTTTTTAAAAACGATAAATCACTGGTCAACTTTTAACCCTTATAACTTCCTAACAAAAAAAATTGTTTCAAAAACTGTGCTGATGTAAAGTAGACATGTGGGAAATGTTATTTATTGACTATTTTGTGTGACATAAGGAAATAAAAATTAAAAGTTTGAAAAATTAAAAATTTTCAAAATGTTTGCCAAATTTCATTTTTTTCATAAATAAACGCAAGTCATATCGAATAAATGTTACCACTATCATTAAATACAATATGTCACACAAAAAAACAGCCTCAGAATCAGTGGGATCCGTTCAGGCGTTCCAGAGTTATAACCTCATAAATATGCAAATTGTCTCTTCAAACAAAGAGGACTTGTACTCTGTAGCGCCACCTATTGGAACCTCATAAAGTGACACTTGTCAGAATTGTAAAAATTGGCCTGGTCACTTAAGGTCAAAATTGGCTTGGTCACTAAGGGGTTAAAGACATTAGGAATGTCTTAACTTTGTATCCTTTTTTTTTTTTTTCTTCAGTTCCACAAATAGTTTCCTCTATCTCCTTGAATAATTACCAGTCGGTTGATGTTCTTGGAGTCTCATGGATAAAACCAGCAGGAAAAGTGGATAATTATACAGTCAGTCTAATAGGAGCCATCAATAAGACAACACAAACTACGAGCCCACAAGTGAATTTCACAGGATTACTACCAGGCAGAGAATATAATGTCACTGTACAGACAGTCAGTGGGAGCTGCAGCCAGACATCTGCTCCAGTGACAGAGGCCACATGTGAGTATCATCAGGATCTGCTCAGTAATGGCTCCTTATAATCCTTATATCACCATTCTCCTCTGTTACCGGCACTTTCACCTTATTATACAGATGCTGGATATGTTCTCACCTCTCTGTATTTCTCTCTTTTTCTGCAGATCCAACTCCACCTGGAACGTTATCCTCTACCACAATTACAACAAAGAACCTGACAATATCTTGGTTGGAGCCAGTAAATATGGCCGGTGTGAATAAGTCATATAATATAAACTATGGGATAT
Organism: Oophaga sylvatica; assembly: GCA_033576555.1. Lineage (NCBI taxonomy): Eukaryota > Metazoa > Chordata > Amphibia > Anura > Dendrobatidae > Oophaga > Oophaga sylvatica. The sequence goes on along the minus strand of JARQOD010000010.1, from coordinate 58,528,917 downwards.
ATCCATCAACTAACTTATCTGTGACAAGTCCCACAACAAGTGTCACCCTCCAGAGCCTGATATCTGGGACTAATTACTCCATAATTGTGGTAACAGTCGGAGTCCGAGGGTATCAGAGCTCTCCGGTCACCACATCGGTCTATACAAGTAGGTTCTATGTGTTTATTTTTATTTCTATAGCGCCATCAATTCCACAGCACCATACAGACTTCATCCTCGCTGTCCCTATTGCAGCGCACAATTCCCTCTCAGTATGTCTTTGGAGTTCTTTATAAACAAGTGAACGATCAGCGGGTGAAACGATTAGGCCCATACGGGAGAGGGAGCCTGCCAGCACCTATTTCAGCTGGATGTGAGTCCGATGATGCACATTCAGCTGAGTTTCAGTACAAGCTGCCAACCAGTCAGAGGCCGGCAACTAACGCTGTGTGCATGACTGGGGGATGCATGGCAGTGATGTTATGTGCTGCCTGTGGCTTACGCGCTGAAGTCAGCTGCCAGCTACAAAAGAGGATGCCACGCAGTGTTGGAGCAGGGCAATGCAAGTAGAATTGTTTTTTTTTGTGTGTTAAAGTACAGTGGAAGAACTTGGGACATATATACCAAGATGGGAGTCATATATACCAGAATAAGCGCAAGATAGGAGACATATATATCAGGATAGGGGTCATATATATCAGAATGTGTGGTACACATATACCACAATGGGGGATCTATATACCAGGATGAGGGACATGTATACTAGAATGATGGCCATATATACCAGAATGGGGGACCTATATACAAGGATGGAGGCTGTATATACCAGGATGAGGGACATATATACCAGAATGGGGGATCTATATACCAGGATGAGAGACATGTATACTAGAATGATTGCCATATATACCAGAATGGGGGACCTATATACAAGGATGGAGGCTGTATATCCCAGGATGAGGGACATATATACCAGAATGGGGGATCTATATACCAGGATGAGGGACATGTATGCTAGAATGATTGCCATATATACCAGAATGGGGGACCTATATGTGTGGCCCAGCTGCGCTTGGTACACATGTCTCCAGGAGAGTGCACAGATAAGGTAATTGCGAAGCCTGATATTCATTCACATCACACACTTCCAACACTGCCACCAGAGGGCAACTTAGACTATTTAAGTTAGTGTGACGTAGCAGTAGTGAGATGAGATTAGTTTCCTGTCTCAGGACAGATCAGTTCAGTCTAGGAGGGAGAGGAGAGAAGACTGATTCCTGACAGAGCTCAGGTGGTTCATTTGGTACTGAAGTGGAGGCTAGTACGAGTGGGAAGGAATCACTCTAGCCTAGTCAGAGCTACATTTGAATCTGAAGCTGTTACTCAGAACAAGCTGCCTGTGTTCCTATGAACGTGGAAAGTAACTCTCAGAGCGAGCATGAAATCAGTTTGACAGAAGCTCCTGATAGCCACTCTGGACAGAGTCTTTGAAGGAAAGAAGGAAAGGGATTACAGCAGTTATAACACCGAGGCAACTGAGAACAGGTCAGTGAGCTTGGAAGAACAACTGACAACTACACCTACTGTTACCCGTGCTTATGTTAAGGGCAAGAGCAGGGCGACAGGCAAGTGGAGAAAGACGGATAAGTGACCAAGGTGACAGATCACTTTCACTTAATTAACCGGACACCGGGGTCCGAAGCATTGCTAGTACTTCACGTCTAGTAATAAGATACACCGGAATCCTTGCTGGACTTCAAGTCACAGAAGGTAGCCCTAAGCGTTGATACGTAACTGGAGTCAGGGAGAACAAGGACTTTTAGCTAGGCCAAGCTTAGAGGACTTCGTTCTTGCCAGCCTCTGAGCATCAGAGACAGAAAAGATTCTACCACAATGTCAGCCGGGCGAAGCTGCTATAGAAAGAGTTAAACTTGACTTCATGCAAGTTAGGACTCACATACACTTCAAGGAGAAAGGAGGCCTTAAACCTGCTCAGCAATCCCCTGAATGTGCATTCTCCAACCTGACCAGCTTCCCGGGACATACCTGCCAACAACATCAGTAAAGGTATGGAAAGAGACTGAATTGTGTGTGACTGACTTATTCTGCAACACCATTGACTTCGAGGGAACAGTCCCACCTGTGGGGGACTTAACATCTAGCTGCCTAATAACATCCCCTCAGAAGAATAACCCTGCAGCGCTGGTCTATCTGATCAGAAACCACAGGTGGCGTCACGAACTATTACTAAAATCCCCTGTAAATATCCCCCATTGTATGAGTGCCCAGGGCCACGGACCGAGCTCTGCTGCCAGTGACATCCCCATAGACTTCCATGGGCTCAGTGCCGAGTACCCCATAGCCCTGGTACCCACTTGTGGTGCGCGTCATATATACAAGGATGGAGGCTGTATATACCAGGATGAGGGACCTATATACCAGAATGGAGGATCTATATACCAGGGTGGGGGTCATATATACCAGGATATACCGCTCTGGCAGAAATTAATAGACAACTTTCAAATGTTCAGTTTGTCTGATTTTGCTTTCTGTAGGTATATATTTGAGTAAAATGTAAATTGTTCTTTTAGTCTATAAACTTCTGACAACATGTCTCCGAATTTCCAAGCAATAAATTTTGTATTTTTTTTCTGACAAAGAAAAATGGTCAAAATGTAAAAAAAAAACCAGTGCTTTCAGACCTCAAATAACACAAAGAAAACAAGTTCATAATCATTTAGCAACAACAATACTAATGTTTTAACTCAGGAAGAGTTCTGAAATCAATATTTTGTGGAAAACCATGATTTTTAAAAACCTCTTTTGTGCGTCTTGGCATGCTTGCTACCAGTCTTTCACACTACTTCTGGCACAAAAATTTAAGCAGTTCTTCTTTGTTTGATGGCTTGTGACTATCCATCATCCTCTTGATCACATTCCAGAGGTTTTCAATGGGGTTCAGGTCTGGAGATTGGGCTGCCCATGACAGGGTTGTGATGTGGTGGTCTCTTAATTTTTGCCAGAGCTGTATACCAGGATGTGGGAAATATATATCAGAATGGGCCCAGGATGGAGTACATATATACCAGGATGGAATATATATATATATATATATATATATATATATATATATATACACACATAGAGAGAGATGTATAGATAGATATACACAAACAGTGGAAAATAAGTATTTGATACACTGCCGATTTTGATTAAGTATTTGATACCCACCTACAGAGAATGGAGAGGTCTGTAATTTTTATTGTAGGTACACTTCAACTGTGAGAGACAGAATCTAAAAAAAATCCAGTGAATCCCATTGAATTAATTTGCATTTTATTGCATGAAATAAGTATTTGATAAATAGAAAAACAGAACTTTATATTTGGTACCGAAACCTTTGTTTACAATTACAGAGCTCTGACGTTTCCTGTAGTTTTTGACAATTTCTGATAATTCTGTGAATTTTTTTTTTTTTTAAGGACCTATGCCAGTGAAGTCTATGCAGATTGGCGCTGTGACCTCATATTCTGTATCTCTGATGTGGAGTAAGCCTGATGAATATCAGACGTCTTACAGCTACAGAGTCCAGACCAATGTCACCTCATCAGCCACAATAGTGAATAATACAATAGTGACAAGTGAATCAGCGACAATAATGAATCTGACACCGGGAGAAACATATATATTCCTGGTCTATACAAGAGCTGCCGCTGCCGATAACAGCACTGAATCAGATCCGGTGTCTAATACGACCTGCACAAGTGAGTATGGAATGAATGAATATAATGTTGTGATTTATGAGTTGATGTGACTGGTCAAGCTCCTGATTAGAGTTGGTGTAAATTGATTCATACAACCCGATCCATTGACCACATTTGTAATCTCTGGCTGCTGGACTGGATCCCTGAGAACCACATTTTACTTGACTGGATCCATGGCTCTTCTTTTGATTACCCGGCTTGGGACCTCACTTGTGCATTACGCCACCATGATGGCTAATTAAAAGAAAAGTTACAGATGCTGTCATGTAGGAGGTGGTTCTCAGGGATCCTGTCCAACAGCCATAGATTACTGTTGTGGCCGTTGTACCAAGTTGCATTAATCAGTTTGTGACAACTCTACTCCTGATACATGTCATGAGATGTAGGTATAAACGGTTTATTATCACTTTATATTTGGGCTTGGGAATTTTCCCTTATCCCGTAACAATGCTTTAAGAATGGGATGGGTGCAAGTTATGCTTCAGTTTATATTTTTACATGAAGGTGGACAACACCTGCAAGCTTCAGGTTGTCAGATTTCAGGAAATATATATAGTGTAAGGGTGCTTTTATTTATCAGGATTTATAATCTTATTTATAATACTTTTTTTTTTTAAATTAAACTTAAAACCAGATTTTGATTCTCTTCAGATGTGATGATTTCACGAATATACTTGCATGTAGACATAGGGCATATTATGTGTGGACACTGCACATCTTGGACAAACATTTTTTTAAGGTGTTGTGAACCTTTTTTGCTTTGATCACACTATAAAGAATTAATTATAAATTGTTTATACATTTTTTAATGCAAAAACCTTCCAGCACTCTTTTCATTAAAGTGCAATTTGTCACGTATTACGGTAAGTGAGGAGTGTGATTTCGACAATGCCAAGGTCTCTAATTTTAGAAGATATATACCTAAAGGGGTTTTAAATGAGTTTCTGATTTTGTAATTTAGATTTTACTTGTACATGTCAAGTGTCAAAACTGTCCTGGCTTATGCATGTGCAAAATGTCCAGGAGCAGAGAATAAAGTTACGCTAAATCCCTAACAGAGACTGCTAACCCCAATCCCATGATTTGATATTGTCATTATTTGTCTAATAAAGATAGCCCTTGTCTATATGCCCTATTAGTATCAAGGGAGGGTGATGCCCAGTTCAGCACCACTTTTAATCATCCAGAGCGGAGAGATGCTTATGTAAACTGGACCATGTGAAAGAAAATGATAGAAGGACTGCACTGACGATGATGGAGATCTCATGGATATCGCATCCATATATGCAAATACTTGCAAGAAAAAAAAAGTCCTTGTTCACAACACATTACAAGAAACTCCTCCCTCCTCTCAGTCTACCACCCGACCCGTGCCCTCTGTTCTGCTAATGACTGAGGTTAGCATCCTCAATAATCAGAACCTCCCACTCCCGTCTCCAAGACTTTTCACGTGCTGCTACAATTTTTTGGAATGCACTACCCAGGTTAATTCGATTAATCCCCAATACCCACAGTTTTAAGCGTGCCCTAAAAACGCATTTCAGACTGGCCTACCACCTCAATGCATTAACCTAACTGTCCCTGTGTTGCCCATTCTAAATTTTTACCATAACCAGGTTCCTCGTATCATGTTCTCACATGCTTTATTCATTTAATAGCCTCTGTGTCTGTATTGTTATATACTTAGGCTGATAACCAGTTCATGCAGCATTACATGAACACCGGATTCTTAAACTATGGCCGGTCCGAACAATGAGAGCAATTGTTACCATCCACCTCTTGTGTCTCCCCTTTTTTCCTCAAAGATTGTAAGCTTGCGGTCCTCATTCCTCTTGGTATCTGTTTTGATCTATGTGTCTATTGTTTTGCTGTGATGTCTATTGTCTGTACAAGTCCCCTCTATAATGTAAAGTGCTGCAGAATATGTTGGCGCTATAGAAAAAAAAATATTATTATAAATATCCTGGGTCTCCCTATACAGACAATAGGAAATATTCTGCCTAGTAAAAACCATTTGCTAACCCCTTTGAAGCTCATGGTCCAGGAGCTAAGGTGCCAGATTTGACACCTCTACTAACTAGCAAAAGCCTCTTTGTACTTACAATACTGGTATATACAGTTTTATTTTTTTTATCAACTAAATGTAACTCTACTGCTGTTAAGATTTCCCTTATTGATTATATATTTCCTTCACAGTAATGGCTGTTGAAAGTTGAGGATTAATAAAGGAAAAGTGGAAAAAAAAATATGGGATAGGGTTAATAATAAAATATTGAGGAAATAAGGAAAAACAAATCTTACCACTGATGTAAATAAATAGTGATTTCCTTTTGGTATAGCCATTTATACATAATTTCCCATTCACTGATGTTTCTAGTCAAGTTTCTTGTTTATCGCACATATTTGTCACATTGCACATCTGTAACTGTTCTACTGCCACATGCCAAATAATGATATTACACCAGAGGTAACTGCTGTATAACTAACCTGTCTGTGATTTATAATATTCTCAGTTCCTGGGCAAGTTTCCACCATCACCATGAATAATTACCAGTCCGTTGATGTTCTTGGTGCCTCATGGATAAAACCAGCAGGAAAAGTGGATAATTATACAGTCAGTCTAATAGGAGCCATCAATAACACAACACAAACTACGAGTCCACAAGTGAATTTCACAGGATTACTACCAGGCAGAGAATATAATGTCACTGTACAGACAGTCAGTGGGAGCTGCAGCCAGACATCTGCTCCAGTGACAGAGGCCACATGTGAGTATCATCAGGATCTGCTCAGTAATGGCTCCTTATAGTCCTATCACCATTCTCTCTGTTATTGGCACTTTCACCTTATTATACAGATGCTGGATATGTTCTCACCTCTCTATTACTCTCTTTCTGCAGATCCAACTCCACCTGGAACATTTATCACAATCACAATTGGAACAAAGAACCTGGCATTATCTTGGTCGGAGCCAGTAAATATGGCCGGTGTGAATAAGTCATATAATATAAGCTACGGGATATATCCATCAACTAACTTATCTGTGACAAGTCCTACAACAAATTTCACCGTCCAGAGCCTGATATCTGGGACTAATTACTCCATAACTGTGGTAACCGTCGGAGTCCGGGGGTATCAGAGCTCTCCGGTCACCACATCGGTCTATACAAGTAGGTTTGTGTTTATTTATTTTACTTGTATAGCGCCATCAATTCCACAGGACCATACAGACTTCATCCTCGCTGTCCCTATTGCAGCGCATCTAAATTCCCTCTCAGTATGTCCTTGGAGTTCTTTATAAATAAGTGAACGATCAGCGGTGTAACGATAGGGCCCATACGGGAGAGGGAGCCTGTCAGCACCTATTTCAGCTGGATGTGCGTCAGAGGATGCACATTCATCTGATTTGCGGTACAAACTACCGACCAATCAGAGGACGGCAACTGACGTTGGCGTGCACATGACTGGGGGATGCATGGCAGTGATGTTATGCGCTGCTTGAGGCTTACGTACTGAAGACAGCTGCCGGCTACAGAAGCCGAGCAGTGTTGGAGCGGCGCAATGCAAGTAGAATTGTTTAATTTTTTTATGTGTTAAAGTACAGTGGAAGAACTTGGCACATATATACCAAGATGGGAGTCAATATACCAGAATAAGCTCAGGATGGGGGTCATATGTACCAGAATGGGGGACCTATATACCAGGATGGAATAAATGATAGATAGATATTTATATATAGATATATAACTATTTGATACACTGCCGATTTTGCAAGTTTTCCTACCTACAAAGAATGGAGAGGTCTGTAATTTTTATCGTAGGTACACTTCAACTGTGAGAGACAGAATCTTAAAAAAAAAATCCAGAAAATCCCATTGTAGGATTTTTACACAATTAATTTGTATTTTATTTCACAGAATAAGTATTTAATACAATAGAACAACAGAACTTAATATTTGGTACAGAAACCTTTGTTTGCAATTACAGAGGTCAGATGTTTCCTGTAGTTTTTGACCAAGTTTGCACACACTGCAGCAGGGATTTTGGTCCACTTGCAAGGCGTATCGGCGGTCGTTAAGGGGTTAATACAGGTAATGAGTGCAGAGTAGGAGGGCTTCTTAAAAAAAAAAAACAAGTCAGTGAGAGCCAGATTTTTTTGCTGCTTGATTGGTAATCAAATACTTATTTCATGCAATAAAATGCAGTCTAGTTATTTAAAAATCATACAATGTGATTTTCTGGATTTTTTTAAGATTCTGTCTCACAGTTGCAGTGTAGCTACGATAAAAATTACAGACCTCTCCATTCTTTGTAGGTGGGAAAACTTGCAAAATCAGCAGTGTATCAAATACTTATCCTGGTATACAGTGAGGAAAATAGAGGACATATATACCAGGATGGGGCCAAGACAGATCCAAAATTTGCATCGGGGCTCATCGGACTCTAGTTACAACAACTGTGAAATGTTGCTAATATTGTAAATCAAAGTTTAGACTAACGCTAAATCTAAATATAAAGAGTTTAATATGTGCACATTTCAGGAATATATGCATTATTTTTGCACTATAAAACTCACTTTTTCAACTTAAAATCATATGAAAACCTGCTAGTGCAACTAATAGTCCACATGCAGAAAGCAAGAGAATCATAGCCGGGTGCTACTCACAGATTCTGGCATGTACTGTGCTTTGGGTACATGATCTGTTTTTTGCTCAATGAACAATCAAATCTTAGAGATTTCTGTAACCTGTGACAATGAGCAAATAATGCAGACATTTATACACATGGCACAGTTGATCTGTGCAGTGTGTGATCTCCCAGGACCTTTGGAAACTTAAAAGCTGCTGTATCGTGAGCCAAAAGCAAATCCATCTCCAGTAATAGCCCCCAGCCACACTAGTTAATTTATCCAACAGCTCTCTTAGAAAATTCAACATCCCAGATTCTACTTTCTCCGGGCATCACCTTTTTGGGGCAAGTTAGCATGGTCGGCGGATTTCACCCAAATTGGTGGGTTCAGATGACTTTAATTTAATATGTATGATGGCCTTAAATGGGTATTCCTATCTCCAAAATCCTATCCCAAAATGTAATAGGTGTAATAATAATAATAATATTAGCCAATACCTCCAATTAGAAATGTTATATAGTTCTTCATATTTGCAATGTTGCTTACCTATTTGCATTGCATTGCGGTAGCTTAGGTATCCATGTTTACGACCACCCATATAGTGACAGTCAGTCAGTGTAAATGGCCCATTAAGAATCTAACTATTAGAAACAAATATTGTCTATAAAGCTGTAAAGATCTTCGGACACATTTTAAGAATTCTGCAATGACCAGCAATATTTGGAATTTCTGATAATTGTGTGAATTTGTTTTTTCCTTTCAAGAACCTATTCCAGTGAAGTCTCTGCAGATCGGCCCTGTGACCACACATACTGTATCTCTGACGTGGAGTAAACCGGATGAGTATCAGTCGTCTTACAGCTACAGAGTCCAGACCAATGTCACCTCATCAGCCACAATGATAAATGATACAATAGTGACAAGCGAATCAGCGACAATAATGAATCTGACACCGGAGAAACATATACATTCATGGTCTGTACAAGAGCTGCCGATAACAGCACTGAATCAGATCCGGTGTCTAATACGACCTGCACAAGTGAGTACTGGGTAGCTGAAATTAGTAAATTATGGAAGCACTTTTTCTTTGGACTGTGTAAGATGCCCAAGCAAGATAGTTGTGGGCAAGCTTCTGTTCCCACTCACTTTGGCATCCTACAGACAATTGTGGATCCTGGCTGGGTGTTAGTGCTGGCCAGGACCACGAGTTCCACAGATTAGTAAAGGAGACTTCCGTTCAAACATAAACTTTACTGAACTTGATGAGAGTTATATACAAGGGATAGCGAGTACAGAGTCTTAAGCACTTTTCATTCACATAAAGAATCCTTTTCACCTTTTCACTGACATCATTCTTCCACTGTAGTCTGCTCCAGGGCCGGTATAGCACACTGCTTTTCCCTACTTTGTTACAGCCTAGCTTGTTCCCACAGTACAGTTCAGCGAGTTTCTCTACACCCGCTCTGCAGCTCCGCGTCCTATTGCTATGGACGCCCTGGATCTATAGCTCAGAACTCTCACTAGTCCCACAATCTCAGTCCTCTTTAGGTCCGTACATTCATCGTTTATCAAGCTCAGGGTTTCTCATGACACGTCGTCCGAACCAAGGACCACTTTAAGGTAGAAGGCCACTCTGCCTCTTCTGTCAGTTCCTAGTCACTTTATCTCATTGTCCTATCGCCTCCTTTGCTGTAGTTCACCCAAACGGCAGCACTGCACACTTGTCACTTCTTCAGACTCTATCTCTTCTTTGACTAACTTCAGGAAGCAGGTCACTTGTCCAAGCACTAAACCCTCCCCTATGGGCTTGTCCCAACGTTACCTCTCTCCCTGACACCGAAGTCTGTTGCTGGGGAAACAGACCCTTTCACCTACATTCTATGCAAACACTACCTTATATTCTGAGTCCAAACCTATGTCTTTCATGCATCACATCACTATACATTATAATACCTTACATTATCACATTACATAGGCAAACAACTTATACTTCACATGACACAAGATATATGAGCCGCCCTGGGACTGTTGGGGAACTCGGACCCAAGCCCGTTGATCTCAATGGGGAATATCACGGCGGCCACGGCTCTGTCCGTGGCCCTGGGCGCTCACCTTCAAAAAGGGGAATATTTACAGGGGAGAATGTCAGTAGATCGTGACGCCACCTGTGGTGTCTGGTGAGGATCACCAGCGCTGCAGCAGTCCACTGAGGCCGGTGTTATGGCAGCTAGGGTGGTATCGCTCCCCACAGGTGGAGCGGGCCGTCAGGGCAGCGTAAGTGTAGGGATGCAGGACGGAGGGAATCCGGCAGGGTAGGAACAAGAAGGTGGTACACACAAGTCGCTTTGGTACCTTTACTGGAGATGGTGCAGGTACATCCCGGAGCACTGTAGGGTGAAGGGTGCACATTCAGCTTCTCCCACTGAGCAGGTATAAGGCCTCCTGTTCCTTGCCTTTCTGTAATGAGTTTCTGGCCTGCCTGTAGCTGGGCCTAACTTAGTCTCTGTCCTGCACCGGCTGACCTTGTGGTAGGCCCTTCTCCTGGAGTACACTTTCCCTGCTTATCGTATCTCCGTGTCCCCTGGCCCTGTAAAGTATCAGCTCCGTGGTGCTCCTGGGACCTGTAGTCCTCCAGGAATTCCGGTTGTCTCCTACTGGGTCGTGGAGATCCCTGTAGGCTCGGACCCGGGGTCCGGTTTGTACTTGCTGGGGTGAGCTGGTAAGGCTCCTCTGCCCCTTTCCTACTCTCCTCTTGCCTCCGGCCTACTCGGGCCCTCACAAGGTTATACACACTGGCAGTTGGTGGGCTGCCTCTTCTGCCGCTCTCCAGAGCGTCGGCACGCTCTTAGCTCTCTAGCCTGATTTGCTAGAGTCCTCAGCTAGACTGAACAGAACTGCTCTGCAGACTCACTCTGCTCTTCAGACTGCAGACTTGAGACTAACTGACTTCCTGCCTTCACCCCCTTTTATATCCCAATCAGGGCTCCCTCTGGTGGACTGAGGATGGGTGAAGGTGTGTGTATGTAGTGAGACCTCTAGTGGACGAATCCTTCATGCACCCTTCTAGGATATGTGAAACCGAGCGCAGCTGGGCTCCACATTTACACAAGACATTTTTCAGATTACACATCACATTATACACAGCAGTGATGTTTTCAAGGGGGAGCAGGGCAATATGTCCATCTCATTACAACTGCACTCAGCTATTACTGTCAATGACATAGACAATGAATGGATGCACCCCACCACCCCCATGTTTTGTTGTTGTACATAGCGAACCAAAGAAGAATGGGGTACACCGATCTAACAATTACAATTGTAGGCAAAAATTCCCGCATTTTGTTTCTTCAGTGTTTTAAGATTTTTTTTTTAGTCAGAGTTTATATGGTTACTGAACTACAATTATCAGCATTTCGTAAGTTTATTTGTAGACTTAATATTTACAGCATTGATCTTATTTTTACAGACTGTAATTGATTGGACCAAATCCTGACTGATATCAATAAAATGTATTTTTTTTTCTTTTTTAGATCCAGAGGCTGTAAATGATTTCAACTGTGCAGGTCAAATCAATTCAACATTTCTAAATTTCACATGGAGCTGTCCAGAAGGACTGTATACCGGCTTTACAATTACAGCAACCAACAAAACCTCAACCACGAACAATGTTTCTGTTGCAAATTGCAATTCTGATCCATATAATTATACTATGACAGATTTAAATTTCAACACAAATTATACGGTCAGTGTGATAACTCTGACTTCGTGCAGCAGATCCAGTACGGTAATACTGACGACATGCAAAACCGGGATAGGGAGCCGTAAGTATATGAACTGAATACCATATTCAGTAATGTTCCAGTGTTAAAGAAAATATCTCTGAGGCCCCCTTCACATGTCCGTGTTTGCAGTACATGTTGTGTAAACCACACAGAGACCTATCTGTTTTTTACCGACAGCATGGATAACAAGAGCCAATACAAGTCTATGGGTCCTTGTAAAACACGTACAGCATACGGATGGCACCATGTTTGCCATCCGTGTGCTGTACGTTTAACATTGCAAAGTAGAGGAGGAGCTTTGTAATTTCTTTCGCCATACCGGAAAGACACTGATGGCACACTGATCCAAAACAGTGACATCGTACTGTATTTTCCACTACTGGTTTTATACGGACGTGTAAAGGGGGCCTAAATCAATGGCTTTTAAACCTTCTTAATGGATTATGTAGTTTTATACAGATTATTTTATTATAGATAAATTATAAATCACGTTAACTCTTTACTGTTTTTAATACATGGTCTTATTCATAGACATTCCTCCCATCAATCCCAGGGCACGACACAAACTAATAATGCTTCTCCTTAGTTGACATGTGGATGGCATTCAAATGTCAGTTTGGCTACATTTTCCTGAGCACTTGGCTGACTTCAATTTTTTTTCTGCATGTGATCAATGCATATTTATTATGAGTTCACTTAAGCCCTTTGTAATAGTACTTCACTTTCATGCTGTAAGTGCATTAAGCAGGCTCAAAGGTTGAGCCTGCTCCATATCAAGCATATGCCAGCTATGCTGTACAGCCTGCATCTACCTTTAGCAGCAGCCCCTAAGCCTGCTCGATCGCTGCTGTGTAACCATTGCCATCCTCATCCACATTGGGCTTCATAGAAAACTATGAATTTTACTATATATAGCAGTATTGCAGTATATAATAGAAGCGATCAGTTGATTGCAGGTTCAAGTCCTATAAGAGAGATAAAAAATGAAGTAAAAATAATAAAAAAAAATTTTTAGAATGAAAAAAAAGCTTAAAAAAAATCAACATTTAAACAACTACCCTTTTCCCAATTAAAAAACAACAACACTTATTTGGTGTAGCTATATTCGTATAAGTCCATACTATGAAAATCTAAAATGGATTAACCTGTATGATAAACTGTGTAAAGACGAAGAAGAAAAAAAAGGGTAGGATTTCCTAACTTTGTCACCGCACTTCACAAAAATTACATGAAAAATGGATCTAAATGTTGTATGAAATCCAAAGTGATAAAACATAAAAACTATAGCTCAACACTAAAAACGAGCCCCACAGAGGACCGTTGATGGGAAAAATAAAATTATGAGCCTTATTAAATGGTGATACAATTCTTTTTTTTATTATTTTACAAAGTTCAGATTTTTTATCTACTAAAAAAATTAATAAACTGCACTGCAAGTTTTAGTATTCCCCAAATTTTATTGATCTGGAGAATCCTGTTTGGTCATTTTTACCTCACAATGAATTACGTAAAAGGGGAACTCAAAGAACAATGGTAAAATTGCATTTTCTTCACCATTTCACCCACTTGGGATTTTTTCCAGTTTTCCAGTATATTATATGGTAAAATAATTTTTTTCATTCAAGACAAAAACTCATCCCATAAAAAGTAAGCCCATATACGACAGCGTCAATGGAAAAATAAAGTTATGGCTTATGGAAGAAAGAAGAGGAAAACATGTATAGAAAAATGAAAAATTACCCAGTCCTGAAGGGGTTACAAATCTCACTGCTTATACAACAGAGCTGGTCCAGACAACATAGAATATATTCTCCTCTCATGGTTAGTGGTTGTGTGAAGCCATTTATTGTCAAACTACTGTGTTTTCTCTTTTTAAATCATAATGACAACCCAAAACAACCAAATGACCCTGATCAAAAGTTCACATACCCTGGTGATTTTGGCCTGATAACATGCACAGAAGTTGACACAAATGGGTTTGACTGGCTACTAAAGGTGACATCCTCACCTGTGACCTGTTTGCTTATAATCAGTGTGTGCATAAAAGCGGAGTGAGTTTCTGGGATCCAGACAGACTCTTGCATCTTTCATCCAGCCACTGACGTTTCTGGATTGGGAGTTATGGGGAAAGCAAAATAATTGTCAACGGATCTACAGGAAAAGGTAATTGAACTGTATAAAACAGGAAAGGGATACAAAAAGATATCCAAGGAATTGATAATGCAGTCAGCAGCGTTCAAACTGTGATTAACAAATGGAAAATCAGAGGCTCTGTAAAATCAAAACCACGGTCAGGTAGACCAACAAAAATTTCGTCCACAACTGCCTGGAAAATTGTTCGGGATGCAAAGAAAAACCACAAATAACATCCGCTGAAATACTGGACTCTCTGAAAACTAGCGGTGTGGCTGTTTCAAGATGCACAATAAGTAGGCACTTGCAGAAAAATGGGCTGCATGGTCAAGTCGCCAGAATAAAGCCATTACTGGGCAAATGCCACAAAGTATCTCGCCTACAATACGCAAAACAGCACAGAGACAAGCCTCAAAACTTCTGGAACAAGGTAATTTGGAGTGATGAGACCAAAATTTAACTTTATGGCCACAACCATAAACATTACATTTGGAGAGAGGTCAACAAGGCCTATGATGAAAGGAACACCATTCCTACTGTAAAGCATGGAGGTGGATCGCTGATGTTTTGGGGATGTGTGAGCTACAAAGGCACAGGAAACTTGGTCAAAGTTGAAGGGAAGATGAATGCAGCATGTTATCAGCAAATACTGCAGCACATGGGATGTACTTGTACGTTCCAACATGACAACAATCCAAAACACAAGGCCAAATCGACCTGTCATTGGCTGCAGCAGAAAAAAATGAATGTTCTGGACTGGCCATCTTAGTCTATTGACCTCAATATCATTGAGCCACTCTGGGGAGATCTAAAGTGGGCAGTTCATTCTAGACAGCCCAGGAATATACAGGAACTGGAGGCTTTTTGCCAAGAAGAGTGGGCAGCTTTACCATCTGAGAAAATAAAGAACCTCATCCACAACTACCACAAAAGACTTCAAGCTGTCATTGATGTTAGAGGGGGCAATACACGGTATTAAGAAATGGGCTATGTAAATTTCTCCTTCGTCTCATTGGGGGACACAAGACTGTGGGTGTATGCTACTGCCGCTAGGAGGCTGACACTAAGTAAACATAAAAAAAGGTTAGCTCCTCCTCCGCCGTATACACCTCAGCACTGGCCGCAGGCAAACCCAGTTCATGCTTAGTGTCTGATGGAGGCACACGTCTGGTTTCTTCCAGACCATTTTTTTTTTTTTTCTACTCTCCCACGAAGATTTGACAGGGGCGACAGACCCTTTTGAAGGGGTCCGATCTCCCCAAACACATCAACGGGCGAGCACGTGGAGTAAAGCCTCCACGTATCCTCTCCCGCGACGTGGGACACGAATGCCGGACTCAGCCCTGACCACCCTAAGGTATTGAAACCCTAGGCTGTACAGAGGCAGGAGATAGTCCGTGCGGCCCCCACTGCACCACCAATGCTAGACTGCGGTGCTGCAAGGAGGCGGACGGTCCCTCTCCTCATCCCCTGAAGGGGTGATGGAGTTAGGGTGCCTGCACCGTCCACTTTTTTTCCTGCAAGCCCCCCTCTAATCTTCACATCCCTGCAAGCAAAATATTCTGCATGGGACAAATCTACGGCCGAAGACGGATAAACATTACCGGTGACTGGGAGCCATAGAACATGGAGGGGGCCAGGAAGTTGCTGGAAGCTGGGAGCCGGCGTTTGTGAGGTGGTCGGGCAGCCTGGCTTCAGCCAGGAACAGGCAAGTCCCCGGCTCAAGTCCGCCCCCTAAAGGGTGCATCAGCTTCCGGCAGCCCGCCCCCCGACTCCTGGGCGGCGGCCGCCGAAAATTTAGCTCCCGGCTTCGGCCGGCGCTAGGCCTCGGGCGAAAATTTAGTCCCCGGCTTCGGCCGGGGACTAGGCCGCGGCCAGTAATTTAGCACCCGACTTCGGCCGGAAGGTAGGCCGCGGTCTCAGGACTCCGCCCCCCGGCAGCGTCATCTCCCGGCGGGTCCGCCCCCGACTCTCGGGCGGCCACCGCCGAAAATTTAGGCCGCGGCTTCGGCCGGCGCTAGGCCGCGGCCGCAAATTTAGTCCCCGGCTTCTGCCGGAGACTAGGCCGCGGCCGGAAGTGGACAGTCTGATTAGGCCGCGCCTCTCGATCCTTCCCCCTGAGGCTCGGCTATATGAAGACGCCTCCCTGACAGGGGAGCGCTCTTTTTGAAATCTGGAGCTCGGGCGTTTTTTGTTTACACACTATTACGCTGTTTAAGGACACTGGGGGTACAGGACTGGGGTAAGTGCTACTACCTCCAGCCTGGTTGTTCCTCTCCACTGCGCTCCTCTGCACTCCGCTCCTCTGACCGTACCGCCACATCCAAATCATTGCGGCAGGCAATCTGTGACAGATCCAGTATGTCCAGAAGGGCCAAGTCTCACACGGTGCTGTATACCGCATGCATTGCCTGTAGGTCCCCTTTTCCGCACGCCCAGACTAATCGGGTCTGCGAAGCCTGTGACTCCGAACGGGCGCAGGAGCCCTCACCTATAGTCGAGCCCAGTGCGTCAGGTCCTCCAGAATGGGCCTTGTCTCTGTCTCAATCTGTGGCATCATTAACCAGAGCAATCGAGTCCCTTCAAGTTCCCGATAGGAGCAGGGACAGTGGTTCACCTGGCTTGACTACGCCTCAGGAACCTCCGGCCTGCAGGGGCCGCGCTCTTACCAGGCAGACGCATGGGAAGCGAACCCACACTGCGTCGCCTATGCCGCCCGGGGCCTCGGCATCCTTTAGCTCAGTTTCTCGCTCTCCCTCACCTTTAGGGGCAAGTGATCAATATTCAGATTCCGATTCTGAAGGGTCCCTCAATCTAGAGGCACCGAATTGTCAGGAGACAATTGACAGTCTTATTGAAGCTGTCAATCAATCCCTGGGAGTAGACGATGAATCCACCTTGGCCTCCGGTCATAAGGTGTCCTTCAAACGAGCCAGACAAACTCATAAGGTTTTTGGCGCTCATCCTGAGTTTGAGGAGCTAGTGCAGCGCCACCGAGAAAAACCGGACAAGCGCTTTGCAGGACAAAAGGCCCTTAATACCAGATATCCTTTTGCTCCCGAACTTCTGAAGAAGTGGGCGGAATCTCCTGCGGTCGACCCTCCTGTGTCGCGTTTGGCGTCTAAAACGCTTCTCTCTATTCCCAACGGTTCCTCGATCAAGGATCCAACGGACCTCTGATTGAGAGCTTGGCTCACTCAGTGTTTGAGGCATCAGGTTCTTCTCTCTCTCCTTCTTTTGCAGCAACTTGGGTTGCTAAGGCCATGATATCCTGGTCAGAGTCTCTTAATAGAGCTCTCCACAGTATAGAAGTGCCGTCTGAGGTAACTGAGATCTCTAATCAGATAGCTCTTGCAGGAGACTTCTTAATTAACGCTTCCATGGATGCGGCAAATTGCACAGCTCTAGCTGCTGCTAATGCGATTGCTATCAGGAGATCCTTGTGGTTAAGAACTTGGCGAGCAGACTCAACCTCAAAAAAGTCACTCACATCTTTACCGTATCAGAGTGGCCGTTTATTTGGCGAAAAGCTGGATCAGCTTATATCTGATGCGACAGGAGGGAAGAGCAGTTTCCTTCCTCAGCAAAAGATGAGACAGCCTTTTCGCCGTCAACTTCAGCCTCGGTTTAGGGCTTTTCGTAACCCAGGTTGGGCCGCGACAGCCACCTCCAGCGGCACAGGTCGACCTAATCAGGCCAGAGATCGCCAGGTCTCCTACAAGACCAACCCTTTGGGAAGAATGCGATCTCAACAGCCAAGATCTAGAGGATCTAAACCCCAAAGATATTCGACAAATGACTGGAGGCAGAATCCGGTCAATTCGTCCAGAGTAGGCGGCCGCTTACTCTGGTTTCGCCTCACTTGGCTATCAATTACTCACGACGAGTGGGTCAGAGAGTTAGTCTCCTCGGGGTACAAAATAGAATTCACCTGCCTTCCGTCAAATCATTTTTTTCCCTCCCGTCTTCCCAAAAAAGATTCCCGGGTTCACGCCTTATTCAAGGCGGTCGAATCTCTTCGGGCAGCGGGGTCATTGTTCCTGTACCAGAGGTCGAAAAGGGTCAAGGGTTCTATTCCAATCTGTTTATAGTACCCAAGAAGGACGGCACTGTAAGGCCTATTCTGGACCTAAAACGTCTGAACCAATTTGTCAGGATTCGACATTTCCGAATGGAGTCTCTCCGCTCTGTCATAGCAGCCATGGAAAATGGGGAATTTCTAGCGTCAATAAACATTCAGGATGCATATCTTCATATTCCTATATTCCCTCCTCATCAAAGGTTTCTTCGGTTTGCCATTGGCGACCTTCACTTTCAGTTCGCAGCCTTGCCCTTCGGACTAGCCACAGCCCCCAGGGTGTTCACAAAGGTTATGGCTGCTGTTGTGTCCATTCTGCACTCCCGAGGGATAGTCATCTTGCCATACTTAGACGATCTTCTCATCAAAGGTCCGTCTTTTCAGGCCTGCGAGGAAAGTGTCAACATCACGCTAGACACCCTCGCTCGCCTAGGGTGGCTGGTGAATCTAAAAAAGTCGTCTCTCGTGCCATCTCGAAAAATCACCTTTTTGGGGATGATATTCAACACTGCTCTGGGGTTGACAACTCTTCCTCGAGACAAGGCCCTAGTTCTCCGTCAGGAGGTACGGGTCCTTCGCCAACCAATTCCTCACACCATCCGGTTTTGCATGAGGGTCCTAGGAAGGATGGTGGCGGCAATCGAAGCCATTCCATTTGCCCAGTTCCATCTCCGCTCCCTCCAGCATGCAATTCTGGCGATATGGAACAGGAGCCCTTACTCGCTCAATCTTCGGTGCCGTCTGTCCCGGCAGGTCAGACAGACTCTCACATGGTGGACGAACAGCACCACTCTCCTCCAAGGGCGATTTTTTTCCTCCAGTCCAATGGCTGGTAGTCACAACGGACGCCAGCCTTCTCGGATGGGGAGCAGTGTTTCGTCACTATACAGCCCAGGGGACATGGTGTCGGCAGGAATCAACCCTCCCGATCAATGTTCTAGAGATCCGAGCCGTTCGGCTGGCTCTGAAGAGTTTTCACCATCATCTGGCCGGCTTTCCTGTCCGGATACAATCGGACAATGCCACGGCGGTGGCATACATAAATCATCAGGGGGGTACCCGCAGCAGGGCGGCCATGCACGAGGTAAAACATATTCTGACCTGGGCAGAGAGAAATCACTCTGTGATATCAGCGGTCCACATTCCGGGCGAGGAGAACTGGGCAGCGGATTTCCTCAGCCGTCAGGGGATAGCGTCAGGGGAATGGTCGCTACATCCCGAGGTTTTTCAGCAGATATGCCTACGCTGGGGAACCCCAGATGTGGACCTGATGGCTTCCAGGATAAACGCCAAGGTGCCCAACTTCGTCTCCCGGTACCGGGATCCGCAGGCAATTGCAGTGGACGCCCTGGTTCTACCGTGGAATCAGTTTCACCTTCCATACTTGTTTCCACCGATAGCTCTGCTCCCAAGGGTGATCAGAAAGATCAGGTTAGAAGGGGTCCCAGCGATATTAATCGCTCCGGATTGGCCGCGTCGTCCATGGTACGCAGAGCTGGTACAATTGCTCGCCGACGCACCCTGGCGTCTACCAGAACGCGTGGATCTTCTCTCCCAGGGCCCAGTCTACCACCAGAGCTCAGCGGTCCTGTGTTTGACGGCCTGGCCGTTGAATCTTGGATCCTAACCAGGGCTGGATTCTCCAAAAAAGTCGCTGCTACAATGGCTAGCGCTCGGAAACCCACCTCGGCTCGTATCTACCATGGTACTTGGAAGGTCTTTTTTGCATGGTGCAGGGAACAGGGTTGTTCTCCGCTTCTGTTTTCAATCCCAAACATTCTGTCTTTTCTCCAAGCGGGCCTAGATTCAGGTCTAGCTCCAAGTACTCTTAGACGACAGATATCAGCCTTGTCGGTTCTTTTTCAAAGAAGAATCGCGTCTAATTTGCAGGTTAAGACCTTTATTCAAGGGGTTGTCCATATAGTACCCCCCTATAGGGCTCCCTTAGAGGTTTGGGATCTCAATCTGGTCCTAAGAGTCCTGCAGGAATCTCCATTTGAGCCTCTTCAGGAGGTTTCCCTGACATACCTGTCATGGAAAGTGGTGTTTTTGGTAGCCATAACATCCATAAGGCGGGTTTCGGAGCTGGCAGCACTGTCTTGTCGAGCTCCGTATTTACTTTTCCATCATGATAAGGTGGTGCTCAGACCAACACCACCTTTTTTGCCTAAGGTCGTGTCCTCATTCCATATTAATGAGGACATTGTTTTGCCCTCATTTTGCCCAGCTCCGACGCACCGAGTGGAGAAGGCTCTCCATACGCTGGATCTGGTGAGAGCACTCAGGAGATATGTATCTCGGACGGCATCCTTTCGGCAGACGGACACGCTGTTTATCCTTCCCGAGGGTCGCAGGAAGGGACTCGCTGCCTCTAGGTCAACTTTAGCCAGATGGATACGATTAACCATTCAGGAGGCCTACCGCATCAAGGGCGCTGTGGTTCCCGCAGGAATCAAGGCACACTCCACCAGGGCAGTGGGTGCCTCCTGGGCTATTCGGCATCAGGCTTCGGTGGAACAGGTTTGTAAGGCGGCAACCTGGTCCAGTCTGCATACTTTCTCCAAACATTATAATGTCCATACTCAGGCTTCAGCGGATGCAAGTCTGGGTAGAAGGATTCTTCAGGGCGCGGTAGCGCACCTATAGGCAATGCCTGTCATAAATTACACTGTGGAGTCGGTTTCCCACCCAAGGGACTGCTTTGGGACGTCCCACAGTCTTGTGTCCCCCAATGAGACGAAGGAGAAATATGGATTTTTGTGTTACTCACCGTAAAATCCTTTTCTCCGAGACGCTCATTGGGGGACACAGCACCCTCCCTAATAGCCGGATGGCTTCGTTTTGGAGTTAATTCTGTTTCTTGGGTCTATATCAGTAGATTTACTTCTGGATATATTGTACCTGTTTTAACACTGATTTAATCTTTTGCCTCCTACTGCTTTTTGCACTAAACTGGGTTTGCCTGCGGCCAGTGCTGAGGTGTATACGGCGGAGGAGGAGCTAACCTTTTTTTATGTTTACTTAGTGTCAGCCTCCTAGCGGCAGTAGCATACACCCACAGTCTTGTGTCCCCCAATGAGCGTCTCGGAGAAAAGGATTTTACGGTGAGTAACACAAAAATCCATATTTTTGATCAGGGCAATTTGGATGTTTTGGGTTGTCATTATGATTTAAAAAGAGAAAACACAGCAGTTTGACAATAAATGGCTTCATTAAAAGCACTAACTATGAGTGGGGAAAAAGTTTTGGTGTTATCATTCATACTCTCTGAAAAAAGGCCAAGAGAGCAAAAATTCTGCTGGGGTAAACTTTTGAGCACAACGGTACATCTACAGAGCATTTACATCTTTGTTTTGCAGAAGATTTTGTTTTGAAATAAACAAAATCTTTTGAAAAATAAAAATGTAAAATTTGTGCATTTTGCCACGAATTTGGATAGTCTTTCTGGGAAATTTACAGCCAACATATTCACTTAATATGGCTTATTTACATGAACAGATGGTGAAATTTGAGGTATGACAGGATACGTTAATCGCATAGCAAGAATCCTTTATCCTACGGTAGGGAAGCTAAACAAACTGGGAGCATGTAAAGAAAATTTGCATTTTAAACAAACACTGTTTAATAATATCAAGTATCGCACATTGTACCATCAATGTATCGTTTTAGTGTTGGACATTCATTTTATACTACTAATCTATAGTGAGTATGTAGATTTAGGAGGAATTTGAGTATACAACACAAGAAATTATATACTGTATCTATTCCTATGTTTCCGTTTGTTAACGTATTGTGTAGACATCATGTAATAATCTTCAAAATGTCATTGCAGCAGATACTGTATAAAAAAAATGGATAATTGTCCTCTTTTTTTTTTTTTCAGCACTCCCTGAGCAGAATGTGTCAGTTACCGTAACTACTTATTACACTATTCAGTTTTCTTTTCTGGAGTTTGATTCCAATAATGGACCTATTGATGGCTATGCCGTAATTGTATCACGTTCACATGGTAAGATATCATATACTATTAAGAAATAAGGTAACAGAAGCCTTTTTTTTTTACATGGACTGAAAGTAAATACAATTGATGTCAGAGCCTCGCCGCCCTGGACAGGAGCAGAGGAGCTCTCATCAGCTCCCTGCCGGGATCTCCAGCAGAAAGCAGGCCACTTTCATTCTGGTAATGACTGATTACAACTCCCAGCATCTTTTTACCATTGTTAAGGACATACTGGGAGTTGTATGTTCATGAGATACAAATGTATATGGACCTGACTTAGAAGGATTCAGCTAGTCAGTTATTAATCACGTGATATCATAGACCTAATAGAAAAGAAAAGAATTAACTGGGTAGAAAGGCAAAATGAGCAACTGTAAGTACACAGTGACATATAATATGATGATTGCAATATATTAAGAAAATATGTATTTTGATGGGAGGAGGAGTGCTTCTTTAAAAACAATCATACATATCCGTATGCCTTTATCTCTTTAGTTTCCATTAGGGCATCTGCCAAACATGGGACACTTTAATTGAAACCAAGCAGCACGACTCCCTGTTGAGCTGTACCTCTAAAGTAGATCACCTTTTTTTTACTTTTGCTGGTATTTTTTGGTGACAAAGTGGGAATATGTTAGGGTTCCTTTACCTTAGTCTCTCACTCATTCCTTTACTTGGGTGCTGAGGGTTCATCGGAGTGTGGGAGTTGGGGGCGCCATCAGCTTCATCTGCCTATTTTGTCCTGACCCTGACACAAGCTTAATATATAAAGTTAGAAGGAAAGAAAGCCAGCTCACCTGCCGTGGTTCACATGTGGAGCCCGGGCGTAGTCCTGAGCAGGCACAAGGAATGAAGAAGCCAAGGGAAATGGTGTCCAGCTCCAGGTAAAAACAATGCGTTTATTTGTAGAAAACAGTTAAAAATACATCCCTAAAGTGAGGAGGACAGGGGCGGTAGAAGGCGAGGCAACTCATTTCGAAGCTGTGACAGAACGCCGGAGCCGCATTCGAAATGCGTTGCTTCACCTCCTATTCACCCCCCCCAATCCTGGATATATTTTTAACTATTTTCTACAAATAAATGAATTTCTTTTACCTGGAGCTGGACACCATTTCCCTTGGTTTAATGTATAAAGTTTTTTCCGAACAGCATCCTTTGACAGAGGACATATATTATTAAAAAAATGTAATGTAGTAATAGTAAAAAAAAAAAAAAAAAAAATTCAGTTTTTTGGACACATATTTCATAAATATCTACACATTTTGTATTCATGTGAATGTAATAAGCCAAAGAATTTTCAGAGTGTCATTTGGTGTGAAATGTAAGTGGTATAGAATAGAGATGGTCCAGGATCTGGTGTATTTGCCAGGTCACTAATCTGTGGCCGTCAGACAGGAGCCATGTGAACCAACTCTTACCTGACTTCATCCCCGACTCCTCCTTTGCTTAGCCAGCGTGGCGTAACATTATTGTTGCAAAGACGTGTGTCGACCCGCCACCACAATTGTGGGTTACCAGGGCAATGGGGTACTCAGAGCCGAGCCCGTAGAAGTCTATGGGGATTTTGTCACAGGTAGCTGTGGCTCGGTCTGTGGCCCTGGCGGTCTGGCGTATGTTGGGGATATATTTACAGGGGATTGATGTATGTACAGTTCGTGACGCCACCTGTAGTATTCTGGTAATATGTACCAGCGCTGCTATCGATCTCTGAGGGGATGGTGAGGCAGCTAGATGTCGGGTCCCCTACAGGTGGGACTCTTCCCTCAGGTCTGTTAAGATGGTGAAGTCGGGTGCCGGTAAATAACACAGTCTCACACAGTCAGCGTCTTTCCATACCTTTACTTGCAGAATGGTAAGGCAGGTCCCGGGGAGGCTGATCCAAAGGGAGTGTATTTTGAGACGGCAGCTGGACAAGTTAGGGGCCTCCTTTAACTCCAATAAACGAGTACAACCAGCCTGAAGCGTAGTTCCCTCTATGATTCCAGCTAATCTTAGCTGTAACTGCCCAGTCAGCTTAGTGTTAGGGGTCCTCCTGTGAAGGAGCTGAATACTTATGTTTGTCCTGCAGAACGCCAAAGTCTTCACTCCCCCTGACCCCAGCTACGTACCGACTATAAGGGGCTTGTCTGCCGCGACCTAGGGTCCGGTAGATTCCTGGTTTTCCTGCCTCTGTGCCTGAAACAACAGCGACTCTTCGGTCCCCAGTGACCGGTAAACAGGGTGCTGGACTTATGCAATCCTGTAGCACCAATTCTATAATCCACTTGCCTTTCGCCTTGTCCACGCTGGTAACATAAACATTCTCACTAGCCAGGGGTCGAGCAGTCACCTCCAATCTTTCTCCTTCCAACGAAGCCAGCCACAGATGCTCAGTTATCACAGGCAGGAGCACGTCTCTGTACCTGATACTGTCCTTAAACAGGAACGCTGAAGTCTTTCTGTGCTGATACTCCTTCCTTTCTTCAATGTGTGCTGAGAGATAATCCAGCTCTGACCAGACTAAGGTATATTTCAAAACCTATACCGGACTCCACTATTTGAACTGGTTATGAAGCAGGCTAGACTCCTTTCTCCCTCCGTCTTCTCACAGAAGTCTAAGCTCTCCTCCACACGTCTTCTCTGTCCAGAGACAGGAACTAGACTCTTTTCAAAATCACCCTACACCCACTACTTTGACCACTCCCTAGAGTATACTTCACTACCCCAAGGGTGTGTCCAGTGTGTGTAGAATGAATGCATATTGAGCATTAAGCCGCCGTCTCGCCATACACTCCCCAGGGTACTGCGTGTGCCTACCACCAGGGCTACACATTCCCCCATGGTAAACGACAGCACTCCCGGGCTGTGAAATACAAAAGACAGAAAAATTTTGTTTATGCAATAACATTGGAACAATAACATCTTCCCATCCGGGAGGTAAGAATACTTTGAACGTTACAAACTTTAATACAAATAGTATCAAATGTCATTCAATAAATAAATTTACAAGATACTTGTGAAGGACCCGCACCAAACCTTCAACGTGGGTCCTGGGTGGGCTGCAGGACATCCAAGTGCAGACCTCACTCAGTGCCACACCACACGGGTTTTGTTTTTCAGAGGTAGATATGTATGGCTTATGTAAAACCAAGATAGGGCGCCGGAGCGCAACTATGTACAGAAAGTTTTTAGGCTGTCTCAGTCCTCAACCTACGAGTCCATTGTAAACCAAAGGCATATATCAAATCACATTATGATAAAGTGCAATAACTTTTTATGGTTCTATTCACCATTTACCCAGCCGGGCATTCTATAATTAGGAATATATATATATACATTATATATAAACTTGTGCAAAAACTTTATAAACATTTTTCAAACTTTGACTGATGGTAGATCCTTTATGGACCTTACCAATTCTTTTTATATATTTATTCATCAAATAGTACGCTTTCCACCCCGGGGGCTGGAACAACGCAATGGGCCCTAGATCCTAAGACCAGCAAGTCATGTGCTGCGATCAGGGTTTGGGTTGCGACATCTCTGGTTTGAACCTCTAGGGGCGCAACCGGTACACTTTCTTCACACGACACCGATTGCGTCTCCATTACTGTTAATGATATAGACCGCGTCAGGGTTTGCGATTTATACTGGGTCGCATTTGGCGATATGGAAGTGGCTTTCACTTGCGATGAACTTTGGGTCGCATGTTGCGATGATTTTGACGGGGGCGATGCTGGGGCACGGCCGGATGCTGCTGAAGCTGGAAACGGGGACGCTGCGGTAATGGTGACGATACCTGCGTCTGGGACGGGGTCGCGGACGATGGCGACGTTCAGGGCATACCACCCCTTCATTCCCCAATGCCGCGTATAGGTGACTATGTCGCCGTTTACTAAGTCCCTCCCGGGATGGCCTTGTGGCAGGTGAGATTCCACGTCACGCCTGCTGACGAAGACCGCTGGGTAGAGGCCCGGTTCACGAATAAAGCCCCAGCCCTTCCGGAGCTGGAACTCAGTCACACACCCCTGCCGCCGCGGTTCCCGTAAGGTACCTTTGTCGCGACGGACAGTCTCCTTGTCGGCAATCAGCTCAGCAAACTGTCGCTGGCGGTTCTTCTCGATTTCCCGCGCTTCCTCCTGCTGGCGCCTCTTCGTCTCCTCACGACTCCGCCATTCTTGCTCCCACTGGGCGGTGTAGGCGACGTCATCCAGGCGCGCCATCTCGTCCCAGTCCACATCTGGTAGTGACGGACAGGACCCCTCCGGTGTCCCTGCCGGGGACCGATAATCTGCTGCGGCCTCTTGGCCGGGCGGGCGTTCCGGGATTGGCTGTACCTCCTCAACCTCCTCCGCATCCACCGCTTCACCAGTGGGATCGGGAACGGTACTTTCGGGGGCAGCCTCCGGTTGCTCCTTCGCCTTGGGCAGCAGACTTTTCGGTACTTTGAATCGTGGGGGTTCATTGAGGGGAGAGGACGCCGTGTTCGTCATTTGCCACTTCAGCAGATCACACCGGCGCCTCTCAATCTCCTCCAGTCCAGGTTGGAACAACTGCTTTAGTCGTGAGTTCTCCTCCTGGACCTCTAACAACGCCTGTTGCAGGTGCAGGATCGCATAGGCCTCGGATGCCGATGGCAGCTTGGCGGGGGCCCGGGGCCTGCTTTCCTCCGCTGCTCCGCTCGGCTCCACACGTCCGGCCTCCATCATGTTCCAGAACAATCTCCTTTCTTTTGGAGACATCCGGTCTCTTCCGTGGAGGTGGGGTTTGCGTCTCCTCCTCCTCGCAGGGAAGGTGAAGAGGAGGCGGACCTCCTTTGCTGTTGGGCAGGACCGCATGTTATAGTAGCACTTTGAGAGGACAGGCATTTTCTTCGCGCCACAGGGGGGTAGACGCCCACGAAGGTACGCCCACCTTCTTCTCCAGCGCCTGAGGGCGCGAATATGGCGACAAAAATGGCGATTTTGGCGCCAAAAGTGCAAACAGTCCTTTTTACAAAAACAAGTCCTTAGGCACGCAGGGCTCGCAATTTCGCGAGTTTGGTATCCTGTTCGTGACGCCAAGTTTTTGTGTCGACCCGCCACCACAATTGTGGGTTACCAGGGCAATGGGGTACTCAGAGCCGAGCCCGTAGAAGTCTATGGGGATTTTGTCACAGGTAGCTGTGGCTCGGTCTGTGGCCCTGGCGGTCTGGCGTATGTTGGGGATATATTTACAGGGGATTGATGTATGTACAGTTCGTGACGCCACCTGTAGTATTCTGGTAATATGTACCAGCGCTGCTATCGATCTCTGAGGGGATGGTGAGGCAGCTAGATGTCGGGTCCCCTACAGGTGGGACTCTTCCCTCAGGTCTGTTAAGATGGTGAAGTCGGGTGCCGGTAAATAACACAGTCTCACACAGTCAGCGTCTTTCCATACCTTTACTTGCAGAATGGTAAGGCAGGTCCCGGGGAGGCTGATCCAAAGGGAGTGTATTTTGAGACGGCAGCTGGACAAGTTAGGGGCCTCCTTTAACTCCAATAAACGAGTACAACCAGCCTGAAGCGTAGTTCCCTCTATGATTCCAGCTAATCTTAGCTGTAACTGCCCAGTCAGCTTAGTGTTAGGGGTCCTCCTGTGAAGGAGCTGAATACTTATGTTTGTCCTGCAGAACGCCAAAGTCTTCACTCCCCCTGACCCCAGCTACGTACCGACTATAAGGGGCTTGTCTGCCGCGACCTAGGGTCCGGTAGATTCCTGGTTTTCCTGCCTCTGTGCCTGAAACAACAGCGACTCTTCGGTCCCCAGTGACCGGTAAACAGGGTGCTGGACTTATGCAATCCTGTAGCACCAATTCTATAATCCACTTGCCTTTCGCCTTGTCCACGCTGGTAACATAAACATTCTCACTAGCCAGGGTCGAGCAGTCACCTCCAATCTTTCTCCTTCCAACGAAGCCAGCCACAGATGCTCAGTTATCACAGGCAGGAGCACGTCTCTGTACCTGATACTGTCCTTAAACAGGAACGCTGAAGTCTTTCTGTGCTGATACTCCTTCCTTTCTTCAATGTGTGCTGAGAGATAATCCAGCTCTGACCAGACTAAGGTATATTTCAAAACCTATACCGGACTCCACTATTTGAACTGGTTATGAAGCAGGCTAGACTCCTTTCTCCCTCCGTCTTCTCACAGAAGTCTAAGCTCTCCTCCACACGTCTTCTCTGTCCAGAGACAGGAACTAGACTCTTTTCAAAATCACCCTACACCCACTACTTTGACCACTCCCTAGAGTATACTTCACTACCCCAAGGGTGTGTCCAGTGTGTGTAGAATGAATGCATATTGAGCATTAAGCCGCCGTCTCGCCATACACTCCCCAGGGTACTGCGTGTGCCTACCACCAGGGCTACACAGACGCACATGTGACATTGCACAAGCCTGGCTATTCAAAAGAGGGGCCACAAATGCTGGGAGGTAGAAGGTGGCTCCCAAAGGACCTGCAGATGGACACAAAATAATAAACTGGCCGCTAGACTGGGTCTTGTAAATAGATTCTTGCCATCTATAGTATAGAAAGAAAAAAAAAAAACACTTTTTAATATTAGAAAGAGCAATTTTGTTATTGTTTTTTTTGGATTTTATGACAGCATTAATTGTGCATTAAAATGTTACATTAATTTTTTTCTGTGGGGCCCTACGAATATGGCAGTACGAAATTGGTATAGATTTTACGTTTTATTACTTTTACAAAATATTCATAGATTCTGATACTTCACATATATTTTCTGCATCATCAGGAAATAGTAAACCATCGCAAAGTGATCTGTTGAACACTTACAGTGATTTTAAGAGTAAGAAAACCGATGCATACGTTGCAAAGATTATCCAAGGGAACAAATCTTCACAAAGGTCCGGCCGTGCAGCTACTCAAACAGTGACGATTGGAGATGACTCTAATGATCCACCTTATAAAAATGGGGGTCTGGATCCTGGAACGGAAATATTGGTAAATAAACTTTCCATGTGTTTCTACTGATAACTGAGGAATAGTTTTACTTATTGGTTATGGCTTTCCAGTGTGAGAATATTGGTGACTTTTCTGAAAGTAGAATGGTATCCATCAATAATATATTTGAACATGTTCATTACATTCGTAGGAAGCACTGCCAGCTCATCTACAAAGCTCCCAGGATGTTTACAGACTCAGAATAACATATCACAACATATATAAAAAATAGAAATAAAGTAGAGGTGTAGCTAGAGACCTAGCACAGTTTGTGTAGGGGGAAGCAAAATGCATCTGAGTGGACCCCCAACCCAGGTTATCCATTGTACCAGTTATAGAGACTCACCTTCATCCTACTGGGTATAGAGGGTACCCAAACTCCGTTTTAACACCATACTGTGACCAAATAATGGTAGATACCATTTCTGCAGACAGTGTAAGTGACTAAATTACTGTTATACATAATGACTCACAAGTGCCGTGCTCTCTGATGGGAGTTGATCACTTTAACCGTTTTTTAATTCTAAGATCGTTAAGGGCTCTTCCATCCCCAACCTAGATGCATTTTAGTTCTCATTTTCCAGCAAACAGAAAAGAGTACTAGAAAGTAAAAATGTCCCCAAGAACACCCATATAAAGTAATAATGCCCTGTGTTTTCTTACAAAATAATAATGCCCTTGGTGTGCTGTCTATAAGGTAATAATGCACCTTCAGTGCCCATTTACTTAGTAATGCTACAAGTGTGTCCTTCAAATTGTAGCAGTGCCCCAATGCCGAATAAATAGCTATTATGCCCCTTCAGTCCCACAAATCGTAATTATGCCCCCTGAGCTCCCAAAACTGGAGATACTGCCTCCTGAGTAACCTCAAATAGTAGTAGTGCTCCATGAGCACCTACAAATAATGATAATAAACCCTGAGTACCTACAAATAGTAATAATGCCCCGTGTGTGTCCCATAAATTGCTCATGGTATCCCGCTGTACCCTAGGTTTTTGTAGTATTGGCATCTTGTGCGCTAAGGGTGGCTGACACCCGTGCCAACTCCATTGGCTAATCTACAGAAACCAAGTGATGAAGTAATTAATCATATTTTTGTAATTTTTTTTTATTATTGTGATCTTTTCCTAGGGTTAGTATTGCAGGTTTTACGAAACTTGAACGTGACCCAAATGGTTATATATCGCCAAAGTCTTTAAGTTCATTTACTGATTATCAGGGACCTTACAAAACAGTTGATAATGCAGGTAAGTGTCACACAGTAGTGGCCACATATTTAATTCTGTTCTGTAAATATTGTGAATAGACGTGTCACGGTGTAGTGTCCAGATGGGCATCTCCTGGAGTGGTGTAAGAGCTGTGCTGTGTGCTCTAAATTAATCAGGTCTTCCCACCCGCTGCCCTCTGTTCCTCTAGAGCACTGAATGTGAAGCTTCATTTATTTTCTCTCCCCCTCAGTGTAACTATTTCAAGACTAGTTATTTGCTCCGTTCTTGCTTAAATGCATTTTAATATTAATATTATATTTCTAAATACTGTACTTGCAGATTTAAAAACTATACTTTTATCACTCCTTCACTCATTTTGCAGGGTTCTTTTTGTGACACATGGAGCTTTATTTGCATGTAATTTTTATATTCACATTTTTTAAAGCAAGAGCAATTGACCCCAAAAAAATTTTGTTTAGTTTTTTTTATTCCACAAAGTACTAAAATTGCTTTTACATTTTTTTTTAATGTGTTCATCCCGTTCCTTTCCATCATGCTAATTTTGGGGATGTTTTTTCTTATTTTATTTTTTTTTTTGCTATTTTCTTATTTTAATGATTGTGTCCCCATAGAGGTTAATAAAACGCCTTTTGGCGCATTTTTACCTTACAGTTTGTTTTTCAGCCTGACATGTTAGTGTTAGTATAGGGATAATGGAACCTCCTAACATGCATTGTAGATCTGATCTGGGTTTTCTAAAATCCCACAGCTACTCGCCCCCTGGCACACAAGGAAGCGTGATGCTCCTCATCATAATATTCTAATATACTTTCTTTATCACTTCTTCACCATTTTCACGATCTCTGTCCTAGTTGTGTGATGGATACAAGTCCAGACCTCTTGTCACTCTTATCAGCCCTGCGCCCTTTTGTTCATCTCATGACCATGGTAGGCGTTTGTTATATGGGAATATACAATGACGGATCCTGATAAATTAAATTGGCAATTAATACTATAAAAATGGATTCATGAAGTTTTTTTTTTTTCTTTCTGGATCCACAGGGGTTACAGCGGGTCTATAAGCCCCAGAATATTGTGCTAAAAACATCCATTCTATTTTTTTTTCACATGTTTGACCTCCCCTTTAATAAGATGTCAGCGCTATATAATGGTGTATATATAATACACGGTAGATCAGTGTGGGGTGATAGTCAGTTGCTTATCCTACAAATGTAATTTATATATTGTTTTTATTCTTAATGTTTGTGTAACGTATCGGGACATTTTAGGTGAAGCGCACATCTATAATTTGTAATGGCTGAGCTTTGTGTTTTCATTCTTAGGAATGATTGCTGGAGCCGTTGTCGGCAGTATTCTGGGTGCCATTGTTATCGGCGTAATAATAGTATTTTTTATCGTGAAGATGAGAAGGTAAGAGTCAGAACATTTACGAGCCAATGTGAACTATGTAGTGAACAGTTCAACACATTCAGCTTCACCTGAAAAGTAAATTCACTTTTTTAGCTGATCCTGTGCTTTCTTAGATCGAACATTAAAGCCATGTTCCCTTTTTCTCCGTTTTTTTTGTGCACTAATTCGGTTGCATTAAATAACAAGCAAAGTGGATGTGATTTTATGAAAACTTAAACACTGTGGGTCCGATACATCAAGGATTTTACTCCAGTATTCTGGCTTAAAAAAACATTGAAAAGTTGCATAATTTTGTCGTAACTTGAGGCTGCTCTAAAATTATGCGACTTTTGGCGTTCTTGTGCCGTTTTTGCCTATCTCTGATAAAGTGGGCGTGGCGACCACCGGTCATCAAATTGTTGACGAGCAGCAGCACAAATCTTTCTTCAGCAGGGACTGGAGTAGGATTTGTTGTGAGGAGCACACAGAGGTGTACGCCACTCGTTGGACGGTCCTGATTCATGAAGACACAGAATCATCTAACTTTAGCGCTCCCCCTCATCAAAACTGCTGTGAACAACCCTGTGAATTTATAGGTGCTGTTAAACTGTGCTTCTTTTGGTTTGTTTTAATTCCCTTAGGCTGTGGTTCCACGGTCCGGAACCACAGCGCTTTGGACGGAGCGGAAATTCCGCTCCGTCTAAGCCCCGCCCCCTTTATGACGCGCGATCTTTCCGGAGGTGTTCAGGACACCTCCGGAACACCTCCGGAAAGAACGCAGGGCTACATAGCCCTGTGTTAAATTCTGTTGCGGCGACGCACCGTCGCCGCAATACGCGAGGACATGCTGCGGTCTAAAAAGACGCGCCGCATGTCCGTTTACGCAGGTCTGCCACCTGCGTATTGTTACGCATAGTGGAGACGGGATTTCTTGAAATCCCCTCCACTATGCTGTAACATCTGGACGCTGCGTGTTTGGCGCTGCGCCAGCGCACAGCGCCAAACACGCAGCGTTTCCTGACCGTGGAAACTCACCCTTACAGGTTTCTGTGAGAAAATGCCATTGCGATCTGTCAATATAAAGTTGATGTCCCATCCTGGGACAATGTAAAAAATTTTTTAAAAAAATTGTAAAAAAATAAATAAATAAATAACAAAATAAAAAATGTTAAGCCAATAAATACATTTATTTATGTAAAAGTAAAAATAAACAAAAAAAGTACAAATATTTAGTATCGTCACGTCCGGAACAACCCTTCCTATAAAATTGACCCACTAGTTAACCCCTTCAGTGAACACTGTTTAAAAAACACAAAACGAGGCAAAAACTATGCTTTATCATCATACCACGGAACAAAAAGTGGAATAAAACACGAAAGGATGAATGTAAATAAATATTGGATGTCTGAAAACGTCATCTTCTCCCACAAAAAACAAGCCGCCGTACAGCTCCATCAGTGGAAAAATATAAGTTATAACTATCAGAATAAAGCGAAGCAAAAATAATTATTTTTTCTATAAAAGTTTTTATTCCGTAAAAGCTCCAAAACATAAAAAAATATATAAATGTGGTACTTCTATAACCGTAGTGACCTGAAGAATAAAGCTGCGTTATCAATTTTACCACAAACTGAACGGCATAAACCCCCCACCCAAAGAAAATCCTGAATTGCTGTTTTTTTCATTCTGCCTTTGAAAAATCGGAATAAAAAGCGATCAAAAAATGTCACGTGCCCAAAAGTGGTAGGAATAAAAACGTCAACTTGTCCCGCAAAAAACAAGCCCCTCACATGACTCTGTCCGCCGAAATATGGAAAAATGATATTTATCTATAAAAGCGTATTTTAGTGTGTGACAGCAGCCAAATGTAAAAACCCGATATAAATCTGGTATCGCTGGATGTTCTGCTCTTCCAGCACTTAGGGGCTCTGTATATAAAGTCCTCAAACTCTTCTAGCAAAATCTGAGCTCCATTCCGCCCAAGTCTCGTCGTGTGGCTAAGCGGTACTGTACATCCCACATATGGGGTATTTCTACATTAGCAGAAATTGTGTGGCAAATTTTGGTGCGGTTATTGAAAATGTAAAATCTGGGGCTAAAACAAAATTTTGGTGGAAAAAATGTAATTATTGTTTCTTCACTGCCCAATGGGACATTCTGTGATACACCCATGGTGTCAATATGATCACTGCACTCCTAGATTAATTCATTGAGGTGTTTTTTGTAAAAGGGGTCACTTATGGTGGGTTCTGCTGTTCTGGCACCTCAGGAGCTCTACAACGTAACATGGCACCCTCAAGCCAGTCCAGCAAAATCTGCACTCCAATGTGGCGCTTATTCCCTTCTGAGCTTTGCACTGTGCCTAAAAAGTAGGTTTCAACCACATATGGGGTATCTGTGCACTCAGAAGTTGCACAACAATTTTTGGGGTCCATTTTTCCTGTTACCCTTGAAAAAATAAATTTGGGACTAAAAGAACATTTTTGTGGGGAAAATGTGATTTATTTTTTTCCATGGCTCAATGTTATGAACTTCTGTAAGCACCTGGGTGCTCACCACACATTTAGATAAATTACTTGACGGGTCTAGTTTCCAAAATGGGGTCACTTGTTGGGGGTTTCCACACCTTAAGTGATGCAGTTGTTAGAATGGTGTCACTTTTGAGTATTTTCTGTCATATAGGCCCCTTAAAGTGACTTCAAATATGATGTGGTCCCTAAAAAAAATTATTTTGCAAATTTTATTGGAAAAATTACAAATCGCTGATCAACTTTTAACCCTTAAAACTTCCTAACAAAAAATATTAGGTTTAAAAAATTGTGCTGATGTAAAGTAGACATGTGGGAAATGTTATTTATGAACTATTTTGTGTGACCTAACTCTTGGATTTATGGGCATAAAAATAACAAAATTGAAAATTGCTAAATTCTTAACATTTTCAGCAAATTTCTGATATTTTCACAAATAAATGCAAGTCATATCAAGCGAATTTTACCACTATTATGAAGAACAATATGTCAAGAGAAAACTTTCTCAGAATCGGTGGGATCCGTTGAAGCGTTCCAGAGTTATTACCTCATAAATGGACACTGGTCAGAATTGTAAAATTTGGCCTGGCCAGGAAGGTGAAAACAGGCTTCGGGGTGAAGGGGTTAAAAATTACCAGGGACCGAGCCGCGTGACTGACTTGGTGAAAAAGGCTGAACCCCAGTGGGTTTTCCCCACCCCTCCCCTTGAGTGACAGCCCTCTCCCTGTGTGCTCTGGCTTAGTTCCAGGCGGCTTTTAAAGTATATATTTTTTTCTGAAACGCCCCCAATGCTTCAGAGTCAAACATACATGGCTTAAATCGTACAACCAGCGTCTGATATTTGCTGCCCATGGATCAGGCAGCATGTACCAGCTGTCAGGTTCCCTCTAAGTGCTGAAATCCATCATAAATTTACAAAAAAAAAATGTAAAAACGCTGTTTTTTCAGTTCTGTACCAAAAATGCAACAAAAGAAGTATATAAAAACACAGGAAATCTATAATACAAAGGTGCGAGTCAGATCGCTACTTTTTTTTTTTTGAAGAAAAAATGCAGCATATTTACATGTGGGAACACAACTTTAGAATGACTGATACGAGGAAGGTTGAATCACTTTACAGTCATAGGTTTCCTTTCTCTGAACGAGATTGTTTAAATGGCAAATATCGAATCATTGTTGTATATGTTCTTATTTTTATTAATATTCATTTTTTCTGGTTGTTTTAGTACATGCATATAACGTATATCGTGTGTATAAATCTCTACAATCATGGGTGCAGCCGTGTCACTGTAACTGATGAGTATTTCTTACATACATCGCTGAGAGCAGCAGATGGCAGCAGTACATTGCCTTTCATTGCTAACAGCACCGCCCGACTCAGCCAAAAGTGGCTTTAGGGATCTTTTCTTTTTGCTGAGGTGCAAACATAATTTCCAATTTTGCATCCCAGTCATTATCCTTCCCGGCCCCAATTCTACTATTTATGGTTGGGGTCCTGCTCTTCACTACGCAAAGTAAAACTTCCAATAAAAGTTCTCTGGTTATAGCCGAGCTGGTTTCAGATGTAAAGCCAAGGGGCAACCGAGCATTTCTTTTACCCCACCCTGGATAAATGTGTAGTGTATGTTGGCACACCGACTCGTGGCAACTGCGCTGGTTAGCCTAGTACTGACAAGTGTAAGTCCCACAGGGCTCTGGATACAACACCCCGTAGTCCCACTGTGCCTCAGGGGAAATGGCTCCGACTAATCCCCAGCTGAGCTCAGTTACCTAGACACAAGTCACAGCTGTTTACTCCCTTTTCCCTATAATCTATGCGGTTAGATCATTCCTGGCCTGTACACATGTACATAGATGTTCTTATTTGTTACAGGAAAGGAGAGACA
Organism: Oophaga sylvatica; assembly: GCA_033576555.1. Classification (NCBI taxonomy): domain Eukaryota; kingdom Metazoa; phylum Chordata; class Amphibia; order Anura; family Dendrobatidae; genus Oophaga; species Oophaga sylvatica. The sequence goes on along the minus strand of JARQOD010000010.1, from coordinate 58,492,552 downwards.
AAGAATCCCCGTGTCCAACTTCCGTCAATTAAGTAAGTTATTAAGTGGTTTTTTTTATGTCTTGCAATATAACATACTAGCTTGAACCGTGCTAAATTTTCGCACATTGGTCGTCGGGGGCTCAGGCAATTTCAGAAAAAGCAAGCTGGTGAAATGTAAATGTATTTCATGAGATGATGAACACAGACAGGTATTTATATATGTAGCTTGGTAATACAATAAATTGGTTTGATAAGTAGAGGCCAAAAAATGTCTTCCGGTTGAGGTGTCACCTGCAGGTCATTGTTTCTTTCTACAGGTCTATGAAAATTAATGTTTAAACTGTATTTAGCGATAAAATCGTGAAAGTGTGGTTTGTTTGGCTCTTTTCTTGCTGAAGGGAGCAAGTTTACCTTTCAAATGGTGTATCATTTGTGTGTGTGGGGCGAAGAAATCAGCGAAAAAGCAGTGCATGTTTACAAATGTGTTTGCATATGTGACTCACCTGCAGTGAAGTGTGCAATCCTCCAATGTGCCTGAAATAGACTGGGCAAGCACTTGGGCAAGCTGGAAAGACCCCAAGGCAAATGTTTGGATTTGTTTGTGATGTCTGTAAGCAGCTTTGTGGTAGTGTGCTGCCACCTGCAGGTCATTTTTCCTTACTGCAGGTTTATGAAAATTAATGTTTAAACTCTATTTTGTGATCAAATCGTGGATGTGTGGTTTGTTTGGCTATTTTCTTGCTGAAGGGAGCAAGTTTACCTTTCAAATGGTGTATCATTTGTGTGTGTGGGTGCAGTATGAACAGAGATACAAAGTAATCACCGAAAAACAGTGTTTAGAAATAATAGAATAGATTGGAGTCAAAAGCTTTGCAGTGGAGAAATATCTATTAATTAATATTAATTAAATCAAATATACAGTCATGGCCAAAAGTTTTGAGAATGACACAAATATTAATTTTTACAAAGTCTACTGCTTCACTTTTTCTAATGGCAATTTGCATATACTCCAGAATGTTATAAAGAGTGATCAGCTTAACAGCAATTACTTGCAAAGTCAATATTTGGCTAGAAAATGAACTTTATCCCCCAAAACACATTTCAACATCATTGCAGCCCTGCCTTAAAAGGACCAGCTAACCTCTTTTCAGTGATTGCTCCATTAACACAGGTGTGGGTGCTGATGAGGACATGGCTGGAGATCAATCTGTCATGATTAAGTAAGAATGACACCACTGGACACTTTAAAAGGAGGCTGGTGCTTGGCATCATTGTTTCTCTCTGTTAACCATGGTTATCTCTAAAGAAACACGTGCAGTCATCATTGCAATGCACAAAAATGGCCTAACAGGGAAGAGTATCGCAGCTAGAAAGATTGCACCTCAGTCAACAATCTATCGCATCATCAAGAACTTCAAGGAGAGAGGTTCCATTGTTGCCAAAAAGGCTTCAGGGTGCCCAAGAAAGACCAGGACCGTCTCTTAAAAGTGTTTCAGCTGTGGGATCGGGCTACCAGCAGTGCAGAGCTTGCTCAGGAATGGCAGCAGGCAGGTGTGAGTGCATCTGCACGCACTGTGAGGCGGAGACTCTTGGAGCAAGGCCTGGTCTCAAGGAGGGCAGCAAAGAAGCCACTTCTCTCCAGAAAAAACATCATGGACAGACTGATATTCTGCAAAAGGTACAGGCAGTGGACTGCTGAGGACTGGGGTAAAGTTATTTTCTCTGATGAATCCCCTTTTCGATTGTTTGGGACATCAGGAAAACGCCTCATTCGGAGAAGACAAGGTGAGCGCTACCACCAGTCTTGTCTCATGCCAACTGTTAAGCATCCTGAAACCATTCATGTGTGGGGTTGCTTCTCAGCCAAGGGAATCGGCTCTCTCACAGTCTTGCCTAAAAACACAGCCATGAATAAAGAATGGTACCAGAATGTCCTCCAAGAGCAACTTCTCCCAACCCTCCAAGAGCAGTTTGGCAATCAACAATGCCTTTTCCAGCATGATGGAGCACCTTGCCATAAAGCAAAGGTGATAACTAAATGGCTCAGGGAACAAAACATAGAGATTTTGGGTCCATGGCCTGGAAACTCCCAGATCTTAATCCCATTGAGAACTTGTGGTCAATCATCAAGAGACGGGTGGACAAACAAAAACCTAAAAATTCTGACAAAATTAAAGCATTGATTGTGCAAGAATGGACTGCTATCAGTCAGGATTTGGTCCAGAAGTTGATTGAGAGCATGCCAGGGAGAATTGCAGAGGTCCTGAAGAAGGAGGGTCAACACTGCAAATATTGACTTGCTGCATTAACTCATTCTAACTGTCAATATAAGCTTTTGTTACTCATATGTTTGCAATTATTATATTTCTGTCTGTGATAAAAACATCTGTCAAACACACATAAAAACCAAAGGGCAGCAGATCATGTGAAAATATAATATTTGTGTCATTCTCAAAACTTTTGGCCATGACTGTATAAAATTACACTAATTATATACGAATATATTTATGTCAAATTTTTCAATGTATTTGTTCCAAAAAGCTGAATGGAAATGAAAAGTGAACTCGATCCAATATACCTGTTTATAGAGCTGTAACGAATGGAAGCGGAGGCAGAGGTGGTGAAGTTCACATTCATTTTTATTTTTTAATGTGGAACCTCGAGACCGCGGTCCGGGGGGCTCCGAAGGGGGCGTAACTAGTGAGCCCTGGGTACTCGTAGTAAGGCCCCTCGAACAGGACCAGAATGGAATACCCTGAGGACACAGGTGCTACCTCCAGTTAGACCCCGGACACGTGGCAGCTGTCCAGAGGGACCAAAAGGGTAACAGGTATTTACAGAGTCCGTGGAAAGTTCTTGACGGAGAAGGGTAAGGTCCTGGTCCAGAACGGATGGTAGAAGGCTGGCTTCAGTGACCTTGTCACGGTCCACGGGTACGGATGGCTGATGGCGGAACGGGATGACACTTGCGCCAGTAATAGCCGAGATTTGTCCAAGATAGCCAGATACAGGTTAGCAATGATCTGAGGAGACAAACAGTATCAGCGAAGCACAGAGACTGCAGACGCAGTGCAGACAGATCAGGAACAGAACCGGATGTAGCAATGATAGAACACGTTGCTCCGGCACTCCCCTAATGGTGGAGTGACCAGATATAGTACTGAGTGCGCAGCCATTGGTTAATTAGCTATTTCAAAAAATGCACGCTGCCCTTTAAGAGAGACGGTGGGCGCGGCCTCGCGTCCTAAGCAGATTATCTGGAGGCCTGCCAGCAGCGTGTCAGGAAGTGGAGGAGGACACAGGACGCCGAAGAGCAGCTGGGGCAGGTGAGTGAGCAGAACGGAGTGCAGAGCCAGCGCTGGGACCGAGTGTAACAAGAGCAAAGCAAAGTGTAAGGCTATGTGCACACATTCAGGATTTTTTGCGTTTTTCGGCTGCAAAAACGCGTAGGGCCTGTGCACACGTTGCGGATTCCTAGCGGCAAAACCGCTTACACAATACAACTCATTATGGCCTATGAGATTCCGCAATGCTGTGCACATGCTGCGGGTTTTTCCGCGGCGGAATCGCATCGCGGAAGAATCCACAGCATGCTCATTCTTTTTTGCGGAACTGCGGCGATTCCGCCGCCATAGGAATGCATTGAACCGATTACTTTCCGCATGTGGCTGTGCCCACCATGCGCAAAGTAAGCGGTTCATGTGCGGTTGGTACCCAGGGTCTAGAGGAGAGGAGACTCTCCTCCAGGCCCTGGGTACCATATTCATGTAAAAACAATAATTAAAATAAAAAATAGATATATTCTCACCTTCCGGCGGCCCCCGCAGCTTTCCCGCCTCTCAGCGACGCTCCCGGCCAATCCCGTTCCCAGTAATGCATTGCGAGAATCACCCCAGATGACGTCTCGCGTGATGCTACGTCATCGGGGTGATTGTCGCAAAAGACGCCTGGGAACTGGAGTGGCCGGGAGCGTCGCTGAGAGGCGGGAAAGCTGCGGGGGCCGCTGGAAGGTGAGAATATCATTATTTATTTTTTTTATTATTTTTACAATAGATCTTTTTACTATTGATTCGGCATAGGCGGCATCAATAGTAAAAAGTTGGTCACACTTGTCAAACACTTGTTTGACTCGTGGGACCAACCTGTCAGATCGCTTGTAAAACGCTAGCGTTCTGCAAGCTAATTACGCTTGCAAAACGCTAGTTTTTAGCGGGAATACGCATACCTATAATATGCGTATTTCCCGCGGCAGGGAGGTGCGGAATTGCCGCGGAAATTTCCATGGCAATTCCGCAACGTGTGCACATAGCCATAAAAAAAGCATGCAGTAAGCATCCTATTATTCAGAATGCATTCTGCAATTTTTGTGCACATGGTGCGTTTTTTTCCACGCAAAAAACGCATCGCGGTAAAAAAAAACGCAGCATGTTCATTATTTTTGCGGTAAATTTGCGTATTTCCTGCTATATTATTGACCTAGAATGTTCTGGAAAAAAATTGCTGTAAAAACGCGATAAAAATGCATGCGTATTTCCTGGGAAAAAGTCCGGTTTTTCTCTGGAAATTTCTGCAAAGATTCCTGAACGTGTGCACATAGCCTAAAAAGTAAAAGTTTTTTAAACATTCTCATACAGTACAATATATTTGTGTAGATTATTATAAAGAAATTTGTAGTGCCGTAAAGATACCTTTTTTATTTTTTCACCATAAAATTAGTAAAGTATATAAAGTTAAAATTAAATTTCTCATAATTTTGATGAATCGTGTATTCTTTTCACAGGAGATCACAGACCATGAGTACTAATAGTTTTATTAGTCATTTTGACAGGCAGAAAGCCGACTGTAATCTGGGGTTTAGTGAAGAGTATGAGGTGAGTTGTTTTTTTTTCCAGCTGTGCCTCCTATTGGTTGATTTTGTAATTTCATACAAGAGGACCTTTCGCCAGTTTTAGTATATTAATATGGAGAAATAGGGATCACTCCAGCTTCAGACGTGAATGCTCTTTAATCGTGAGTGTAAAATACAATCATGACAGAAACTCCTCCATAAAAGCTGTGACAAAGACCCAGTTTCGGGTCGAAACGCGTCGCTGTGTCTTCTACGCTACTATAGCGCATCCACTTTTATGGAGGAGTTTCTCTCCTGATTGTATTTTACACTCACGATTAAAGAGCATTCACGTCTGAAGCTGGAGTGATCCCTATTTCTTCTGGTTGAGCTGCACGTCTGATGGTCTGGACTTTACTCCACGCCTCGACTTGGTTGGTGAGCTGGCTAGGGCTTTTTGCCCCAACTTTCTTTTTTATATTAATATGGCCCCATAGTGATAGTGGCTACAGGGCTGAATAAAACATTAGCTACAGTTGATCAAAGCTTTTACGCCCAAAAAGCGGTGTAAAAGCTCTGAAAAGTCGCAAAATTTTGGTGCAACTCTGAGTTGCACCTAAATTTTGTGACACTTGCTGCTTTTATGCCAGTTTCTCCCGGCTCCGCTGAAAATGGGATTCCCTGAAGACCATGATCACTGTCAACAGTACAAACTACAGTTCTCTGATTTGGTCATAGGGGGCACCGAGTGTGCATTATATAGGGAGTTGTTAAGAAAACAGTCATGTTTTCCTTACAAAAATCAGCGCAATATTTTTCTTATAGAATAGAAAATATGCAGTATTAGATACATTTCTATGATCTGTCATCACAAGTGTTATATTTTCAGGATTTTGTTACAGAGTTATGAATTCTTCACTATTTCTAGGATTAGCGGCAAATTAATTATTATACTTGTTGACACTTTGTTTTTTCATTTAGAAATTATCATCTGTTGGCACCAAACAAACAAAATTATTTGCTGATGAAATAGAGAATAGAGCGAAAAACAGATACACCAATGTGTTACCATGTAAGTATGTGTAAGGGTGCATTCACATTTCGTTCAGGCACGCGTTCGGTGGCCTCGTTGGGGTTTACATCCGAACCCCCCTCAAAACGGGATTCGGATATATGCTCCGATGGGGCCATGGACTATAATGGTGCCGGCATGTGCTCTGACGTGCATAATTTTCGAGCGACTACTCCTAATAAAGGCAGACACTCGGACGTAGTAGACTCTGGACTTAGTAAGCAAATTTTGGCACTTGGCAGATTTTCTGTAGTAATTTCTGCAGCTAAAAATCCTTTCCTAATATTTATATAGGGTTATTTCTGCAGCATTTGATTAGATTTTTAAAAACTTTCATATGAATGGGACCATCCAGAATTAAACTAAAACGATAAGATGTAGTGGATATGCTGCGGATTTCCAAACCATTGCGTAAAGATTTCAATGCAGAAATTTGCATGCAGTACTTATTTTACATTTCCAGCTTGTCAGTTCTTTCTAAGGCCTTATTCTCACACAAGTATTTTATCAGTATTTTTAAACCAAAATAAATAGTGAAAAAAGTATAATAAAACAATTCACAGCTCTTCTGTATTTTTGAGCCACTCCTGATTTTAGCTGATCAATAATACCGACATGTCACTAAATCTTATTTGTTTTCACTGTGGACTGTACCTTTTACACAACATTGGATTAAATCTGAAGAAAATCTACATATAATAATTTGGTTTCTGCTGCACATCCACAAAAAAAAAAAATTGCAAAATCATACAAATTTGAATAACCCACGCAGAGCATTATTCATGTCATGATGCTCAGTATTAAAAATGGGCATTTTGGTCCAGATTCATCAAACTGTTTACGTCAGGAAAACTGACATAAAGCACAGCGGAGTAATTGTGAAGTCACGCAAAAATTGTGAGACTTTTGGCATTTTCAGGCAGCTTCAGCAAAATGAGCAGAGCTGGGGAGGAACTGGGATTATCTGTGGCGTGGCTGCGCCCGCCATCATATTAATTAATAGTGGTGTGCGTCTTACTCCAGAAATGTTATGAATGTCTGAATTTATTTAGTGGCATGCACCTCTGAATGACTTTGACGCATCTTATTCCTGCACACCCCTCATTAAGGCTGGCGTACGAAACACCAGTCTTATTGAATCACGGTCTATGTGTCCTACTAAAAAAATAATTACCTGTTCCTTCCCTTCCTGGGTTTGCTTGGTAGGCAAGTAAATTTTAAGACATTGAATTTTTTATTGTTGCCCAAAAAAGTATAAAAATTCCTTGCAAAATAGTTACTATTAAATATAAACAAGCATCTTTGCTGCGAGTAAATATGATCCTCTTCTGTCTATTTTTCTCATTAGATGATGTCTCTCGTGTTGTATTATCAAGTCTTGGGAACCCCACGGAAGATTACATTAATGCCAGTTACATTCCTGTAAGCATCTCAGGCTTCCATCCAACTTTCCAAAGAAATCTGTTTTGTGTGTCTGTGTATATGAATATATACGGTATATATACATATTTCCATCTTATGAATTACCAAAGTGTAATTGCAGGAGCATGCCCTGTAAGGGTATGTTCACACATGCATTTATGCTTCAGACCTCCTGCACACCGACCTCCAAATTGATATACTATGTCACCTGTCATGTTAAAAAAAAAAAAATTGTCAATCTGCAGGTATATAGTGTTAAAATGCTGCCTGACCACTGAAATCATGGCTACTGGGAGGAAGAAAATTAACTTATATCCTTTTTGCACATGACAGATTTGCTTACAACTGCTTGGCTGGTCATTCTACAGTGCAGATATTTTTTGCATCGTTTGCATGAGATTTCTTAAATTCTCAAGCACATTGCTGGCATTGTAATTTATAGCGGGTTCTCTGTCTTTTTTCACTGTGTGGAAACGTACCTGTGTCAGTAAAATACTATGACCAGCTATGGCTTCTGTCTAGAACAATTCTGTCTGGATGAAAAGCCAGGACACGGAAAGTTTTGCTACTAAGGGCAAAATCACTTATTGCAAGCGATTTTGAAAAAACAATTATTGTGCCAACTCCTCTCATCCAACAGTACAGAAAGCCAGGCCTTGTCCCCCAACATCAGGGTCTGACTTCACAAATGCTCTTTTGAATGAAGGGGAAAAAATTCCCACAGACGTTTCCAAAAACTTGTGGAAAAAGAAGAGAGGGAGCCATTATATCTACAGAGGGACAACTGTATATTAATGTCTATGGATGTGGAATGGGAGGTCAGAAAAGCTCCTTTGGTGGGTTGTTGGGTAGGGTGGCATACTTTTTTCCATATAGTGTTGATCTATACATTTTGTACAGTGTATGTTTTATTATGTTGTTCTTTTTGTCTCTTTTACAGGGTTACAATTCTACGAAAGAGTTCATTGCAACACAGGGTCCTCTACCAAGGACTGTCAATGATTTCTGGCGTATGATATGGGAAAAAAATGTTCGGGCCGTAATTATGCTCACCAAATGTGTTGAACTCGGAAAGGTAAAACAATTGAGTTAAAGCTTATGTGAATCACTTGATGTTTTTATTTTTTTAATGACTGACACATTTTAATTATATGTGAGTAGCTGAATAAGGGGATTAACAACAGTTATCGACTGATGTGACCTGCTTTGTCTACAATTATGTAAATTTATCCACAATGAATTGCGTGAAATCGTACATAAGTGCAATTTTGCAAATATTTCTCTGTCCATTCTTAGCTGTATTTTTCTAAGAGGCTACAAGAATGATCTATAGTATTGATCTATAAAGTAGCTGCATATGGTACGTGTTGCCATTATGTCTCCGATAGGCAGCGCTGTGATACATGTTGGTACTATATAAGCAACAAAGGACTAAAAGGTAACTCTTATGGTATCTTATGATATTTTAGGTTAAATGTGAAGAATATTGGCCACAGAGAAGTGCAAGGATTTATGGAAACCTTTCTATATCCATGAACGATGAAAATGTTCTACAGGACTGGACCACCAGAGATTTTACATTAGTTGATGTGAGTTACCAGACATTCTTGCTTCATATGCAGCTGGAAGAGAACAGTTGATGAAGATATAATCGCTGGAATCCCTACAGATCCATGGGACTGAATGAGGAAGCGCTCAGTCTTTGGGTCACATGACGCAGTGTGACTTGCTACTGCATATCTGTGACCGTGAAAAAGGCAATCTCTTACCATACCATACCTCTGTTGTACATGAGAAGGGGTTACATACAAAATATAAATTACAGAGAACAAACTAACAATTCCAGACCGGTACAGAAAGGACAGAGCTCTGCCTTTACGGGCTTACAGTCTAATGGGAATAATGGGAAAGGAGACAGTAGGTTAAGGGTTTTGCAGTAGTTCTGGTGGTGATGTGGTGGCACCGAGGTTATTGCAGTCTGTAAGCTTTATTTAAGAGATGTGTTTTCAAGTTCAGTCTGAAGGATCCGAATGTGGAGGATAATTAGACGTGTTAGGGCACAGAATTTCAGAGGATGGCAGACACTAGGGAGAAGTCTTGGAGGCAATTGGTTTAGGAGCGTGTAAGTGTGGAGAAGAGGAGGTCTTTAGAGCATGGTTCCCCAACTCCAGTCCTCAAGGCCCACCAACAGGTCATGTTTTCAGGATTTCCCTTGTATTGTACAGGTGATGCAATTATCACCTGGGCAATACAAAGGGAATCCTGAAAACATGACCTGTTGGTGGGCCTTGAGGACTGGAGTTGGGGAACCCTACTTTAGAGGATCGGAGGTTACGTGTTGGAAGATATCGGGAGATTAGTTCGGAGATTTACTGAGGAGACAGAATATGGACGGCTTTGTTGGTCAATGTGAGTAGTTTGAACTGGAAACGTTGGTGAATTGGCATTGAAAGGATTTGCAGTGGACGAATAGCGTGGAGAAAAGTAGATTAGTCGGGCAGCATAGTTAGGCCGGGATCACACATGCGAGGAATACGGACGCATAGCAATACATAGAGCCGCACGCTCCGCTTCTGAGGCCGGCGGCAGTGCCGGGAATTATCATGCAAGACTCGGCCGTATTCCTCACATGTGTGATCCCGGCCTTAAGGACAGACTGAAGAGGTGCAAGAGTGTTAGCTGGGAGGCAACAGAGGAGGATATTGCAGTAGTCAAGGCAGGAGATGATGAGGGCATACATTGTTTTAGTAGATTAGGGGTTGAAAAAACGACGGATTCTGGAAATATTTTTGAGTTGGAGGCAGCAGGAGGTAGCGAGAGCTTGGATGTTTAGTTTGAAAGAATGGGCAGAGTCAAGGGTAACGCCAAGGCAGTGGACTTACAGTACAGGGGAAAGCATGATGTCATGTATTGTGATAGATCAATCAGGTAGGGGGATTAAGTGATATGGAGGGAAGATTGGGTTCAGTTTTGTCCACATTGAGCTTCAGGAAGCGTAATGAGAAGGAGGATATGGCTGATAGACACTCTGGGATTTGGGACAGCAGAGAAGTGACGTCTGGGCCAGAGAGGTAGACCTGAGTATCATCATATAGGTGGTAATGGAAGCCATGGGATTATATGAGTTGTCCTAGGCCAAATCTATAGATTGGGAAAAGTACAGCAGAATCTTGAGGGACCTCGACAAAAAGAGGGTGGGATGAGGAGGTAGTGTGGAAGGGAGCGGAGACTCTAAATGTTCGATTGGAGAGATAAGAGGAGATCCAGGAGAGGGCAAAGTCTTTGATGCCAAAGGAAGAGAGGATCTGTAGTAGGACTGAATGGTTGACTGTCGAAGGCAGAGGACAGGTCTGGAAAGAGGAATATAGAGAAGAGAATTGTCTCTTAGCTTTGGCAGTTAGTAAATCATTCGTATTTATGGTCAGGGCAGTTTCTGTGGTGTGGTGGGGACAGAAGATGAATTGTAAGTCATCAAAGAATGAGATAGATGAGAGGAAAGTTCAGCATGGACATGCTGTTCGATGAGCTCGGAGACAAGCGGGAGCAGTGATATGGGGCAATAGCTGGTCGATTTCTTCAGCATAGGTGTGATCGTGGCTTGCTTGAAAGCAGAGGTGAAGGTATAAGAAGTTAGCGATAGGTTGAAGAGATGGGTTAGAGCTGGGATAAGTATGGTGGTGAGGGAATGGGATGGGGTGGCGTTGAGTGCACAATTGGTGAGGTGTGCTTTTGAGAGGAGATGAGTAAGTTCTCCTTTAGTGATGGTGAGCAGGAAGGTTATGGGAGAGGGACAGTGGTCTGTTATACATAGGAGTTGTGGCGGATGAGCAGTAAATATTTTGCTTGTTTGGTTGATCTCGTTTTTGAAATGTGTGGCAAAGTCTTCTGATGAGATGAGGGGGCTAGGAGGGGCTGTGGTAGGCAGAGGATAGATTTTAAGGTGTTGAATAGTTGGTTTGTCTTGTAGGATAAAGAAGATACAGTTGTGAAGTAGTCTTGTTTAGCAGAGGTGAGGGACGACTTGAATATGAATTTTGCTTGTTTGAATGAGGTGAAATCTTCCTGTGAGTACGTTTTCTTCCAGAGCTGCTATCTAATGACACAGTATAGTAGGCAAAACATGTTGGGGGTGCACTAAGGTGATTTCTTGTTTATTTTCATATACTCTGCGCTTGTATAAGAATGGATTTACAAACAATATACAGCAAATAAACCACAATACAGTATTGAAAACCGTTCTGATTGAGAACTTTATGACTTTAGGCCGGTACACAGTTGCATTTATTCACTATTTATTGACCCACATAGCTTTTCTTTCTGGTAATAACCCTTTAAAATATATCATGTTTAAGTTTTGATTGCTGGAGGTCCATTTCTGAAAATGGAGCCCCGTTCTCAGGATCATTGAGTGGGGGAGGATGGGATCCAGAGGTCAAAACCACAGTAATCAGTCTGTGGTTATCCCCTATCCATAACTTTTTATCCCTTTTAAGAGATGTAAATAGTTAAGAAACAAAGGTTTACTGATGCATTACCTATACAATCCAACAAAGCAGACAGATGATTTAATTACAACTAGTTCTTTGCTGAGGATTCTATAGTCATCGCCACAATGTGCTTCGACATATGCGTTATATAAATGTATATTCACAGGTATGGCTTGTGAGAAAATGGTAATTTAATTGTCACGGACAGATGGCTGAAGAATGTTTTCAAAACGCTTTATTCTTGCCAAGCTGCATATATTATCATTACTTTTGTTTCCTTTCGGGAACAGATTTGTATAAAAAGAGTAAGGCCAGAAAAAAAAAATGATGTCAGATCATGTATGTGATGATACATTAACGAAAACAAGGTTATGAATAATTTAGTGCAAAAATAAACCTATTTTATGAGAGTAATGACTTGAAGAGGATTGACTGCTATCTGGAACCTTCCTCCATGTACCACTGCATATTTACTATTTCAAACTATAGAAATCATCACTTTCTTTTGTCTTTGTATTTTTTTATATTTAGATGAAGACCAGACAGAGTAAAGTAGTCCGGCATTTCCATTTTACAGCTTGGCCAGACCACGGCGTTCCGAAGGCAACCGGTGTTCTAATAGAATTTAGAAATTTAGTCCGTGAATACGTGACGAATGACGACTCAATGCATTCACCTATAGTGGTTCACTGCAGGTATGTGCAAAGCTTGGATAATGAGGGATCATCAAATGAACATACGAGAGGACTATAAAAATTAGTCCAAGTGAAAATAGCTGGAGTTTGTTTGTTTGCTGAGGAAGCACCACTGTTATTGTACTTGGCTAGTTGCTATCAGAAGAAGGAATCAAAATTTTTGGACAAATAATCAACTATCTTACATACTCAGATGATACAACATTGATGGCAACAGGTGTAGATGGAATGAAAGACTTCTTACAAAGTGTCAAGATGGAAAGCTCGAACATAGGACTCCTACTCAAAACGAAAAAGACAAAGATATTCACTACTGCCAGGTATGACATATTTGAGAGTGACGGCGATGAACTGGAAATTGTAAAGAACTCTGATCGATGATAACTCAAGATGCAGCGACAACACCTGAAGTCAATAGGAGAATATCTATGGGCACATCAAAAGTGAACTGACTGGACAAGGTCTTCAAATTGAAGAACATTTCCCTAGCAATGAAGGCATGGCTCGTAAACAGTTTGGTCTTTTCTGTGGTTACATACGGATGTGAAACCTGGACAATATAGAAACAAAACAGAAGAAGAATCAGCGACTTCAAATTGTGTTGCTGGAGAAGGATGTGATCAAGACCATGGAAGGCAAGAAGGCCAAGCAAATCAATTTTGGAACATATCAAGCCAGACATGTCTCTGGAAGCAAGGATCACCAAGCTACGACTTGCCTACTTTGGACACCTCATACGAAGAGAGCAATCAGTGGTGAAGGACATCATGGGTTGAAGAATAGAAGGAACGAGGCGAAGAGGAAGACCATTAACCCGATGGCTTGATACTATCAAGATAACGGAGAAGAAGACCATCATAGGCCTATCAAGGCTTGCACAAGAACGGTCTTCCTACTGAGCGTTCATCCATTAAGTCGCCATGCCTCGAGGTTGGGCTTCGCGAAGGCCGTTAAATAATAATAGTAGCTGTCCGCTTCTCCAGAATAGTATTATTTGGGATTTGTATGGTGGAGTTATTTGGGCACTGTATAGAAGGGACTGTTGGGATGGTGTTTCATACTCTTTTTTTTTTTCTGCAGTCTGGAGAATTTACTGTTGATTGTCCTTGTATTTGCATTTTTTTGTATATATATTATGTCTGTATAGTTTCCCTGTTACCAGCAGACAGTTTTTTTCTCATCTAGTATCACTTTCACACAAATAGTTGTTTTGCCCATGGGCCTCCAAAGATTTGGATTGCTCACAATTACTTCCGAATTTATTAACTTTGGGCTATTAAACTATTTTGGATTTCATTTCGTTTCACAACATGCAGTATAAATGACAAGATGGTTTTAATCTGCACATCAGTATTCATATTTGTATAGCTTATATATATTTTACTACTTTTGCACAATAGAAATCCTTATAAAAATGTTTTTGTAACATACTATAAAACTTTTTTGTTTCGGCATTTTTTTTCCTTTGTTTATTATTGCGGGATAGGCAGTAGTTGTCATTTTGGAGTACATGTAAATTTTTGATCACTTTTTATTCCGTTCTTTTTTTTTTCCTCCAGTCTGGGGGTACGAAAATATTGGCATTGTTTTTAACTAACTGTGCCAGATAAAGATAGTTTTATATATCATGGATCATTAAGATTCCTGCTATAAAAATTATGTGTGCTTTATCATTTTGTGACACAATAAAGCATTTTGTAATAGGGGGAAAGGTTCATTTTTAATATTTTTATATTGAATTTACCTTTTTTTATATTTTAAATTTCTGATGAAGGCCTGAGGGTTAGGTTATAGAATGTGATATGTGGATTTGAATTATCTACACATTAAAGAATTGTCTTTTCAATCCCATATATTTTGAGTGCCAAGGTTTTCTTCAGCTTATTGGATTACACAGTTGTATCCCACCTGTACACCCAAGCTTGCAGAAGGCCATGTATCTTACGATTCCATTGATTTTTTTTCACTAGTGTCACAGATTACAAAACAATGCAGTGTATTTTTGTGAAAGAGAAATCTTCATTGTGTAATTTATCTGCAATTTATATATGCTGTTGCTGTTCCTTTTTTTAGCGCTGGAGTGGGCAGGACGGGCACTTTGATAGCACTTGATCGTATTATGAAACAAATTGAAACAGAAAGCCAAATAGATGTGTATGGAGTCGTTTATGATCTCCGGATGCATCGAGGATTAATGGTGCAAACTGAAGTAAGTGGATGACATTTTTCTGATTTCACATGCTTAGGGTCTAAGGATATACTGTATAATTACATATGTGTATTATAGAAGTAATAATCCTGATTATAGAGGTCATTAGTATAGTAGTTACATACTTGTACATAGGAGAAGTATTATAGTAGTTATATTCTTGTACATAGGGGCAGTATTATAGTAGTTATATTCTTGTACATAGGGGCAGTATTATAGTTATATTCTTGTACATAGGGGCAGTATTATAGTAGTTATATTCTTGTACATAGGGGCAGTATTATAGTAGTTATATTCTTGTACATAGGGGCAGTATTATAGTAGTTATATTCTTGTATATAGGGGCAGTATTATAGTAGTTATATTCTTGTACATAGGGGGCAGTATTATAGTAGTTATATTCTTGTACATAGGGGCAGTATTATAGTAGTTATATTCTTGTACATAGGGGCAGTATTATAGTAGTTATATTCTTGTATATAGGGGCAGTATTATAGTAGTTATATTCTTGTACATAGGGGCAGTATTATAGTAGTTATATTATTGTACATAGGAGCAGTATTATAGTAGTTATATTCTTGTACATAGGGGCAGTATTATAGTAGTTATATTCTTGCACATAGGGCAGTATTATAGTAGTTATATTCTTGTACATAGGGGCAGTATTATAGTAGTTATATTCTTGTACATAGGGGCAGTATTATAGTAGTTATATTCTTGTACATAGGGGCAGTATTATAGTAGTTATATTCTTGTATATAGGGGCAGTATTATAGTAGTTATATTCTTGTACATAGGGGCAGTATTATAGTAGTTATATTATTGTACATAGGAGCAGTATTATAGTAGTTATATTCTTGTACATAGGGGCAGTATTATAGTAGTTATATTCTTGCGCATAGGGGCAGTATTATAGTAGTTATATTCTTGTACATAGGGGCAGTATTATAGTAGTTATATTCTTGTATATAGGGGCAGTATTATAGTAGTTATATTCTTGTATATAGGGGCAGTATTATAGTAGTTATATTCTTGTACATAGGGGCAGTATTATAGTAGTTATATTCTTGTATATAGGGGCAGTATTATAGTAGTTATATTCTTGTATATAGGGATAGTATTATAGTAGTTATATTCTTATACATTAGGGCAGTATTATAGTAGTTATATTATTGTACATAGGGGCAGTATTATAATCGTTATATTCTTATACATTAGGGCAGTATTATAGTAGTTATATTATTGTACATAGGGGGCAGTATTATAGTAGTTATATTATTGTACATAGGGGCAGTATTATTGTAGTTATATTCTTAAACTTACAGTTCTGTAGTAGATGAATACTACAGTAAATGCTTGAATCAGTCTTACAGTAAGCACATTTCAAATGCAGTATGGATTATGCCTTAGCTGCACCAATTTTGCAGCAGACCTTTAATAATCCATATTTATCAATATTATTTAATCCACAGACTGTGCAAATTTAGACTAGCCGGTCTTAAAATGTGCCAGATTTATCATAGTGGTTGATGCGATTTTATAAATCGGGCACATTTTTAAACTCTCCAGTCCGTGTTTATACCACTTATTATAAATAGTTGGCTTATTTTGTGCCAGAGATTTGAACCTTGTCTGACAAAAAAAAAAGAAAAGTGTCCACAACGCTAAAAAATATGGTGAAAGCCATATGTGAAGACACGAAGGGTTGAAGGGGATGCTCTGTTCCGCTAGCCGAAATTGCATTCCTTTTACCGTGGGCATAATACTACTCAGACAAAACAGGGTGAGAGTAAAATAGTGTGGCAATAGTTTATTGAACCACAAGACAGGCAATTAACACACAGAATCAGCAAAATACCCAAGCCGTGCAAAATTACAGAGTGTCACCCTTCCGTTGACTCGCCGGGATAAGAGCAGCTGTGGCTTTAGAGCTTCCAGTGCCGACCACCCCCACCTGTGGCACGCACAGAGAGGAGGTAACGACATGCTTAGGAAGCTGACAGTCCATTGAGGTAGAAGGCCAGGTGACCGGATTGTCCCAATCCTGGCTTTCCCAAACGTATCCATGAGCTCAGGTAACTGATAGGTCCAAATCCTAAATACCCCAAATGTATCCATAAGTTCAGTGATGGTCAATGGAGCAAATCTATATTCTTTCAGCTGGGGCTGTGGTCTCCTAAGCTGACATCCTGTAGAATGTCTAATCTGTGTCCCTTGTGATGGAGCCAAGATGTCTTGGCTGCTGTTTTGTAGAGTGTTCCTGGCTGTGGTTTTGTAAAGAGTCTCTGGTTCTTTTGATCTCCGTATCTCTTGGATGCCTTGTTACAGATGCATATCCCTTTTTTATCGCTCACAACTGTTGAACTTCAAGCCATCATCCCAAGGTCAAGAGGAAGATGTGATGAAATTAACTTGTATTGTTTGAGTATTTAATTTGAATAGTTTTTACTCCTCTGTTTTGCAAGTCAACTAGCTACAGGGTTTCACACAATGGCCAATCAACAAATTATCAAACTTCCATGTTTAAAATGACCCTGCATCCCTGTCTTGCAAAGATAGCAGACAATAAGCTGTAGGAGGTGATATAAGAGGCAAACAGCCATTCAAACATATCAAAATCAACATTTAAGACTCATTTGACAAAAGTGTATGGTTCTTAGCCAACTGAAAATAGACGTCTGGATAATTAAGATTAAGGCTATGTGCACATGTTCGGAAATGCAGCGGAAATGTCCGCTACATTCCTGAAACTCCCTGCCGCGGGAAATATGCATGCATTCCATTTTGCGTATTCCCGCAAAAAAATAGCGTTTTGGAAGCGTATTTAGCTTGCAGAATGCTAGCGTTTTCCAAGTGATCTGTAGCATCGCTTGGAAAGCTGATTGACAGGTTAGTCACACTAGCTAAACATAGTGTTTGACAAGTGTGACCAACTTTTTACTATTGATGCTGCCTATGCAGCATCAGTAGTAAAAGATAGAATGCTAGAAATAATTTAAAAAAAAAAAATCGTCATATTCTCACCTTCTGGCGTCCCCCGCAGCCTTCCCGGTCCTTACCGATGCTCCCGGCAACTCCTGTTCCCAGTGATGCCTTGCGACAATGACCCCAGATGACGTCGCATCACGCTACGATGGTTATTCGCACAAGGCATCACTGAGAACGGGAGTTGCCGGGAGCATCGGTAAGGACCGGGAAGGCTGCGGTGGCCGCCAGAAGGTGAGAATATCACGATTTTTTATTTAATTATTTTTTTTAACAGGAATATGGTACCCAGGGCCTGGAGGAGAGTCTCTTCTCCTCCAGACCCTGGGTACCATCCACACATGAACCGCTCACTTTGCACATGGTGGGTATAGCCACATGCAGAAAGGAAGGCTAGTTTCACGCTAGCAGTTGACCGACCTGGGTTGGTCTGCGCACGGCCGCCGCTAAGCTCTGCCCCGGCCGCGCTTCCTCCCGATATCTCCGCCTATGGGCTCATGACCGTGCGCTGACCTGCGCCCAACGCACCGTGTTGCATTTTGGTTCGCTCGGCGTACCGTCAAAAGGACGCAAGCGCCGGCAAACGCATACCTGTGCACGGCCTGTGAACCCAATGCTAAAGATAGGGTGCGCAGGTCGCATGCAGCATCATGCGCCCGTAGGCGGAGCTATCGGGAGGCGGGGGGCGGAGCTTAGCGGCGCCTGCGCGCAGACGGATGCATGTCGGCCAAACGCTAGTGTGAAACTAGCCTAAGCGGTTCAATGCATTCCTATGTGTGCGGAATCGCCGCGATTCTGCAAAAAGAATGAGCATGCTGCGTATTTTTCTGCAATGCGATTCCGCTGCGGAAAAAATACGCAGCATTAGCATAGCTATGCGGAATGTCATAGAATATAATGGGTTGCGATGTGTAAGCATTTTTGCAGCAGTTTCGTGCTGAAAATACACGGCAAAAACGCTTACAATCCCCAACACACATAGCCTAAATGCTGTGTCGTCACATCATGTTAACCGTTTTTTTTTTTTATAAAAAATGCTCAACAATTCTTATTTATATTTTGTATTATTATTTTTATTTATAATTCATGTTTAACTTGATAATTCTCCCTCAATGTAAGCAGGCATGTACATCATAATAGATTTATTTTTGCATATCAGTTTAACTGTAAGTATATGCCATTATGATCGGGGGAGGGGGGGAATGACCCTAGGGGACCATCCTAAGGGCCCCGTCACACATAGCGACACACCAGCGATCCCGACAACGATATGCACTTGTCAGGATCGCTGGTGTGTCGCTACATGATCGCTGGTGAGCTGCCAAACAGGCAGCGATCAGGACAGCGACACTGCGGGTAACGTCGCTTAGTTCCCCGCAGTGTACGTTGGATACCAGCCCGCTGGTGCAGGGAGCTGGTAACCAAGGTACACATCGGGTTTCCAGGCGCTGCGCGGCACCTGGAAACCCGATGTGTACCTTGGTTACCAGCTGATCGCTGGTCTCCTGCCTGCCACACGCAGCGATGCGTGCTGGCCAGCAGGAGACCAACGATCAAAAAAATGTCCAGGACTTTCAGCGACGATCAGCGATACCCAGCAGGGGGCTGATCGTCGCTGAATGTCACACACAGCGATATCGCTGGGGAGATCGCTGTTGCGTCACAAAACTAGTGACTCAGCAGCGATCTCGTTAGCGAGATCGCTGTGTGTGACGGGGGCTTAAGAAGGAAGGGTTTGCAGTGCTGGCTTCCCTTCCTAATTTTTCCCCCACGCCCCGTGGCTGTGTTGGGAACTGTAGCACATCTTCACTTGACTTCATGTGCAGGGAAGCATTAGATTAGATGGTGTATTAACCAGTGCTTAATCCCCTATATTCCCAGGATCTGGAGGGGTAGATTCAATCCGTTGCACCTTAAAGGTTTGTATCTAACAGTTTATCATTCGTTTACATTGCAGAGCCAATACGTTTTCCTAAACCAGTGTGCACTGGATATTATCAAGGCTCCGAGGATGAATGATCCAGATCTGATTTACCAAAATGCGTCAGCGATCTCTCAGAATATGAGTACTTCTGCTTTTAAAAAGACAAACTTTTAATCAAGGAACTTCTCAGAAAGAAGGTTCTGGGGATTTCTGGATTTACAACTATCATAGGACCAAGAAGGGAATTGCACTATGAACAATTAATTTTTTATATTTTTGGCCAAAGAATACAAGACATAGATGTAATATTACATCTGCTGGATAGATATAGTATATCTTATGTTAAAAGGGCAAAGATATGTAACAATCCATTGGCCATTGCAGTGCCTACAAATGTTATACATGTATGACATGCCATGACATTTTGATCAAATCTAATTTTTTACATGGTAGATCATTTTTAAATATTGTGAAATAATTGCAAATTTGTGCAAAATCCTACATATACATGATGGACATTTATTAAAGCCTGTGTGAAGGAAATCTAGGTGTCCCTTATAGCAACCATGACAATTTTAGATGTTGTTATTGGCTAAACCTTTTTTACTTGCACTAGTGTTTTTATTGAACATAATTAGATTTTTTTTTTACAAAAAAGTTTTGTAACATCCTATGGAATACGCATATGGATATTTTATTGTATAAATTTTATGTGTTTATTTTCAGTTTCTGCGACTCTGTCTAGCAATGAAAATTGCAGATTTATGCAAAAGTGATGACCATTATTGTACCTTTTTAAAACTGTGGAAGATTTTACTCAGGGTATTTCTTGCACTGAACCCATGTAATTTATAAGATGGAAAAGTTTTGGATTGTTGTAAATGTGTATATAAGTGAAAAACTATTTTCTTATTTTTTTTGTACATACCAGAATGTGCTGTATGGGAATCTGGTTGTAGAACTGCTGTAGTCAGGGGAAAAAGCCTCTGGATAATATGCTGCACTAGAGAATTAACAGGACCGCTCCACTTTAGTATGTAGTAATGTTCGTCATGTCTTTCAAGTGATGACAGGTTTTACTTGCACATTCTTAACAATACGCCAATTATTTATTTTCTGAAAAAGATCTCTACTAATATCCACATCTTTATGAACCTCCATGATACAGAGTGGACATCGCCTTCAAATTGACTTCATCCTGATTACAACTTTCTTTTTCTAATGTTGTTAAACCACATTAGATTTATTGTATCTGAAGGAACCTTCGTTACATTATATTGCTGCTATCATTTCTATATGGTGGTGCCATAATCAAAAGCGGCCCGCAGTTCGTTTATTGACACGTTACGTAAAAATCAAGTGAACTTATAAAAAGCATTAACTTCTCTTCCATTTTCTGAATGTTACCAGAACAAGATGCTAGCGCTAACTCTGGTTTTGGTCGTCTTTTTATTGTAAAGAATGGATTTTATATATATAATATATATATATATATATTTATATATTTATATAATATTATATTATATATATCATTTTTATAGGAATTGAGTATCATAGTGATAATTATGCACAAAGGTGTCGGAAAACTTGAAAGATTATATATTTTATGTTATTTAATATGTAAATGATCCGTCATGTGATTTTTTTTTTTTTTATTTTGTTAAATATTCTTTGACCTAAATGTAGTTTTATTAATTTAAATGCAGTGAAGGAGCTGATAATGTAAAGAATGGATAATGCGCTCCAATAGTTTAAGGAGTCGAACAGGAGTCAAATGTGAAATCTGTCATACACTGTTACTGAACCAGCAATAAAGGTGTCCTGATCTTATGTCCTTTTTGTTTTTCTTGTCCCTCTTGTGTAGGAACTACTGAATCTTGAAGGAAGTACGGTATGTAGCCTGAGAAGGGTGCAGAGGTTACAGTCATACCCTGCGCTTGTACAACATTTGATAAGCGCAGTATTATACAGGAGTAGTGCTGAGGTGCGATGGGATGATAAATGCACAATAGTGTAATAACCATATAGTTATTATAGATGATATGTATAGATCCGGAGCCCAAAAGTCTTCACGCTGTGCCCTCATTCCCCTCCCGCAAAGTAAAATCTTAAAGTGGGGTCCAATACAAATATATCTGACCTTCTTCTGCTTTTAAAGAACCATTACACCCATTTTTATATTTAGATGCAATCAACAACATTTTATTACATTTATTTCCTAAAACACCAAATATTTCACAGCTCTGTACAGAAATGTTCATTGGTCTCTACAGTACTTCTTCCTAATGGGCTCTATCATTTAAACCCTGTGCAGTTGGAGGACCACCGTGCTGCAAAACATTAGTGATAACCACTGAGCCCACCATACCTTCCTTCAACAAACCTAGACATTTTGCTTCTGTGCCCCACTCAATTCTCCATGAAAACTAAAAAATGACTAATGAAGGGAGCACTTGTTTCCCTTAATAGATCCCTTTATCAGGTGTTCATTTAATCTGAGAGCACCATGATGTAGGGGCAGAGACCTTAGGTCCAGTGATGTATCACGTATTAGGCTGTGTTTTGTAGTTTAAATAATCTCCTGGTGATAAAACACTGATTTTTATCACTACAGTGCTAGGTTTTTCGTGCCTCGCCGCCAACATTGATTAGCAGCTGTCTGTCAATATAAAGTGCACTGAAAGCAGCCAATCAGTAGTGTGGATGTGGTTATACACAGCTCAGCATTGCAAGCTCTGCTATATCAGCAGCAGAAAAAACTGTGATTCTATCAAAACTGCTGCACACAGTAATCTAAGTGACACATCACTGGAATCAGAATCTCTATTCCCACATCATGCTGCTGTCAGATTACATATCAAAAACCTGCTGATAGATTGCCTTTAATAGATAAAATCTTCCTTTTCTGTCAAGCGCCCACTAGTAAACTTAATCAATAATGTGTTTTACAGTCTATTTTATGTTGCCCATACAATCCATAAACGCAAAGTTGCAATAAGTTGTATCTATAACTCTATTAACCCCTTAGCAATTGCTGATACACTTTAAAACGGCGGCTGCTAAGGGGCCCTATTCCCTCATTGCTGTTTTAAAACGGGAATAAGGCTGTAGCGTCCCCAGAGTCAGAAAATCTCCAGATTCTCGGCTACCGGGGGTAACTGAGACCCTGGGGAACATGATTTTTCGGTCCTCGATCACAAAAAAAAAAAAAATGTGCCCACTGTTACAATGATTTTTCTCTCTTCTAACATGCTATACATGTCAGAGGATAGAGAAATGATGCCCCCCCGAGACCTCTCTGGTACCTCCGCCATCCCCAAGCCATTATAATCACCCTTTTCCTAATTAAAAAAAAAATGGTGGGCGCATATGCAGTGCGCCCACCGAGATCTGCCGGCCGTTACCCGGCAGCAATAGAACGTTTTTCCTGTTGGTTCCTTTTGATCACTGTGATAGACCCTATCACAGTGACCAAAAGAAAAAAAATAAATCAAATCCCCTTTGTCACCCCCTTAGTCAGATAAAAACTATAAAATAAAAAAATTACATTCTTTGCAGTTGAGGTTAGAATTGGGGGTTTTTCAAAAGTTAAAAAAAATATATATATTACGATACGACAGCTAGTGTTTAGCGCAAGTGCTATTCCAGTTTGCATCGGATGCTTGGGTATGCACAGATTATCGTGAATCCACACATTTTTTGGGGGGGTGTCTAACATCCGCAAAACATGTGCAGGGACTTGAGCATGTCACTCGAGCACTTGCGATATTCGGTGCATACCCAAGCACCCAATGCAAACTGGAGTAGCAAGCACTTGTGCTCAACACTAATGACGACATATTCAATATGACGACCTAATGTTATCAAATTCTGTGTCGTACCTGTGGCTTCAAAATGCTCACTATACCCCTGGATAAAATCCTTGAGGGGTGTGTTTTCCAAAATGGAGTCACTTGTGAGGGGTTTCCACTGTTTAGGCTCATCAGGGGCTCTCCAAACACGACATGGTGTCTGCTAATTATTTCAGCAAATTTTACATTCAAAAAGTCAAATGGCGCTCCTTTGCCTTCCGAGCTCTGCTGTGTACCCAAACAGTAGATTTCCCCCACAAATGGGGTATCGGCATATTCAGGAGAAATTGCACAACAAATTTTTTGGTCCATTTTTTTCCTGTTACCCTTGTGAAATAAAAAAGTTTGGGTCTAAAGTACAGTTTTTCTGAAAAAAAATTAAATGTTCATTTTTTCCTTCCACATTGCTTCAGTATTTGTGAAGTAACTGAAGGGTTAATAAACTTCTTGAATGTGGTTTTGAGTACCTTGAGGGGTGCAGTTTTCAGCTGCAGATGAAGGAAGGGAGACACACTAGGCATTACTAGTGGGTAGGCGGAGCCCCAGATAGGATTGACACCTCAGATTAAAAAGAGTGTTGACCGGCCCCTCCAGCTCGGGCTCCTCCTACTCAGCTCTTCAGTCTGAAATTTGAGGTCTCAGAGGATGGTCGCTGCTGGAAGCAGCTCCTCAGAAGATTTTATTATTTTTTTATCGGACAAGAGACTTGGATCACCAGAGTGGTCTAGAGGTCTCAGGGGTCTCAGCGCTGCTGGACCCCAACCTCTCCCTTGGCGGATCTGTATTACCCTAATGGTGGTCGCTGCAGAACCCTGCCGGCCCGGGGGGGTGAGGATGGCTTCCCTGGCGGGGGCGCAAACTGCGCACAGGGGTCACTGCGCCCCCCGCCCTGGGGGGAAGCACGGGCAAGCGCCAGAAACCCCTGGGGGTCCCTGTGGCGCTCGGCTGGTGAGTACTCCACATTTTTATTAAAGATGTGTGTGAGTGATTTAGCGGTTGCTGCGGCAACCGCTGTACAGTATACATGCCGGTGACTCTGAGGAGAAGAGGAGTGCGCGCTTTTTTATTTTTGAATTTCGCGCCGCTCTGAGGGGAAGAGAGAGAGAGGAGTGCGCGCCTTTTTTATTTTTGAATTTCGCGCCGCTCTGAGTGCGCGCTTTACTGCAGCCTCCATTTTCGGCTCCTCTACATGGAGCACATCGGAGGCAGAGCGCGGCGGCCATTTCATGACAGGCTGAAATCGCTCCCCTCCCCTCCCGGCAAGAACGTGACCAGCTGGGTGAGTCGCTTCTAGCCCGCGGGCAGAAGCTTAACCCCTTCACCCCCACAGCGCAGGCGCCTTCTGGGGCACTAATGAGTGACAGATTGCGCGGTCCTGCGGCTGTTATCGCATAAGGGGCTCACACACTCTTTTCAATATTAATAAAGAGGTTGTGGGGAGCCTGCGATATTATTATTATTATTATTATTGCCACTAACGTTTCCGCTAACGATCCTGATAACGACGCATACTAATGCAATCGTTTGTGTGATCTTTTTTAATGTCGCTAGTAGCTGCCAATCTGAGCGATCTCATTAACATCGCATAAGCGGTTAGCGATCCCCTTAATGACTTTGGCGGTCATTGCGATATACAAAACAGCGCAATTTTTTAGCGATTTTGTGGAACGTTTTTTCTGTATAGTGTGGCATAACTGTCCTGCAGCTGCGACCTTATAAGAGGCGCTTGAGGCTCGCACACCCTTTTCATTATCAAGGTTGTGGGGAGTCTGCTACTTTAACCCCTTCTTAGGCGGATAACTCTTAATGGGGGACAGCTGGGGTAGCTCTCTCTTTAAGAGCTTTAACCCTTCAGCGTTTGTTTTTTTCTTTAAGAAACACTGTTCTGGTTACTGACAGGTTTAACCTGCCGTATACTATGCAAGGGCAGTCCATTTCCCAGATCCGCTACAGGATCAGTCTCGCGTATCTGACACGCAGACCTCGACTCATGCGCAGCGGTCGAAAGTTCCAGTGGTGTCAAAATGGAGGTCCTCACTAGTTTTTATTGATGGCCTGTCTGACCTTCTAGGTTATTGGGTGTCAGCTACATCCTCTCAAGGAAGCGACACAAATCGGTGCCTTCCTTCTCGCGTAGCGAAGATGTCCGATTCGGACAAGGAAGATCGGCAGGGACACTCTGCCTCTCTCATGGGCCGTACTAAGATTTCTCCATGAGGGCGTTACAGTTACCGGAGGAGGTAACTAGACGTCCTGGTAAGTCGGCCCGGATGTTTCAGGAGTCGCATGGGTCGCGACGGCTTTACAAACTGTTTCCGTTTTTTTTTACGGAGTTGATTGTTAATTGGACCCCTTCTCCTGAAGTGAATGTCCCTTTACCCCAGCTTAGCAAATCTTCCTGGTAAAGGGAAGGCGAGTCTGCAACCCGCTGGACAGAAAAACGGAGATGGCAACAATATCCATCTGTGAGGCCGCAGGTCATGGATTCGGTATTAAGGATGTACTTGTAAAGTTTCCCTGAGCCGGTTGGACCGTCTAAGGACGGGATCCCCTCTTTCGAGGTAGATGGGCTTGTCAAGTTGAAGGATACTGCGTCACTGCTATCCAGGGCGCAATCCTCGGCAGTCACAGTCAGACTCTGTGGCTTGGACAGTGGACGCGGTTTCCAAGCAGGGTTTGCTATCTTTAGCTTAGGAAGTGGTCAGCTATTTGAATCTGACCTCACGGAGCTGTGTTATGTTTCGGTAGCTGAGGAGTGCAGGCAAAAAAGGCAATACACCAGAGCAGTTGGAATCTATGAGATTGCAGTACCCTGACTAACCACCACAACTAGAGGCAGCCGTGGAGCGTTCCTACGTTGGTCCTAGACGCCTCGTCACAGCCTGAGAAACTAACTACACCTAAAGATAGAAAGAGGAAAGCTATCTGCCCCGGAGCAGAACCCCAAAGATAATAGAAAGCCCCCAAACATGTAATGGCGGTTAGATAAGAAGAAATACTGACACAGACAGAAAATAGTATGAGCAAACGTTGGGGCCCAAACTATCTAAATAGAAAAGGATAGGAAGGGCACTTACTGCAATCCCAAAAAACCCTGAAAAGCACCAACTTTACTAATTTCAAAAACACCTGAGATCACACGACCTCTACCACCTAAATTAGTTCTCTGGTGTAACAAAATCAAAACAGCAGCCACTGAAAAAACTGGAAAAAGCAAAAGTACAAACATCAGTGGCTGAACTAAACTGAGACGGCAAAAGCCCCCGGAGGGGACCCTGAAGGCCCCCACAGAAGTGCAGGACAAAATGCAAAAATCAAGCACAAAAACAAAAAGAAGAAAATGTCTTATCTGTTAGCAGGAGATGCAGACACGACACAGCAGGCTACAAGGGAAACAGGAATCAAGGATTGAGACCAGAACAATTGATCACCGGCAACCCTGATGGGAAGGTGACTCCCTTATATAAGACCAGTCAGTAATACCTGATTCCCAATCCTCACAATCTTCACAATCTTCACTGGACAGACCAGCACCGCTTGTAACCACCAGAGGGAGCCTCTGCTCAGAACTCATCCCAAGCCCACTCACAACAGTACCCCCCCTTGAGGAGGGGTCACCGAACCCTCATTTGAGCAACCAGGTCGGTCAGGATGAGTTCTATGGTACGCACGGATGAGTCTCCTAGCATGGATGTCCGAAGCAAACACCCAAGAATTGTCTTCCTGACCATAACCTCTCCACTTAACCAAATACTGGAGTTTCCGTCTAGAAAAACGAGAATCTAATATTTTCTCAACCACATACTCCAGATTGCCCTCAACCAAAACAGGGTCAGGAGGCACAGCAGCAGGAACCACTGGCTCAACAAACCTCTTCAACAAGGACTTGTGGAACACGTTATGGATCTTAAATGTCCCTGGAAGAAGCAAACGAAAAGAAACAGGATTAAGAATCTCCATGATCTTATAAGGTCCAATGAACCTAGGCTTAAATTTAGGAGATGCTACTCTCATAGGAATATTTTTTGAGGACAATCAGACCAAATCCCCTACTTTAAACCGAGGACCATCAGTCTTATGCCGGTTAGCAAACCGCTGGGCCCTCTCCTGAGAGAGGGACAACCTCTCCACTACCTGGTCCCAAATCTGTTGCATACGCTCCACAACAGAGTCAACACCTGGACAGACAGAAGCCTCTGTCTGTCCTGAAGAAATCGAGGGTGAAACCCAGAATTACAGAAAAACGGAGACATCAAAGTGGCAGAGCTAGCCCTATTATTAAGAGCAAACTCAGCCAAAGGCAAAAAAGAGACCCAGTCATCCTGATCAGCAGACACAAAGCATCTTAGATAAGTCTCCAATGTCTGGTTTGTTCTCTCAGTTTGACCATTGGTCTGAGGATGAAATGCCGAGGAGAAAGACAATTGAACACCCAGTTTAGAACAAAAAGTCCTCCAAAATCTGGAAACAAACTGGACTCCTCTGTCAGACACTATGTTCTCAGGAATGCCGTGTAAACGAACCACGTGCTGAAGGAACAACGGCACCAATTCAGAGGAGGAAGGCAACTTAGGTAATGGCACAAGATGTATCATCTTGGAAAACCTATCACAAATCACCCAGATGGCGGTCATTCTCTGAGAAACAGGAAGGTCGGAAATGAAATCCATAGAGATATGGGTCCATGGTCTCTTGGGCACAGGCAATGGCATCAACAAACCACTAGAGCGAGAGCAAGGCTTGGAGCGAGAGCAAGTCCCGCAGGACTGCACAAATTCCCTGACATCACGAGACAAGGTAGGCCACCAAAAGGACCGACTAACCAAGTCTCTGGTACCAAAAATTCTGGGATGCCCAGCCAACGCGGAACAATGAATCTCAGACATCACACTCTTTTTCCACTGGTCCGGGACAAACAATTTTCCAACAGGGCAGCGCTCGGGCCTATCCTCCTGACACCCCTCCAGAGCAAGTCTCAAATTAGGTGAGATGGCGGAAAGAACTACACCCTCTTTCAAAATAACAGAAGGATCAGATAACTCAGGAGAGTCCGCAAGGAAGCTCCTCGAGAGGGCATCCGCCTTAACATTCTTAGTGCCAGGAAGAAAGGAAACCACAAAATTAAAACGTGTGAAAAACAAGGCCCACCTGGCCTGTCTAGGATTGAGTCGCTTGGCAGATTCCAGATAAACCAGATTCTTATGGTCCGTAAGGACCACCACCTGATGTTTGGCTCCCTCCAGCCAATGTCTCCACTCTTCAAAAGCCCACTTCATGGCCAATAACTCCCGATTACCCACGTCATAATTACGTTCAGTAGGAGAAAATTTTCGAGAGAAAAAGGCACAAGGGTTACTTTTAGAGGTCTCTGGATCTTTTTGGGACAAAACGGCACCTGCCCCAATTTCAGAGGCATCAACCTCCACCTGAAATGGCAGAGAAACATCAGGCTGCCGTAGAACAGGAGCAGAAGTGAATCTCTGCTTAAGTTCCTGAAATGCAGAGACTGCCTCAGGAGGCCAATTCACCACATCAGAACCCTTTTTGGTCAAATCAGTTAATGGTTTAACAATAACCGAGAAATTACCAATAAATTTACGATAAAAATTGGCAAAACCCAAAAATCTTTGAAGAGCCTTTAATGAAGTAGGTTGGACCCAATCACAGATGGCCTGAACCTTGACCGGGTCCATTTCAATAACAGATGGGGACAAAATGAATCCCAGAAATGAGATCCTCTGTACGCCAAAAAGACACTTTGATCCCTTCACATACAGAGCATTCTCTCTCAAAATCTGGAATACAGTCCGAACATGTTTCACATGAGAGTCCCAGTCATTAGAAAAAATCAAGATATCATCCAAATAAACAATCAGAAATTTATCCACAAAATCCCTGAAAATGTCATTCATGAAGGACTGGAAGACAGAAGGAGCATTAGTGAGCCCAAAGGGCATCACTAGGTACTCAAAATGCCCCTCAGGGGTATTGAATGCCGTCTTCCATTCATCCCCGTGCTTAATGCGAATAAGGTTATATGCCCCCTGAGGTCAAGCTTGGTAAACCAAGTAGCGTTTTTCACCCCGGAAAACAGGTCAGAAATCAAGGGTAACGGGTATTGATATTTCACAGCAATATTGTTCAAAAGACGATAATCAATACACGGCCTTAATGAACCATCCTTTTTGGCCACAAAGAAAAAACCGGCACCTAAGGGTGAAGAGGATGGTCTGATATGACCTTCTCCAATGACTCCTTGATATAAGACCGCATAGCGTCATGTTCAGGTACAGACAAGTTAAAAAGGCGACCTTTAGGGAATTTACTACCAGGCACTAATTCAATAGCGCAGTCATAGCTCCTATGGGGAGGCAAGGATGCAGATTTACTTTCGCTAAATACATCAGAAAAATCAATCAAAAAGTCAGGAACATCCTGAGCCTGGGGGGAGGCAGAAAAAACAGGAGTGTTGGTATTAACACATTGGCAGCCCCAACTGGTTACAGACACAGATTTCCAATCCAAACAGGATTATGAGACTGTAACCAAGGGAAACCCAGTACGATAATATCATGCAGATTATACAGAACCAAAAATTTGCAGCACTCTTGATGATCAGGTTCAACCCTCATTATCACCTGAGTAGAGAACTGAGGTTTATTCTCAGCCAAAGGGGTAGAATCGATCCCCAGTAGGGGAATAGACTTCTGTAGGGGTATCAAGGGAAACCCACAACGTTTAGCAAAATCATAATCCATCAGGTTAATAGCTGCTCCAGAATCAACGAAAGCCTGAGCAGAAAATGAGGACAGAGAGCATATCAGAGTGACAGTTAATAAAAACTTAGTCTGAACACTACCCAAGACAACTGAGCGTGCAAAACGTCTTCCCCGCTTAGGGCAGACTGAAATAGCATGAGAGGCATCACCACAGTAGAAACATAACCCATTGCGCTTTCGAAACTCATGACGCTGTGCCCCAGACACCACTCTATCACACTGCATGGATTCAGAAGCAGGTTCACAAGGCAACACTATTCCACGCATACTTCTCCGCTCACGCAAAAGTCTGTCAATTTGAATCGCTAATGACATAGAATCATTGAGACCAGAGGGGACAGGGAATCCCACCATAACATCCTTTACATTATCTGACAGAACCTTCCGAAAAAGGGCCGCCAAAGCGTCGTCATTCCACTTGGTCAGGACTGCCCACCTACGGAATCTCTGACAGTATATCTCAGCATTCTCAAGCCCCTGATTTAATGCCAACAAGGCTTTTTCAGCTTGATCAGTGACATTAGGCTCATCGTACAATAACCCCAAAGCCTGAAAAAATGCATCAACATCACTCAAAACAGGATCCCCAGGTGTCAGGGAAAAAGCCAATCCTGAGGATCGCCGCGCAGGAGAGGTTATGGTCAGGAAGACAATTCTTGGGTGTTTGCTTCGGACATCCATGCTAGGAGACTCATCCGTGCGTACCATAGAACTCATCCTGACCGACCTAGTTGCTCAAATGAGGGTTCGGTGCCCCCTCCTCAAGGGGGGGGTACTGTTATGAGTGGGCTTGGGATGAGTTCTGAGCAGAGGCTCCCTTGGTGGTTACAAGAGGTGCTGGTCTGTCCAGTGAAGATTGTGAGGATTGGGAATCAGGTGTTACTGACTGGTCTTATATAAGGGAGTCACCTTCCCATCAGGGTTGCCGGTGATCAATTTTTTCTGGTCTCAATCCTTGATTCTGTTTCCTTGTAGCCTGCTGTGTCGTGTCTGCATCTCCTGCTAACAGATAAGACATTTTTTCTTTTTGTTTTTTCTTCAGGGACATTTAAGATCCATAACGTGTTCACAGTCCTTGTTGAAGAGTTTGTTGAGCAGTGGTTCCTGCTGCTGTGCCTCCTGCCCCTGTTTGGTTGAGGGCAATCTGGAGTATGTGGTTGAGAAAATATTTAGATTCTCGTTTTTTAGACGGAAACTCAGTATTTGGTTAAGTGGAGAGGTTATGGTCAGGAAGACAATTCTTGGGTGTTTGCTTCGGAATTCCATGCTAGGGACTCACCCGTGCGTACCATAGAACTCATCCTGACCGACCTAGTTG
Source organism: Oophaga sylvatica (assembly GCA_033576555.1). Lineage (NCBI taxonomy): Eukaryota > Metazoa > Chordata > Amphibia > Anura > Dendrobatidae > Oophaga > Oophaga sylvatica. Next base: position 58,461,001 of record JARQOD010000010.1, on the reverse strand, counting down.
TCAAATGAGGGTTCGGTGACCCCTCTCAAGGGGGGTACTGTTATGAGTGGGCTTGGGATGAGTTCTGAGCAGAGGCTCCTCTGGTGGTTACAAGAGGTGCTGGTCTGTCCAGTGAAGATTGTGAGGATTGGGAATCAGGTGTTACTGACTGGTCTTATATAAGGGAGTACCTTCCCACAGGGTTGCGGTGATCAATTGTTCTGGTCTCAATCCTTGATTCTGTTTCCCTTGTAGCCTGCTGTGTCGTGTCTGCATCTCCTGCTAACAGATAAGACATTTTCTTCTTTTTGTTTTCTTCTTCCAGGGACATTTAAGATCCATAACGTGTTCCACAAGTCCTTGTGAAGAGGTTTGTTGACCCAGTGGTTCCTGCTGCTGTGCCTCCTGACCCTGTTTTGGTTGAGGCAATCTGGAGTATGTGGTTGAGAAAATATTAGATTCTCGTTTTTCTAGACGAAACTCCAGTATTTGGTTAAGTGGAGAGGTTATGGTCGGGAAAAGGACAATTCTTGGGTGTTTGCTTCGGACATCCATGCTAGGAGACTCATCCGTGCGTACCATAGAACTCATCCTGACCGAACTGGTTGCTCAAATGAGGTTCGGTGACCCTCCTCAAGGGGGGGTACTGTTGTGAGTGGGCTTGGGATGAGTTCTGAGCACATTCTTCACTGGACAGACCAGCACCGCTTGTAACCACCAGAGGGAGCCTCTGCTCAGAACTCACCCCAAGCCCACTCACAACAGAGCTGATTGCCAAGGCAAAGGCAAAAGAAACAGCTTTACCGCAGCGCAGAGCTGTGACTTCTGCGTCTGGCAGGACTAGTGCCGGTAGTTGTCGGCGGTCCTTTCGGTTCAAGGGATGATCCGGCCAACCTTCTGGGGGTTTGGGTCGTCTCTCTCTTTTTTTTAAAAAAAAAAAAAAAGGAATTCTCAGAAATTCCCCATACCCTGGAAACAGAACTTCTGTTAAGACAGAAGCTGGCAAAAAAACCCGCATCTGGGTCTCACTCGAGCGCTCTCGAGTGGGGGGTCGTTTACTCCAATTCAAACCGACTTGGTTTCCCGTGTGTCGGACGCCTGGATGACACAGGTTGTGTTGGCAGGCTACTTCATAGAGTTTCTTTCTCGACCCCGGACAGTTTTTGCCAATCTCGCATTCCGTCAGAGCCGAACTATTTGCCGTTCTACTACGAGAGGTCGATTCCCTTTCTGCAGAAGGGTGTGGTGATACCGGTTCGCAGAGGACGGGGAAGAGGAATTTTATTCCAACCTCTTTGTGGTCCCCAAAAAGGAGGACAAATTTCGCCCTATTCTGGATCTCAAAGATTGAATCGACATGTCTACACCCGACAATTTCAATGGAGTCGTTTCGCTCGTTGTGGCAGCCCTGTCGCAGAACGCCGTTGGAAGGGCTCACGGCGCTTCCTTCGTTTTGCCATAGGTCAGGACATTGCCAGTTTGTGGCTCTGCCATTCGGCTTGGCCTCGGCGCCAGAGTTTTTTCAAAAATTCTGGTACCCCTCATGGCAATTCTTCAAAGAAGGGGGTTACGATTTTTCCTACCCGGACGATCTCCTCAAAAGGAGGGGGAGGGGTAACGGCTCGCAATCTATCCTTCAGCTCCTGGAGGATTTCGGGTGGCTGGTTCAATTGGGAGAAGTCGTCTCTGGAACCGTTGCAGTCATTCTGTTTTTGGGAATGCATTTCGACACGGTACGGACGGTGGTGTCCCTTCTTTCCAGACAAGCGGGCATGTCTATTCCGACATGTACAGATTATGAAGTCTGCGGACAGAAATGTCCTTCGGAAGTGTATGCGCCTTCTGGTTGTGGTGGCGTTCATGGAGACATTCTTTGTCCAATTTCATTCCAGGGCCCCAAAAGGTCATTCTGAGTTTTGGGTCGATGCATTTTCTTGGATTAAAAGTCATCATTTTAAGGGGGTGCGAGAATCCCTGGGATGGTGGTTATTTTCCAGGGGTTCCCCTGGGGAAATTTTTTTTTCCCCTCGGGTGGTCGTCTAACCCCCGACCCCAGCCTGACGGGGGGGGGGGGGGTGTTGAACGATTTTGGATCCAGGGGTATGGTCTCGGAGAGTTTTTTCCCCCGATAAACATCGGAAATTTTGAGGGCAATTTTCCTTTCCCCCCCTCATGGCGGTTCCTTAAGCGGTCTCCAGCCCGAGTGCAGACAAAAACACGCGGGGTTGGTATATCCCCCAAGGCGGGACAAGGAGCTCCGGCTTGTGGAGGTGTTCGGTTCTGTTATGGGCGAGCCAAGGGGTTCCCCAGCTATCTTGGATGCACTTCAGGGTCCAGAATACCCGGCGGCTTCCTCGTCCGGAGATGGCCCTGGAGTCTTCACCCAAAAAATTTTTGCACTGCTGTTTTTCTTGGGGGAAAACCCCCCAAAAGTGGATTTGAGGGGCCCCGGGGTTTATGCCAAACTCCCCACCTTATGTCCAGGTACAAGGCCCCCAAGGTATAGGGGGTTCTTGGTGGCTCCTGGGACCATTTCGAGTAGTTAGTGTTTCCGCCATATCTTTACTTTTGTGCTGCGTCGGTCAGATGGAGAGAATTGGTATGTTGTAGTCCGGTTTTGGGGCCGGAGGAGTGGTTTTCGACACTGGTGTCGTTTTGGGGGGCACCCCCATTCCACTTTTTCCTGCCGGACTTTTAAAACCGGGGCCCTTTTCGTCATCCGGATTGAAGTCTCTGCTTTTTTACGGCGTGGCTCTTGAGACCGAAATATTCCGTAGGGGGTTTTTTTGGAAGCATTCCCTTGGAGCTCCCCGGGGCCCCGGTTACTAAAATTTATAAAGACGGGGAAAAACCTTTTTTTGTGGGTTCGGGTTTTTTCAAGGAATCGAGGATTTTTTCCTTTCCCCCAATTTTTTGGCTTTGCTGCAGTCGGGTGGACAAAGGTTTGGAGTTAGCACTCTGGAAGGCGGTTTTTGCCTGTCCTTGTGTTTGGAAAAGGTACCCCGGTAGGGACGTGCTTTTTCCTTTTTTTTTTAGGAGTAACCTCAGTTCCCCCCGGGGAAAAGGCCCCGGCTCCTTGGCGCCAAAACCTTGTTTTAGGTCTTCAGCATGTCCTTTTGAGCCTAGGGTTTGTGATTTCTTTACTTTCTTAAAAAGGTTCCTTTTTACTGGCGGTAACCTTTTAAAAGGGTTTCGATTTTGGGGTTTTTTTCCCCTCGCCCCCTTTTCCCCCGGGTTTTCCCGGGGTCGAGTAGGCTTCGCACTCGGGGGGGATTTTTTAACAAGGGTGTCGCAATTTCATGAAACCCGAATTGTGTTCTTCTTTTTTCCCGGGCCAAGAATGAAAGGAACGGGACTTCCCAAAAATTTTGGTTTTGTGCGGCCTTAAAGTTCTTTTTGTTGTCATTCAAGGTTTCAAAAAGTAGACCCCCCGTTGTGATTACAGAGGTGTAGGCGTGGTCATCGGCTTCCAAGGCCCTTAGTCGTTGAATTTGGTCGGCATTTTGGAGGTTTACCACTTAAAGGCGAACCTTTTCCCATTAGATTCGGTCACTCCAGGGGCTGTGGCTTCCGTGGGCCTTTTTCAAGGGGCCTGGAGTTAGCTCTGCCGAGCGAGACTGGGTTCTGTCCAAATTTTTAAAATTTTATAAGGTGGAGGGGGTTTCGTGATGCGGCCTTAAGACGTAGGGGCTGCGGAGCGGAATTTAAAGTTTTAGTTAATTTTATTTGGCGCTGTGGCGCATTTATTTGGTTGTTGGGTTTTGCCATTTTGGTTTTTTTTCCCCCCTATTTTTTTTGTTGGGGTCCCACGTAAGGTAGGTGTCTCCCTTCCTTCATTGCAGCTGAAAGAGGATTTTGGTAAAAATTACCCCTAAAATCCTTTTCAGCGAAAAGGGGGGGACACAAATCCCCCCTGGCGAGTGTGTTGTTGTATTTAAATGCGGTGGCCCTTTTTGATAGCGATTTCTGAGTGAGGTCGAGCGCTAGGCTCTGTTCCGTTTTTCCCGCTTATGCAGTAGTCAGGTTCAGTGAGAGTCTGGAACTGTGGGGTTTTTTTTTTTCCAAATGCATGCATCCCCGTATTTTGTATTTTTCTCTGAAGTCCTTAAAGGGGTTATTTTTCTTCGCGGTGATATTGTTTTTCTTTAAATTGGGTGACTGAAGTGTGAGTAGGGGGCCTGAGCGGGGGGGCCCGGGAACACTCTTTTTATTGGGTGTCAACCTATCTGGGGCTCCGCTTCCCATAGTAATTCCCCAGTGTGCCCCTTTTTTCTTCGTGAAAAGGATTTTACAGGAAGGGGCTTAAAAAAATGTTTTTTAGAGTGATGTCATTTTGGGTATTTTCTGTCTTTTAAACCCCTAAAAATCACTTCAAGTGGATGCGTCCTAAAAAATTTTGGGTTTTTTAAATTTTTTTTGGAAAAAAAGAGAAATCGCTGGTCAACTTTTACCCTTTAAACATCCCCAAAAAAAAAAAAAAAGTGTAAAATATAAAAAAAAAAAAATTTTGCTGATGTAAATAGAATGTGGGGAAAAGTTTTTAGTATTTTGTGTGACTTATTGATTTAAGGGCATTAAAAGAAAAGTTAAAAAAAATTTTCAAATTTTTTTTAAATTTCCTTTTTTACAAAAAAGGGAGTCATATAGAAAAATTTACGTGTCATGAAGTACATTTGTCCGAAAAAAAATTTACAGCCTGGGAGCCGTTTAATGTTCAGAGTTATAACCCCCAATTAAAAAGAAGTCGTCGAATTGTAAAATTTGGCTTTTGGGTTAAAAGGGGTTAAAAACCTAATTTTCATGGATAAACCCCTTTACCCCCCTTTCTCAGGATCTGGCAGGCTCCCTCTGTGTCTCATTTTTTATGCTTAAAGGGGAACTTTTTAATGGAAACCGTATTTTTAGACTCAAAAGTTCAAAAATTTAAGATAGAAAGTGTGCTTTTTTTTAAAAAAGTTTCTTGGTTGAGCCATATTGTGACACATCGCTGGAGCATTGATCATGTTTTGTCCTTGTTTTTTTATTTTTCCTTTGGAGTGATTTGTCATTCTGTGAGTTATAACTTGGGCTGAGCTAGGTTCCCCCCCCCAGGTAATTCTTTGTCAAGACATATTGAAAATAAGAGCCATGATGTTGTGTCTTTGTCCTTATGGATCTTTTACTTAAAAGGTCAATGAAATTTTAAAATCAATCACAAAAATTTTAAAAAAAATTTTTTTAAACAGAATTGACAATACATATTATGACAATGAACATATTAACAGTGTAATGACAATTTTTTAACC
>JARQOD010000010.1:58356677-58455637 GCA_033576555.1 Oophaga sylvatica | reverse complement strand
TAGTCAGATAAAAACTATAAAATAAAAAAAATTACATTCTTTGCAGTTGAGGTTAGATTGGGGGTTTTTCAAAAGTTAAAAAAAAAAATATTATTACGATACGACAGCTAGTGTTTAGCGCAAGTGCTATTCCAGTTTGCATCGGATGCTTGGGTATGCACAGATTATTGTGAATCCACACATTTTTTGGGGGGTGTCTAACATCCGCAAAACATGTGCAGGGACTTGAGCATGTCACTCGAGCACTTGCGATATTCGGTGCATTACCCAAGCACCCAATGCAAACTGGAGTAGCAAGCACTTGTGCTCAACACTAATGACGACATATTCAATATGACGACCTAATGTTATCAAATTCTGTGTCGTACCTGTGGCTTCAAAATGCTCACAAATACCCTGGATAAAATCCTTGAGGGGTGTGTTTTCCAAAATGGAGTCACTTGTGAGGGGTTTCCACTGTTTAGGCTCATCAGGGGCTCTCCAAACACGACATGGTGTCTGCTAATTATTTCAGCAAATTTTACATTCAAAAAGTCAAATGGCGCTCTTTGCCTTCCGAGCTCTGCTGTGTACCCAAACAGTAGATTTCCCCCACAAATGGGGTATCGGCATATTCAGGAGAAATTGCACAACAAATTTTTTGGTCCATTTTATTCCTGTTACCCTTGTGAAATAAAAAAGTTTGGGTCTAAAGTACAGTTTTTCTGAAAAAAAATTAAATGTTCATTTTTTCCTTCCACATTGCTTCAGTATTTGTGAAGTAACTGAAGGGTTAATAAACTTCTGAATGTGGTTTTGAGTACCTTGAGGGGTGCAGTTTTCAGCTGCAGATGAAGGAAGGGAGACACACTAGGCATTACTAGTGGGTAGGCGGAGCCCCAGATAGGATTGACACCTCAGATTAAAAAGAGTGTTGACCGGCCCCTCCAGCTCGGGCTCCTCCTACTCAGCTCTTCAGTCTAAAATTTGAGGTCTCAGAGGATGGTCGCTGCTGGAAGCAGCTCCTCAGAAGATTTTATTATTTTTTTATCGGACAAGAGACTTGGATCACCAGAGTGGTCTAGAGGTCTCAGGGGTCTCAGCGCTGCTGGACCCCAACCTCTCCCTTGGCGGATCTGTATTACCCTAATGGTGGTCGCTGCAGAACCCTGCCGGCCCGGGGGGGTGAGGATGGCTTCCCTGGCGGGGGCGCAAACCGCGCACAGGGGTCACTGCGCCCCCCGCCCTGGGGGAAGCACGGGCAAGCGCCAGAAACCCCTGGGGGTCCCTGTGGCGCTCGGCTGGTGAGTACTCCACATTTTTATTAAAGATGTGTGTGAGTGATTTAGGCGTTGCTGCGGCAACCGCTGTACAGTATACATGCCGGTGACTCTGAGGAGAAGAGGAGTGCGCGCTTTTTTATTTTGAATTTCGCGCCGCTCTGAGGGGAAGAGAGAGAGAGGAGTGCGCGCCTTTTTTATTTTTGAATTTCGCGCCGCTCTGAGCGCGCGCTTTACTGCAGCCTCCATTTTCGGCTCCTCTACATGGAGCACATCGGAGGCAGAGCGCGGCGGCCATTTCATGACAGGCTGAAATCGCTCCCCTCCCCTCCCGGCAAGAACGTGACCAGCTGGGTGAGTCGCTTCTAGCCCGCGGGCAGAAGCTTAACCCCTTCACCCCCACAGCGCGGCGCCGTCTGGGGCACTAATGAGTGGCAACTGCGCTGTCCTGCGGCTGTTATCGCATAAGGGGCTCACACACTCTTTTCAATATTAATAAAGAGGTTGTGGGGAGTCCTGCGATATTATTATTATTATTATTATTATTATTATTGCCACTAACGTTTCCGCTAACGATCCTGATAACGACGCATACTAATGCAATCGTTTGTGTGATCTTTTTTAATGTCGCTAGTAGCTGCCAATCTGAGCGATCTCATTAACATCGCATAAGCGGTTAGCGATCCCCTTAATGACTTTGGCGGTCATTGCGATATACAAAACAGCGCAATTTTTTAGCGATTTTGTGGAACGTTTTTTCTGTATAGTGTGGCATAACTGTCCTGCAGCTGCGACCTTATAAGAGGCGCTTGAGGCTCGCACACCCTTTTCATTATCAAGGTTGTGGGAGTCTGCTACTTTAACCCCTTCTTAGGCGGTTAAACTCTTAATGGGGGACAGCTGGGTAGCTCTCTCTTTAAGAGCTTTAACCCTTCAGCGTTTGTTTTTTCTTTAAGAAACATACTGTTCTGGTTACTGACAGGTTTAACCTGCCGTATACTATGCAAGGGCAGTCCATTTCCCAGATCCGCTACAGGATCAGTCTCGCGTATCTGACACGCAGACCTCGACTCATGCGCAGCGGTCGAAAGTTCCAGTGGTGTCAAAATGGAGGTCCTCACTAGTTTTTTATTGATGGCCTGTCTGACCTTCTAGGTTATTGGGTGTCAGCTACATCCTCTCAAGGAAGCGACACAAATCGGTGCCTTCCTTCTCGCGTAGCGAAGATGTCCGATTCGGACAAGGAAGATCGGCAGGGACACTCTGCCTCTCTCATGGGCCGTACTAAGATTTCTCCATGAGGGCGTTACAGTTACCGGAGGAGGTAACTAGACGTCCTGGTAAGTCGGCCCGGATGTTTCAGGAGTCGCATGGGTCGCGACGGCTTTACAAACTGTTTCCGTTTTTTTTTACGGAGTTGATTGTTAATTGGACCCCTTCTCCTGAAGTGAATGTCCCTTTACCCCAGCTTAGCAAATCTTCCTGGTAAAGGGAAGGCGAGTCTGCAACCCGCTGGACAGAAAAACGGAGATGGCAACAATATCCATCTGTGAGGCCGCAGGTCATGGATTCGGTATTAAGGATGTACTTGTAAAGTTTCCCTGAGCCGGTTGGACCGTCTAAGGACGGGATCCCCTCTTTCGAGGTAGATGGGCTTGTCAAGTTGAAGGATACTGCGTCACTGCTATCCAGGGCGCAATCCTCGGCAGTCACAGTCAGACTCTGTGGCTTGGACAGTGGACGCGGTTTCCAAGCAGGGTTTGCTATCTTTAGCTTAGGAAGTGGTCAGCTATTTGAATCTGACCTCACGGAGCTGTGTTATGTTTCGGTAGCTGAGGAGTGCAGGCAAAAAAGGCAATACACCAGAGCAGTTGGAATCTATGAGATTGCAGTACCCTGACTAACCACCACAACTAGAGGCAGCCGTGGAGCGTTCCTACGTTGGTCCTAGACGCCTCGTCACAGCCTGAGAAACTAACTACACCTAAAGATAGAAAGAGGAAAGCTATCTGCCCCGGAGCAGAACCCCAAAGATAATAGAAAGCCCCCAAACATGTAATGGCGGTTAGACAAGAAGAAATACTGACACAGACAGAAAATAGTATGAGCAAACGTTGGGGCCCAAACTATCTAAATAGAAAAGGATAGGAAGGGCACTTACTGCAATCCCAAAAAACCCTGAAAAGCACCAACTTTACTAATTTCAAAAACACCTGAGATCACACGACCTCTACCACCTAAATTAGTTCTCTGGTGTAACAAAATCAAAACAGCAGCCACTGAAAAAACTGGAAAAAGCAAAAGTACAAACATCAGTGGCTGAACTAAACTGAGAGGGCAAAAGCCCCCGGAGGGGACCCTGAAGGCCCCCACAGAAGTGCAGGACAAAATGCAAAAATCAAGCACAAAAACAAAAAGAAGAAAATGTCTTATCTGTTAGCAGGAGATGCAGACACGACACAGCAGGCTACAAGGGAAACAGGAATCAAGGATTGAGACCAGAACAATTGATCACCGGCAACCCTGATGGGAAGGTGACTCCCTTATATAAGACCAGTCAGTAATACCTGATTCCCAATCCTCACAATCTTCACAATCTTCACTGACAGACCAGCACCGCTTGTAACCACCAGAGGGAGCCTCTGCTCAGAACTCATCCCAAGCCCACTCACAACAGTACCCCCCCCCCTTGAGGAGGGGTCACCGAACCCTCATTTGAGCAACCAGGTCGGTCAGGATGAGTTCTATGGTACGCACGGATGAGTCTCCTAGCATGGATGTCCGAAGCAAACACCCAAGAATTGTCTTCCTGACCATAACCTCTCCACTTAACCAAATACTGGAGTTTCCGTCTAGAAAAACGAGAATCTAATATTTTCTCAACCACATACTCCAGATTGCCCTCAACCAAAACAGGGTCAGGAGGCACAGCAGCAGGAACCACTGGCTCAACAAACCTCTTCAACAAGGACTTGTGGAACACGTTATGGATCTTAAATGTCCCTGGAAGAAGCAAACGAAAAGAAACAGGATTAAGAATCTCCATGATCTTATAAGGTCCAATGAACCTAGGCTTAAATTTAGGAGATGCTACTCTCATAGGAATATTTTTGAGGACAATCAGACCAAATCCCCTACTTTAAACCGAGGACCATCAGTCTTATGCCGGTTAGCAAACCGCTGGGCCCTCTCCTGAGAGAGGGACAACCTCTCCACTACCTGGTCCCAAATCTGTTGCATACGCTCCACAACAGAGTCAACACCTGGACAGACAGAAGCCTCTGTCTGTCCTGAAGAGAATCGAGGGTGAAACCCAGAATTACAGAAAAACGGAGACATCAAAGTGGCAGAGCTAGCCCTATTATTAAGAGCAAACTCAGCCAAAGGCAAAAAAGAGACCCAGTCATCCTGATCAGCAGACACAAAGCATCTTAGATAAGTCTCCAATGTCTGGTTTGTTCTCTCAGTTTGACCATTGGTCTGAGGATGAAATGCCGAGGAGAAAGACAATTGAACACCCAGTTTAGAACAAAAAGTCCTCCAAAATCTGGAAACAAACTGGACTCCTCTGTCAGACACTATGTTCTCAGGAATGCCGTGTAAACGAACCACGTGCTGAAGGAACAACGGCACCAATTCAGAGGAGGAAGGCAACTTAGGTAATGGCACAAGATGTATCATCTTGGAAAACCTATCACAAATCACCCAGATGGCGGTCATTCTCTGAGAAACAGGAAGGTCGGAAATGAAATCCATAGAGATATGGGTCCATGGTCTCTTGGGCACAGGCAATGGCATCAACAAACCACTAGAGCGAGAGCAAGGCTTGGAGCGAGAGCAAGTCCCGCAGGACTGCACAAATTCCCTGACATCACGAGACAAGGTAGGCCACCAAAAGGACCGACTAACCAAGTCTCTGGTACCAAAAATTCCGGGATGCCCAGCCAACGCGGAACAATGAATCTCAGACATCACACTCTTTTTCCACTGGTCCGGGACAAACAATTTTCCAACAGGGCAGCGCTCGGGCCTATCCTCCTGACACCCCTCCAGAGCAAGTCTCAAATTAGGTGAGATGGCGGAAAGAACTACACCCTCTTTCAAAATAACAGAAGGATCAGATAACTCAGGAGAGTCCGCAAGGAAGCTCCTCGAGAGGGCATCCGCCTTAACATTCTTAGTGCCAGGAAGAAAGGAAACCACAAAATTAAAACGTGTGAAAAACAAGGCCCACCTGGCCTGTCTAGGATTGAGTCGCTTGGCAGATTCCAGATAAACCAGATTCTTATGGTCCGTAAGGACCACCACCTGATGTTTGGCTCCCTCCAGCCAATGTCTCCACTCTTCAAAAGCCCACTTCATGGCCAATAACTCCCGATTACCCACGTCATAATTACGTTCAGTAGGAGAAAATTTTCGAGAGAAAAAGGCACAAGGGTTACTTTTAGAGGTCTCTGGATCTTTTTGGGACAAAACGGCACCTGCCCCAATTTCAGAGGCATCAACCTCCACCTGAAATGGCAGAGAAACATCAGGCTGCCGTAGAACAGGAGCAGAAGTGAATCTCTGCTTAAGTTCCTGAAATGCAGAGACTGCCTCAGGAGGCCAATTCACCACATCAGAACCCTTTTTGGTCAAATCAGTTAATGGTTTAACAATAACCGAGAAATTACCAATAAATTTACGATAAAAATTGGCAAAACCCAAAAATCTTTGAAGAGCCTTTAATGAAGTAGGTTGGACCCAATCACAGATGGCCTGAACCTTGACCGGGTCCATTTCAATAACAGATGGGGACAAAATGAATCCCAGAAATGAGATCCTCTGTACGCCAAAAAGACACTTTGATCCCTTCACATACAGAGCATTCTCTCTCAAAATCTGGAATACAGTCCGAACATGTTTCACATGAGAGTCCCAGTCATTAGAAAAAATCAAGATATCATCCAAATAAACAATCAGAAATGTATCCACAAAATCCCTGAAAATGTCATTCATGAAGGACTGGAAGACAGAAGGAGCATTAGTGAGCCCAAAGGGCATCACTAGGTACTCAAAATGCCCCTCAGGGGTATTGAATGCCGTCTTCCATTCATCCCCGTGCTTAATGCGAATAAGGTTATATGCCCCCCTGAGGTCAAGCTTGGTAAACCAAGTAGCGTTTTTTCACCCTGGAAAACAGGTCAGAAATCAAGGGTAACGGGTATTGATATTTCACAGCAATATTGTTCAAAAGACGATAATCAATACACGGCCTTAATGAACCATCCTTTTTGGCCACAAAGAAAAAACCGGCACCTAAGGGTGAAGAGGATGGTCTGATATGACCCTTCTCCAATGACTCCTTGATATAAGACCGCATAGCGTCATGTTCAGGTACAGACAAGTTAAAAAGGCGACCTTTAGGGAATTTACTACCAGGCACTAATTCAATAGCGCAGTCATAGCTCCTATGGGGAGGCAAGGATGCAGATTTACTTTCGCTAAATACATCAGAAAAATCAATCAAAAAGTCAGGAACATCCTGAGCCTGGGGGGAGGCAGAAAAAACAGGAGTGTTGGTATTAACACATTGGCAGCCCCAACTGGTTACAGACACAGATTTCCAATCCAAAACAGGATTATGAGACTGTAACCAAGGGAAACCCAGTACGATAATATCATGCAGATTATACAGAACCAAAAATTTGCAGCACTCTTGATGATCAGGTTCAACCCTCATTATCACCTGAGTAGAGAACTGAGGTTTATTCTCAGCCAAAGGGGTAGAATCGATCCCCAGTAGGGGAATAGACTTCTGTAGGGGTATCAAGGGAAACCCACAACGTTTAGCAAAATCATAATCCATCAGGTTAATAGCTGCTCCAGAATCAACGAAAGCCTGAGCAGAAAATGAGGACAGAGAGCATATCAGAGTGACAGTTAATAAAAACTTAGTCTGAACACTACCCAAGACAACTGAGCGTGCAAAACGTCTTCCCCGCTTAGGGCAGACTGAAATAGCATGAGAGGCATCACCACAGTAGAAACATAACCCATTGCGCTTTCGAAACTCATGACGCTGTGCCCCAGACACCACTCTATCACACTGCATGGATTCAGAAGCAGGTTCACAAGGCAACACTATTCCACGCATACTTCTCCGCTCACGCAAAAGTCTGTCAATTTGAATCGCTAATGACATAGAATCATTGAGACCAGAGGGGACAGGGAATCCCACCATAACATCCTTTACATTATCTGACAGAACCTTCCGAAAAAGGGCCGCCAAAGCGTCGTCATTCCACTTGGTCAGGACTGCCCACCTACGGAATCTCTGACAGTATATCTCAGCGTTCTCAAGCCCCTGATTTAATGCCAACAAGGCTTTTTCAGCTTGATCAGTGACATTAGGCTCATCGTACAATAACCCCAAAGCCTGAAAAAATGCATCAACATCACTCAAAACAGGATCCCCAGGTGTCAGGGAAAAAGCCCAATCCTGAGGATCGCCGCGCAGGAGAGGTTATGGTCAGGAAGACAATTCTTGGGTGTTTGCTTCGGACATCCATGCTAGGAGACTCATCCGTGCGTACCATAGAACTCATCCTGACCGACCTAGTTGCTCAAATGAGGGTTCGGTGACCCCTCCTCAAGGGGGGGTACTGTTATGAGTGGGCTTGGGATGAGTTCTGAGCAGAGGCTCCCTCTGGTGGTTACAAGAGGTGCTGGTCTGTCCAGTGAAGATTGTGAGGATTGGGAATCAGGTGTTACTGACTGGTCTTATATAAGGGAGTCACCTTCCCATCAGGGTTGCCGGTGATCAATTGTTCTGGTCTCAATCCTTGATTCCTGTTTCCCTTGTAGCCTGCTGTGTCGTGTCTGCATCTCCTGCTAACAGATAAGACATTTTCTTCTTTTTGTTTTCTTCTTCCAGGGACATTTAAGATCCATAACGTGTTCCACAAGTCCTTGTTGAAGAGGTTTGTTGAGCCAGTGGTTCCTGCTGCTGTGCCTCCTGACCCTGTTTTGGTTGAGGGCAATCTGGAGTATGTGGTTGAGAAAATATTAGATTCTCGTTTTTCTAGACGGAAACTCCAGTATTTGGTTAAGTGGAGAGGTTATGGTCAGGAAGACAATTCTTGGGTGTTTGCTTCGGACATCCATGCTAGGAGACTCATCCGTGCGTACCATAGAACTCATCCTGACCGACCTAGTTGCTCAAATGAGGGTTCGGTGACCCCTCCTCAAGGGGGGGTACTGTTATGAGTGGGCTTGGGATGAGTTCTGAGCAGAGGCTCCCTCTGGTGGTTACAAGAGGTGCTGGTCTGTCCAGTGAAGATTGTGAGGATTGGGAATCAGGTGTTACTGACTGGTCTTATATAAGGGAGTCACCTTCCCATCAGGGTTGCCGGTGATCAATTGTTCTGGTCTCAATCCTTGATTCCTGTTTCCCTTGTAGCCTGCTGTGTCGTGTCTGCATCTCCTGCTAACAGATAAGACATTTTCTTCTTTTTGTTTTCTTCTTCCAGGGACATTTAAGATCCATAACGTGTTCCACAAGTCCTTGTTGAAGAGGTTTGTTGAGCCAGTGGTTCCTGCTGCTGTGCCTCCTGACCCTGTTTTGGTTGAGGGCAATCTGGAGTATGTGGTTGAGAAAATATTAGATTCTCGTTTTTCTAGACGGAAACTCCAGTATTTGGTTAAGTGGAGAGGTTATGGTCAGGAAGACAATTCTTGGGTGTTTGCTTCGGACATCCATGCTAGGAGACTCATCCGTGCGTACCATAGAACTCATCCTGACCGACCTGGTTGCTCAAATGAGGGTTCGGTGACCCCTCCTCAAGGGGGGTACTGTTGTGAGTGGGCTTGGGATGAGTTCTGAGCACAATCTTCACTGGACAGACCAGCACCGCTTGTAACCACCAGAGGGAGCCTCTGCTCAGAACTCACCCCAAGCCCACTCACAACAGAGCTGATTGCCAAGGCAAAGGCAAAAGAAACAGCTTTACCGCAGCGCAGAGCTGTGACTTCTGCGTCTGGCAGGACTAGTGCCGGTAGTTGTCGGCGGTCCTTTCGGTTCAAGGGATGATCCGGCCAACCTTCTGGGGGTTTGGGTCGTCTCTCTCTTTTTTTTAAAAAAAAAAAAAAAGGAATTCTCAGAAATTCCGCATACCCTGGAAACAGAACTTCTGTTAAGACAGAAGCTGGCAAAAAACCCGCATCTGGGTCTCACTCGAGCGCTCTCGAGTGGGGGGTCGTTTACTCCAATTCAAACCGACTTGGGTTTCCCGTGTGTCGGACGCCTGGATGACACAGGTTGTGTTGGCAGGCTACTTCATAGAGTTTCTTTCTCGACCCCCGGACAGTTTTTGCCAATCTCGCATTCCGTCAGAGCCGAACTATTTGCCGTTCTACTACGAGAGGTCGATTCCCTTCTGCAGAAGGGTGTGGTGATACCGGTTCCGCAGAGGACGGGGAAGAGGAATTTTATTCCAACCTCTTTGTGGTCCCCAAAAAGGAGGACAAATTTCGCCCTATTCTGGATCTCAAAGATTGAATCGACATGTCTACACCCGACAATTTCACATGGAGTCGTTTCGCTCCGTTGTGGCAGCCCTGTCGCAGAACGCCGTTGGAAGGGCTCACCGGCGCTTCCTTCGTTTTGCCATAGGTCAGGACCATTGCCAGTTTGTGGCTCTGCCATTCGGCTTGGCCTCGGCGCCCAGAGTTTTTTCAAAAATTCTGGTACCCCTCATGGCAATTCTTCAAAGACAGGGGGTTACGATTTTTCCCTACCTGGACGATCTCCTCAAAGGAGGAGGCGGTAACGGCTCGCAATCTATCCCTTCAGCTCCTGGAGGATTTCGGGTGGCTGGTTCAATTGGGAGAAGTCGTCTCTGGAACCGTTGCAGTCATTCCTGTTTTTGGGAATGCATTTCGACACGGTACGGACGGTGGTGTCCCTTCTTTCCAGACAAGCGGGCATGTCTATTCCGACATGTACAGATTATGAAGTCTGCGACAGAAATGTCCCTTCGGAAGTGTATGCGCCTTCTGGGTTGATGGTGGCGTTCATGGAGACACTTCCGTTTGTCCAATTTCATTCCAGGGCCCTCCAAAGGCTCATTCTGAGTCGTTGGGATCGATCGCAAGTTTCTCTGGATTGCAACGTCATCATCTCTCACAGGGTGCGAGAATCCCTAGGATGGTGGTTACGTCCAGGAGCGTTATCCCTGGGGAAATCTTTCTTTCCTCAGAGGTGGTCAGTCATAACCACCGATGCCAGCCTGACGGGCTGGGGGGGGTGTCTAGAACGATCTTTGGATCCAGGGAGTATGGTCATCGGGAGAGTCTGTTCTACCGATCAACATCCTGGAATTGAGGGCAATTTTCCTTTGCCTCCATCACTGGACGGTTCCTTCAAGCGGTCTACCAGTCCGAGTGCAGACAGACAACACGACGGCGGTTGCGTATATCAACCACCAAGGCGGGACAAGGAGCTCCAGGCTCTTGATGGAGGTGTCTCGGATTCTGTTATGGGCCGAGACCAAGGTTCCAGCTATCTCTGCGATGCACATTCCAGGAGTCCAGAATACCACGGCGGACTTCCTCAGTCGCGAGAAGATGGATCCTGGAGTCTTCATCCGAAAATTTTTGCACTGCTGTGCTTCCGTTGGGGAACTCCCCAAGTGGATTTGATGGCATCCAGGTTCAATGCCAAACTACCGACCTTCATGTCCAGGTACAAGGACCCGAAGGCTATAGCGGTGGTTGCTCTGGTGGCTCCATGGGACCATTTCGAGCTAGTCTATGTGTTTCCGCCGATATCTTTACTTCCTCTTGTGCTGCGTCGGATCAGACTGGAGAGAATTCCGGCTATGTTGATAGTCCTGGATTGGCCAAGGAGGACGTGGTTTTCGACACTGGTGTCGCTTTTGGCGGCACCGCCATTCCCACTTCCTCCTCGCCCGGACCTGTTAACCCAGGGGCCCGTTCGTCATCCGGACTTGAAGTCTCTGCGTTTGACGGCGTGGCTCTTGAGACCGAAATATTGACCCGTAGAGGTTTTTTCAGCCGAAGTCATTGCCACTCTGCGAGCTGCCAGAGGTCCGGCTACTACTAAGATTTATCACAAGACTTGGGAAGCCTTCTTTTAGTGGTGTTCGGGTTCTTCAAGGAATCCGAGGATTTTTTCCATTCCCAATTTGTTGGCTTTGCTGCAGTACGGGCTGGACAAAGGTTTGGCAGTTAGCACTCTGGAAGGTCAGGTTTCTGCCCTGTCCTTGCTGTTTCGGAAGGCTATCGCCTCGCGTAGGGACGTGCGTTCCTTTTTTTCAAGGAGTAACCCGTCAGCTTCCACCGCGGAAGGCACCTGTGTCTCCTTGGCGCCTCAACCTTGTTTTGGAGGCTCTTCAGCATGTACCTTTTGAGCCTATGGGTTCTGCTAGACTTTCTTTACTTTCTTAGAAGGTTGCCTTCTTACTGGCGGTAACCTCTTTAAGAAGGGTTTCTGAGTTGGCAGTTTTTTCCTGCTCGCCTCCTTTCCTGGAGTTTTACCCGGATCGAGTAGTGCTTCGCACTCGGGCGACTTTCTACCTAAGGGGTGTCGCAATTTCATGCTAACCAGGATATTGTGTTGCCTTCGCTTTGCCCGGGCCCAAGGAATGCAAAGGAACGGGACTTGCACAAATTGGATTTAGTGCGAGCCTTGAAGTTCTATTTGTCTGTCATTCAAGGCTTTCGAAAGTCAGATTCCCTGTTTGTGATTACAGCAGGTCGTAGGCGTGGTCATCGAGCTTCCAAGGACCCTATAGCTCGTTGAATTTGGTCGGCCATTTTGGAGGTTTACCGACTTAAAGGCGAACCTTGCCCGATTAAGATTCGAGCTCACTCCACGAGGGCTGTGGCTTCATCGTGGGCCTTTCACCAAGGGGCCTCGGCAGTTCAGCTCTGCCGAGCGACGACCTGGCGTTCTGTCCACACATTTACAAAGTTTTATAAGGTGGACGTCAGTGTTTCCGCTGATGCGGCCTTAAGACGTAGGGTCCTGCAGGCAGCGGTAATTTAAAGTTTTTAGTTAACTTGTATTTGGCGCCTGTGGCGCATTTATCTAGGTTGTTGGGTTTCTGCCTATTTTGGTTTTTTTCCCACCCTAATTTTTGGACTGCTTTGGGACGTCCCACTAGTAATGCCTAGTGTGTCTCCCTTCCTTCATCTGCAGCTGAAAGACGGATTTTGGTAAGAACTTACCTGTAAAATCCTTTTCAGCGAAGAAGGAAGGGAGACACACATCCCTCCCATGGCAGAAGTGTGTTGTTGTATTTACAGATGCAGCGTGGCCCTTCTCTGATAGCGATTTTCTGAGCTGAGGTCGACGCGCTACGGCTCTGTTCCAGCATTGCCAGCTTATCGCAGTAGTCAGGTTCAGTGAGTAGTACCTGGAACTGTGTGTTTTTTTCTTTGCCAAATGCATGCATAACCTGTACTTTTGTATTTTTCTCTGAAGTCCTTCAGAAGGGGTTATGTTGCTTCGCTGGTGATATTGTTCTTCCTTAAGCTTGGGTACGACTGAAGTGCTGAGTAGGAGGAGCCTGAGCTGGAGGGGCCGGTCAACACTCTTTTTAATCTGAGGTGTCAATCCTATCTGGGGCTCCGCTTACCCACTAGTAATGCCTAGTGTGTCTCCCTTCCTTCTTCGCTGAAAAGGATTTTACAGGTAAGTTCTTACCAAAATCCGTCTTTTAGAGTGATGTCACTTTTGGGTATTTTCTGTCATATAAACCCCTCAAAGTCACTTCAAGTGTGATGCGATCCCTAAAAAATTGGTTTTGTAAATTTTGTTGGAAAAATGAGAAATCGCTGGTCAACTTTTAACCCTTATAACATCCTAACAAAAAAAAAAAAATGTGTAAAATATATAAAAAAAAAAAATTATGCTGATGTAAAGTAGACATGTGGGAAATGTTATTTATGAACTATTTTGTGTGACATTACTCTGATTTAAGGGCATAAAATGAAAAGTTAAAAAATTTTCCAAATTTTTGTCAAATTTCCATTTTTTCACAAAAAAGGCAAGTCATATAGAAGAAATGTTACCGCTGTCATGAAGTACAATTTGTCACGAAAAAACTTTACAGTCCGTGGGAGCCGTTGAAGTGTTCCAGAGTTATAACCTCATAAAGTGACAGTCGTCAGAATTGTAAAATTTGGCTTGGTCGTTAAGGGGTTAATAATCCTAATTTTCATGGATAAATCCTTTGACCACTTTTACTCAGGATCTGGCAGGCTCCCTCTGTGTCTCATTTCTATGCTATAAATGGAATCTTTTTACCATGGAAACCGTATTTTTAGACTCAAAATGTTCAAAACAATATACGTATAGAAAGTGTAGACTTTTTACAAGTAGTTTCTTAGGTTAGAGCCATATTGTGACACATCCGCTGTGCATGCATTGATCATGTTTTGTCCTTGTTGTCCTATTTTTGCCTTTGGATGTGATTTGTCATTCTGTGAGATTATAACTCTGGAGCTGCAGCTACGGTTCCCAGACCCCAGGTAATTCTCTTGTCAAGACCATATCTGAATGTAAGCAGCCATGATGTTGTGCTCTTTGCTCCTTATGGATCTTTTACATTAAAAGGTCAATGAATATTTTAATGTCAAGTCACAAAACTTTTAAAAAATTCTCTCTTTGAAACAGAATTGACAATACACTATTATGACAATGAGCACATATTACACAGTGTAAATGACAATTTCTTTAACCCCTTACTGACTTTTGGCGTTATAGTACTCCAATGTTTGACTCCCTCCCTTTGATGTGGGCTCACAATCCACCCGCGGCTGTTAACTAGTTAAATGCCGCTGTCAAACTCTGACAGCGGTATTTAACGCGCGCTTCCTGCAAGCTGGTCACCGATGGGTTGGCATGACAACCAGAGGTCTCCAGCAGACCTCTATGGTTATCAATGCCAAATTGCTAAAAGCTCCGCCCGGTGGTCGGCGCTTATAACAAGTAATTCTGCTACATACAGGCGATCTGTATGTAGCAGAGCCGAACGGGTTATGGCAGCTTCTAGTCTCCCATGGAGACTATTGAAGCATGCCAAAAGTAAAGAAAAAAAAAAAAAAAAATGATTTTAAAAATATACAAAAATAAAAAATATATATAAAAGTTCAAATCACCCCCCTTTCGCCCCATTCAAAATAAAACCATAAAAAAAAATCAAACATACACATATTTGGTATCACTGCGTTCAGAATCGACCGATCTATCGATGAAAAAAAGGATTAATCCGGCATAGCGGGAAAAAGTTAAAACACCAGAATTACTTTTTTTTGGTCGCCACGACATTGCATTAGAATGCAATAACGGGCGATCAAAAGATCGTATCTGCACCAAAATGGTATCATTAAAAACATCAGCTCAGTGCACAAAAAATAAGCCCTCACCCAACCCGAGATCACAAAACATGGAAACGCTACGGGTATCGGAAAATGGCGCAATTTTTTTTATTGTTTTAACAAAGTTTGGATTTTTTTTTCACCACTTAGATAAAAAAAGACACTAGACATATTTGGTGTCTATGAACTCGTAATCATCTGGAGAATCATAATGTCAGGTCAGTTTTAGCATTTAGTGAACATAGTAAAAAAGCCAAACAAAAAACAAATGTGGTATTGCATTTTTTTTGCAATTTCACCTCACTTGGAATTTTTTCCCATTTTCCAGTACACGATATGCTAAAACCAATGGTGTCAAAAGTACAACTCATCTCGCAAGAAACAAGCCCTCACATTTCCATATTGATGGAAAAATAAAAAAGTTATGGCTCTGGGAAGAAAGGGAGCAAAAAACGAAAACGCAAGAAACGAAAATACCTCTGGGGCTAAGGAGTTAAATCCCACAGCTCTTTACAAACATCATCACTGTCCCCACTGAGACTCAAAATCTAGATTCCCTATCAGTATGTCTTGGAGTGAGGGAGGAAACCGGAGAACCCGGAGGAAACCCACCCAAACATGGGGAGAACATAAAAACTCCTTGCAGATATTGCCCTTGGTGAGATTTGAACCCAGGATCCCAGTGCTGCAGCGCAATAGTGCTAACCACTGAGTCACTGTGCTGCCCCAGACCATGTTTTATACACCAGTTTTCATGTGCAGGACTAAGATGTACCAAATTAATTTCTGCAATAATTTACATCTCTTTTAACGCAAATTATAGCAAATCTGTTAGGCATAGCTATGCCATATTCCTACTGGAGCTGGTGTAAAAGCTCCAAAAGTGTGGATAATGTTGCACGGTTAAGCATTGTGCAAAAATGGCTTGGCAAATTGGCTCCTAAGTGTTTTTTTTACTACAAGAAGCAATATTTAAAGTTTCTGTCACTACTCTGTTGTCGGGTGTCCCGAGACCAGGGGTTCCTTCCTTGTCCCTAATGCTAGGGGTGCCCTAGCTCACCCTGTTCTCTGAATTACTTCTGGTGAAGACACTGAGGCCACGTGATTTGCCTTCGCTCCTGAATCCACCCTCGGTCTGTACACTTCCCTCACCCAGAGAAGAGGGGAGCAGTAGTGTACCATAATACACCAACCTGAGTAACAAGGTAATATGAACAGGGATAAAGGAAAATACCAATCATACAAATATATACACATAAACAACAGAGGTATGCACCGGGAAGTGGAGGCTGGGGTTAAACCAAAGGAGGAGAAAAAAGGGAATTATCACACACTCAAAACTAAGCAACAGTCATAGATAATCCCACCAAACGACTTCTCCAATAGTAACCACCAACAATCTCCAGCCATGCAGCAATAGCTATCTCTGACAAGGAGTGCTAGCCAGGACCCAGATTATATGGTAGATGGGAGTGGCTAACAGTGAACAGCTGAGAGCCTTGATACAGGAAAGCTTCCAGGAGCTCTCAACTGAGCATATTAACCCCTGCGCTGCTAAAGGACACATACACCGTTTAATATGAAGGTGAAATGCTTCTAACCAGTGCAGGAGTAGGATAAATCAAACGCTGCAGTCTTCTGGCTCCCCTCTGTCGCGGTAAACCCGTGACAGTTGCATAAAATGAAAGATCTAGATTTTTTGTTAATTATTTTTCAGTTCTTTTAATTTTTTTTTGCTCGACAATGAAGGAATGGTTTTAGTTACTGATTTTTTGTAATTCGCGACTTTTCAAAATGTCACAATTTTTCTGCAACTGTACTCCAGTAGGGACTCTAATGACAATAGGGACCCTTGACATGATTTGTCAGCATATTTTGGCCAAAATATCAACTAAGACCTGAGACCTCATGCATTTATTTTTAATCTTTGCAGGATGCAGCCAGGCCCTGTAGTCTTTGTGTGGGGAATTAGTTTCTAACCTTAAGCCCGTCACACTAAGCGAGATTGCTGCTGAGTCACAAGTTTTGTGACGCAACAGCGACCTCAGCAGCGATCTCGCTACGTTTGACATGTAGCAGCGACCAGGCCCCTTCTGTGAGATCGCTGGTTGTGTCTGAATGGCCTAGACCTTTTTTTGATCATTGAGGTCCCGCTGGGTTGCATGCATCGGTGTTTTTGACACCTTACCAACGACCTCAGAACCAAGACACATAGATCTGACTGTTTGGCATCTCACCAGTGACCATATAGCGACGCAGCAACGATCCCTGCCAGGTCGTATCATTGTCGGGATCGCTGTAGCGTCGCTGAGTGTGACGGTACCCTTAGAGTGCAGGGCAGCCCACCTGATCAACCTTGGTGCACTACACTTATCTGTGTGACTGACGCCCTATACAAGTCCTATTCGTTTGTATTTGTCATATTAAGCAACCCTCCCTCCCTCATAGATGATAGCTGTGTGATTGTTGTCGATCCGTATTTTGCACCTTTGCTGCCTTCGCCTTTTTAGCACTGGGGGCTGCTGCTTGATGCAGCGCATTAGTATTGTGACCAGGTATTGGTAAATATGGCTGCTTTTTCTGTGACTGTTTTTTGTAGTCCAGTCCCCTTGTGAAGTACAAAATCTATTTTGTGCCAGACTAACCTGCAACATTTTAAATCTTATTGAAATAATTGTTGATTATCTTTATATTCAAAAGAAGGTGCAAATAATGCAGAAGTGCGGAGAAAAGAAATAGTATTTTGCGTACGTTAATTTCATCAGACATTGTGTGTCATTTTGATGAATTTGGCTTTAAATGTCCCAGCGCAATAGAAACATGACTAAAGACTTAGAGATAGCTGCAAATGATACATTTTCTTGAAGAAAACTAAATGTAACTTATTTGTATCTAATCCGCCAACTTGTTGCAAAACATCACAGTCCCAGACTTAAAAACCATGAATATTTAAGGAAAAAAAAAAACACACAAAAACAAACTTTTTTTTTTCTTCTTATTTTTAAAGAGCTCTCAATTGTGTCTGTATCTACATTTTATAGGGGTGGACTTGTTCAATTTTCTAAATATTTTTAATCACTTGAAGTCAATTTATAGCTTGTGAGCTTAAAGAGGAAGGTTGTATATGCCACAGACAAGATGATGGATGAAGATTTGAGAGCTGTGATCCTGGACTCATCACTAATGGAGCAAGTGCTCCTCAAACCTATTGATTCCATAGTGCTATTAGCATATTGCTGGGCTGGATCCGTCTCCTCTAGGCTCCATCACACAGCGGTGCAGCGTCCTTTCTGCTGCAAACTGTTGGCACCTCTGAAATTAATAGTGCACTGCTTGTAGTTAGTAATGTCAGGTGTTTTGTGCAGTCTGGACCCCTGGGTACTGCACATATGACAGCCCTGCACATAAGACTAATGGCTAGATGGCCCTATGTGCTGTGACAGCTTTGCACAATTTGATTGGCTGTGCTATCGCTTCTTGTGTTGGCAGGCCGCCAACATCACCGTATAGTCAACCGGGAAAATGACAAAAGAGGCTTCACCTGCATGTGGCTATAGAAAATCTGTGCTGAGAAGCGTCACTCATGCCTTGCTGTACTGTAAGTAGACTGCATGAACCCCCTGAATTCTGCACTGTAGACATCTGCATTGCCTTCACTAACCCCAATACCTCTTGCAGCTTTATTTTTTATTAATGCACAAATTAAAGTCCTCATAATATAAAAGGGAGAATTATCCGGCACAGAAATCATTTCATCAGCCCAGGCTTTCATCTCGCCACAATAAGGACATTTCAAAGGAGCACAGATCTCTCACAATGCAGCACCATGGATCATAATCAGGGACGGCATGTTCTCTTGTGGAAAAGCAGTTTGAAGGCGTTTTGTGGATCTAGAAGAAATTTCTTCTGATCTATAGGTGGGGGGAGGCAAAAAAAAGTATCCCGGGATCAGATTACTGCATTGCACCCAATTTAGCTGTTGTACTAATATTGACTTGAGCAAGTTTGGAAAGTTATTACTAGATTATGCTGAGAAAAAGGACAGCTAAAAATATTTCTCACCGCTAAAAAAAATATATATATAAACTATTACATTTGTAGAGTATAACATCAAAAAACCTGGGTATGACTGCAGTTAATCTCCGCGTACCCTGACATGTCACACTTGTGTACGGTATACTAAGAAAATAGTGCCTATGATGCTTTTAAGTTAGGGTCAGAAGACCTGAGGCTGGTCCGTACAAGGACAACTGCATACACCACTGCAAAAATGCTGCAACTTTACAAATAGTCCTGAAAATGAATTCTCTTACCGTTTTGTGTATACAGCACCTATGTGTCTCCATAGTTACAGACTACAAGCAAACCAAGAGTAGTCTGATCCTTCCGTACATACATGATGACTGCAGGATCAGACTACAATGAGTTAGTTTGTAGTCTGTAACCATGGAGATGAATAAGTACTTTGTATTTTCAATATTGAGTTTTTTTGTTCTTAGATTGATTACAGCAATATAAAAATAGATGCAGAAGTATAAAAATACCCAAAAGGTTTGGTGCTTGGCTCATTGTAGAATTTGCACCTGTTTTTGTGGCGTTTTTAGTGTTTTGTGTCTTCCTTTTGTTAGTGCAATATTCACCTTTTCAATTGCGCTTTTTGTTTTTAAAATATTTTATGTGTTCACCAGTTTTTTTCCTGTTAGTTTGCCACTTCAGGTATAGTTTATTGTTTCCAGATGTTTTCGACTAATTCACCGTTTGCAATTTTTTTCGAAAAGTTGCTAAATTTGTTGCAAACACACTCCTGTTCTCCTCTGCAGTGATGTTATCTACGTCAGAAACTTTGATAAAAATTTTAACCATTTTGCTTTAAATAGATGCTATAAAAGTGTAAAAGATAAGGATAAAGAACGTTTTTAGATTTGTTAAAAATTCATGACCCGGTGGTGCTGTATTTTGAAGAATTTGACGCAAACAAACGCTACGAAAACCGCAAGGCAAAAAAAAAAGTGATTGAAAAAAAGTCAAACGGTGAATCAGGTGCTATAGCTTTTACTCTACAGTAGAGTTCATCCAGTTCTGTTTTATTAAATGATATAATCCAAAAAAATATAAAAATGTTACCAAACTGACTGTTGTCATCAGAGTTACATAATTCTTTTGTAAAATAAATAGATGCTGTCATCCTTGTTGATCACTTTGCATTACACTGATGTGGTGACATGAAAAAACCCAAACAGCGGTTCTAATGCATGTTGTTAGATGCCATCCGTCATGTACTTTTACAATAGAATCCCGCTGACTTCATATCTAAAAAGTAAAAAAAAAAAAATCTACTTCTATGTCTATCAGTACTACAGATACCAGATTTTGTGGGATTTGGGACAATATTAGTTTTGAAGGTTTCAGTGATACCAACATAGTGGTGAAGAGCCTAAAGCAGCTTTCACACTGTTGTAATATGACAGACATAGCCCGACAACGACATCCAGGTTGGTTTTACATCATATTTCAGCCCCCGTTACTCTATTGTGTTCCCCAAAAATATGGAATTCAGACATGCCCCCCAAGAGGCCATAGACCTCAGTAAGCAAATGATAGGCTATGCTATTGTATGTGGATTAAGAGGTTGACACAGTCGAAAAAAAGAAGGTCAAACAGCACCCAAGTTGCATGTTTTGGGGTACTGTTTGCTAACTAAGTCTATTGTGTTGCCAAGGGCATGTCTGAAATCCATTTTTTAAGCTTCAAAAAGAAGCCCCTATTAGTGTGAGGAACGGAGGCTGAAATGGGGTCTGAAAAATGTCTTAGTCCAATCCACGTTAATCATAGTAGATCAGGGCCACTGTGCACCTCTGACATTGTATGGTAGCATTTTAGGCACTGTGTGTACATTTCTGGCATTGAATGGAGCATAGTGTCACGATTTCACCACTCACTGTGAATGACAGCTCTGCTGCCCTATGGAATTGAGATCTGGCTGAGCTGTCAGGATTGTGAGTAACGGCACCGCAGTCCTATCTGGCTGGGTCTGTGGGATCTCCTGCAGGTGTCATCTGTTCTGGGTGATTACAGGGCTATTTAGCACTCTGACAATGGTCAGACCATTGTAGATTGCAGCTTTGCTCAAGCAGTTTGTGTTTGCTTTGTACTCTGAGTTGTATTCTCATCTCTGCTGCGGACCTTGGATTTACCTTTGACTATCTGTTTGACTTACCCCTTTGCCTTGATCTGCTACCTTCCTGATGCTCTGACCTTGGACTGTGACCTCACTTTGCTTTTGTCTTTTCCCTTTGTCTATTACGAGCCTTCTTGGTACTGACCCGGACTTCTTGACTATCCTGTCTCACAGCAAGTCCATGAGTAGTGAATAGCATCACTTTGAGTAGTGACTAGCGTCACAGCTCTGTATAGTAGGATCTCTGGTGCTTGATGGAAACATTTCTACTACTGTATATGAACATCTACTGTATATGTGTTTCAAACAGTGGGAAAATTTCAGACACTTCATAAAAGCATTTTTTACCTCTGACACTAGAAGTTTGCATCTCCAGTTCTGTATCTGGCACTGTCTGGGTTTTTTTTGGCACTGTATGGGGCATTACTGCCACTTTATTGCACAACTGTGACACTATGGGAAGATTTATCAATGCAGTGTTAACTATTAGTCAGTGCAATTTTACACTATTTACACAAATTTACCCAGTGGTGGGTTCATTATTGATTTTGTGTCTTTTTATATCTAGCTTTAGGTGTTTTTAGGCCAATTTTATTTTCACCAAATTCTTCTTTTACTTTGCACCTTTTTAAAGTCTATTTTATGGGTCTGCCTGTTTTTTTTCATGTTCAGATTTCTGGGCAGGGTTTGAGGTTTTCAGATGTTTTCAGCTGATCCATGAACTGCGACTGGGATAATTTATGTACAACTGGAATTTCTGCAAAATTTTGGTGACATTTTAGCTGACCATGTGATGATTTTGCTAAAAAAGTCGCAAATTGGCTGAAGGTCCATAACTTTGCACAAAATTTATGAACCACGTGCACCATTTTGAATAACTTGGCGCCAAAAAAATGCAAATGAATACCGTTAAGACTGGAAAAGAAAAATGACTTAAAAAACTAAATCACAAATGATGAATCAAACCCATGGTGTTTGATAAATCTGGGATATTTTAAGACTGTCTAGTGCAAGTTTACAAAAGAATATAGAGGGGATGCTCACCAATTGTGTAGGTGCTCAGGAGAACAAAACGTATAATTGAAATAGTATACTCCGGCACACAAAAAGATAGAAAACTTTAGAATGCAAGAAAGTCAATATTTATTTCAAATGATGATAGCTCATTCAAAAAAGTAATATCCAGAAGACATTCATGAATATGGTACGAATGTACAACGTTTCGGCATAAAATGCCTTTTTCAAGTAGTACCTTTATAACTTACAACATGTGGATATATCTTATGAAGGCTCCAAATGGCTTGTGTGGTAGTAATGAGCTCATTACTACCACACAAGCCATTTGGAGCCTTCATAAGATATATCCACATGTTGTAAGTTATAAAGGTACTACTTGAAAAAGGCATTTTATGCCGAAACGTTGTACATACGTACCATATTCATGAATGTCTTCTGGATATTACTTTTTTGAATGAGCTATCATCATTTGAAATAAATATTGACTTTCTTGCATTCTAAAGTTTTCTATCTTTTTGTGTGCCGGAGTATACTATTTCAATTAGTGCAAGTTTACACCACTTGTTAGTTGGCTTATTTCATGCCACAAATTTGTGCCACAGTTCTGTCACACAATTTTGGTGCACAGCTTTGCATCCTTACTCCTCTTCTTGACTAAGCCATGTCCCTTTCCAGTGAGTCCCATGCGATGGTGCAAGTCATTAAACAGTCATTAAACAGTTATTTAGGCACAAATTGTGGCAGAATTCTGGTGCATTTTCCTTGATAAATCTCACTCTTTATGTTTGTATGTCACGCAGAGTGTAGGACAGACTCAGTGCAACACAAAGGGATAAGGGAATGGGAACCAAACACTAGGGAAGGGGGAAGTGGAGACCCTGAACTGATCTAACATCCCCGTCTGTCCTACCATCCCTATATAGGTTCCACACCTATCGCCAAGCAGGATACCTAATCCCTGTGTGACTCTGGCAATAAGCCCTGCACCTGGAAGGACAGGATAAGCGCTAGTGAATCCCACTAGCACTAAAGACAGCAAGGATAAATGCAACAAGGGGGACACTTAGTTTGAGTAGACTCAGAGAGACACACAGACGCCCTCCAAACACCGAGGACGCTAGCAGACTGCTACAGCTCAACAGAGAAGTGTAAACAGGAAATAACAGCCGAACCTCCCAAAAGGAAGGTCCAGGTGTGGTCATTAGCATCGGCGGAGGTGACCACTAGTTTTCAAAGCAAACAACCGAGCCTCTGACACATCCATGACATTGTATCACTGCCACTATATGGAAACATATGTGGTACAGTATACAGTTGCACGCTGTACCATGGAGGGAAAAGGGAAAAAGATGGATGCCCTAACATAAAGCAATCCCTCTGTTGATAAGGTTTTGGGGCTTTTGAGGAATAGTTATAATCCTGGATCCTGCTATTAGCGAGCCTTAAATTGTGAGTTATTACTCAGACAATAAAACAATTAAATCTTGTATATTGTTGCTAGATATTCTTTTTATGGTTGATGTAATCCTATATAAATAATATCTGTGTTGATGACGATAAAGGTTGGCGGAAATGATCACATTCATATGCATTTTACATACATACACATAGCAATTGTAATGACTCGATACTTGGGTCATGGTAATAACTGCATTTAATGTTTCTATATCTGAAATTTGCTTCATTTCCACTTTGCGTCATTCATATATACTGTATATGTTAACAGGTTTATTATATATATATATATATGTATATATATATATATACAGTAGAGACCAAAAGTTTGGACACACCTTCTCATTCAAAGATTTTTCTGTATTTTCATGACTATGAAAATTGTAGAATCGCACTGAAGGCATCAAAACTATGAATTAACACATGTGGAATTATACATTACACTTTACAAAAAAGTGTGAAACAACTGAAAATATGTCTTATATTCTAGGTTCTTCAAAGCAGCCACCTTTTGCTTTGATTACTGCTTTGCACGCAGAAAAGGTGAATGGATGGACTCTACATGCCTGGTTCCCACCGTGAAGCATGGAGGAGGTGGTGTGATGGTGTGGGGGTGCTTTGCTGGTGACACTGTTGGGGATTTATTCAAAATTGAAGCGGTGAGCGGTCCAGCTCACCCCAAACCATCTCGATTGGGTTCAGGTCTGGTGACTGTGGAGGCCAGGTCATCTGGCGTAGCACCCCAACACTCTCCTTCTTGGTCAAATAGCCCTTACACAGCCTGGAGGTGTGTTTGGGGTTATTGTCCTGTTGAAAAATAAATGATGGTCCAACTAAACGCAAACCGGATGGAATAGCATGCTGCTGCAAGATGCTGTGGTAGCCATGCTGGTTCACTATGCCTTCAATTTTGAATAAATCCCCAACAGTGTCACCAGCAAAGCACCCCCACACCATCACACCACCTCCTCCATGCTTCACGGTGGGAACCAGGCATGTAGAGTCCATCCGTTCACCTTTTCTGCGTGCAAAGCAGTAATCAAAGCAAAAGGTGGCTACTTTGAAGAACCTAGAATATAAGACATATTTTCAGTTGTTTCACACTTTTTTGTAAAGTGTAATGTATAATTCCACATGTGTTAATTCATAGTTTTGATGCCTTCAGTGTGATTCTACAATTTTCATAGCCATGAAAATACAGAAAAATCATTGAATGAGAAGGTGTGTCCAAACTTTGGTCTGTACTTTATATATATATATATATATATATATATATTATAAATATATATATATATATAATATATATATAATATAATATATAATGGGTTTCCTCCCACATTGCAAAGACATACTGATAGGAATTCTAGATTGTGAGCCCCATCGGGGACAGCGACGATAATGTTTGTAAAGCGCTGTGGAAATAATGGCGCTATATAAATTATTAAAATAAATATATAGTAGTGCTCTTGGCGTCCCGTCACCCCGATGTGCGTTTCGCCGCCAGCTTCTTCCGAGGGCGTTGGGCGAGGGGATGCCAAGAGTACTACTCTCTACAGGTAATTACCTCCTCCATGATATCAACCTTATTCATTTATACTGTAGATAGGCACCTTTGGGTGATATATATAGAGGCTTTGATTTAGCTTATTCTTGCCTATTCGGTCTGCTCCTGTCTTACCGCATTTAGGGGCATATTATTTTTGATTCTTGTTGACCTTAACTTGAATGTATATTTACTAATTTTGCTTATCATGAAGCCATAATCTCATTTGTAGGGATTAATTTGTTAGCGGTTGTTTTTATACTGATACAGTATGTATTGACTAACACCATAAGTATGTAAACCAGCACCGTAGCAATCTCCCAGATATATCTCTCATTACACATATAGGTCAGCACTGTAGTAGCAGTCTCCTCGTTATAACCTTCATTGCACTGCCCTTACTATACCTCTACTCTTTTGATATTGCGCTCAGCGTCCCCTATAACGGCATTATGCTTTTTTTGTATTAATTTTAAATTGTGATTAATAAAAAAAAATTGGGTTTATGGATATTTTGTGGGATCTATTCCTTGTCCCGTATGCATGATATATGGGATTAGTTGTATTATTCATGAAGTGCCAATATAACATTGGACACATGTTGATCCATTTAGACATATATAAATGTTCTCTTTAGATTCATCAAAATCAATAAAAAATAGATTTGCCCAGTGTTCCCTACTGGAAGAGGCCAGCAAAATCCAAGTCCAGGGTCTGCTTCTACATTTAGTGCCCGTGTAATACGAGGACTGGTTTATATAGACACTTGTACTGTATAGACACATTTTATATCTGTAGTGCTATTATGTTGTTTACCATAGGTCAGGTTCTGCCTGCTATTTACCCTCACTGCAGAGAGATGGCGCTCTATCAGAATGGAATTACACATTGCTGAGGGCATTTATGGTGTGTTGCATAGCAACCTTGCAAGAAAATGAAAAGAAGAACGAACATTGAAGAGCAAAAAAAAAAAAAAAAATCCACATTTATAGAAGCGAAGGAAGAGACGGAAGCTTTCAATAATGTGTCCCGGCTTTTTTTGAGCGTTATCAGATTAGCAGAAAAAATGGAGACATCTCTATGAATGGAATAGCTGCAAAGTGTTTAAAGGGACAAGAACTCCGGGAATTACTCAAACTGTATTTATCATCATCATTTTGTCCTATGGATCTCTTGTATGTTACAGAAATTAAAGATGGAGCCATGGATTTTATGATGTTTTAGAAATCACACGGTGCGAGTTACCGACTCATCCAACATCAGGGCTTCACTAATATCCTTGTGGTTAAATGGCTATTAGTGATGAGCACAAGTGATAATTACTCGAGTTTGCCGAGGATGCTGGGGCAAGAAGTTCGCGTCTCCAGGGCCGCATGTTTTTCAACTGTCAGACAACCACAAAACATGCGAGGCTTGCCTGTATATGTCAGGCAATCCCTGCATGTTTTGTGGTTGTTGCCTGTATATGTCAGGCAATTCCTGCATGTTTTGTGGTTGTTGCCTGTATATGTCAGGCAATCCCTGCATGTTTTGTGGTTGTTGCCTGTATATGTCAGGCAATCCCTGCATGTTTTGTGGTTGTTGCCCGTATATGTCAGGCAATCCCTGCATGTTTTGTGGTTGTTGCCTGTATATGTCAGAAATCCCCGCATGTTTTCTGGTTGTTGCCTGTATATGTCAGGCAATTCCCGCTTGTTTTGTGGTTGTTGAGCATATATGTCAGGAAATTCCTGCATATTTTGTGGTTGTTGCCCTTATATGTCAGGAAATTCCTGCATGTTTTGTGGTTGTTGCCCGTATATGTCAGGCAATCCCTGCATGTTTTGTGGTTGTTGCCCATATATGTCAGGCAATCCCTGCATGTTTTGTGGTTGTTGCCTGTATATGTCAGGAAATCCCCGCATGTTTTGTGGTTGTTGCCTGTATATGTCAGGAAATTCCCGCTTGTTTTGTGGTTGTTGAGCATATATGTCAGGAAATTCTTGCATGTTTTGTGGTTGTTGCCCTTATATGTCAGGCAATTTCTGCATGTTTTGTGGTTGTTGCCTGTATATGTCAGGCAATCCCCGCATGTTTTGTGGTTGTTGAGCATATATGTCAGGAAATTCCTGCATGTTTTGTGGTTGTTGCCCTTATATGTCAGGCAATCCCTGCATGTTTTGTGGTTGTTGCCTGTATATGTCAGGCAATCCCCGCATGTTTTGTGGTTGTTGCCTGTATATGTCAGGAAATCCCCGCATGTTTTGTGGTTGTTGCCTGTATATGTCAGGAAATCCCCGCATGTTTTGTGGTTGTTGCCTGTATATGTCAGGCAATTCCCGCTTGTTTTGTGGTTGTTGACCATATATGTCAGGAAATTCCTGCATATTTTGTGGTTGTTGCCCGTATGTCAGGCAATCCCTGCATGTTTTGTGGTTGTTGCTTGTATATGTCAGGCAATCCCTGCATGTTTTGTGGTTGTTGCCCGTATATGTCAGGCAATTCCCGCATGTTTTGTGGTTGTTGCCTGTATATGTCAGGCAATCCCTGCATGTTTTGTGGTTGTTGCCTGTATATGTCAGGCAATTCCTGCATGTTTTGTGGTTGTTGCCCGTATATGTCAGGAAATCCCTGCATGTTTTGTGGTTGTTGCCCTTATATGTCAGGCAATTCCCGCATGTTATGTGGTTGTTGCCTGTATATGTCAGGCAATCCCTGCATGTTTTGTGGTTGTTGCCTGTATATGTCAGGCAATCCCTGCATGTTTTGTGGTTGTTGCCTGTATATGTCAGGCAATTCCTGCATGTTTTGTGGTCGTTGCCTGTATATGTCAGGCAATCCATGCATGTTTTGTGGTTGTTGCCTGTATATGTCAGGCAATTCCTGCATGTTTTGTGGTTGTTGCCCGTATATGTCAGGAAATCCCTGCATGTTTTGTGGTTGTTGCCCTTATATGTCAGGCAATTCCCGCATGTTATGTGGTTGTTGCCTGTATATGTCAGGCAATCCCTGCATGTTTTGTGGTTGTTGCCTGTATATGTCAGGCAATTCCTGCATGTTTTGTGGTTGTTGCCCGTATATGTCAGGCAATCCCTGCATGTTTTGTGGTTGTTGCCCGTATATGTCAGGCAATCCATGCATGCTTTGTGGTTGTTGCCTGTATATGTCAGGCAATTCCTGCATGTTTTGTGGTTGTTGCCTGTATATGTCAGGAAATCCCTGCATGTTTTGTGGTTGTTGCCCTTATATGTCAGGCAATTCCCGCATGTTATGTGGTTGTTGCCTGTATATGTCAGGCAATCCCTGCATGTTTTGTGGTTGTTGCCTGTATATGTCAGGCAATTCCTGCATGTTTTGTGGTTGTTGCCCGTATATGTCAGGCAATCCCTGCATGTTTTGTGGTTGTTGCCTGTATATGTCAGGCAATTCCTGCATGTTTTGTGGTTGTTGCCCGTATATGTCAGGCAATCCATGCATGTTTTGTGGTTGTTGCCTGTATATGTCAGGCAATTTCTGCATGTTTTGTGGTTGTTGCCTGTATACAGTATGTCAGGCGATCCATGCATGTTTTGTGGTTGTTGCCTGTATATGTCAGGCAATTCCTGCATGTTTTGTGGTTGTTGCCCGTATATGTCAGGCAATCCATGCATGTTATGTGACTGTCTAACAGCTGCGAAACATGCAGCCGTGGGGACGCGAACTACTCACTTAATTGAGCACCCGTGATACTCTGTGCATACTCGAGCACCCTAGGCAAACTCAAGTAATAAGCATTTGCACTGATCACGAATGGCTATGAATCCCAGCATTCCTAAAACTTCCCCATCACCTGTGAGTGATATTACTGAGACATGGAAGGAACAGCAGCAACTCAGCCACAAAGTCGAGACCCCGTAACGTTACAGAATGGGGGGGCCAAGTGCTGAGGAGCAGGAGGCAGAAAAGTCACCACCGCTCTGCTGACTCCATAACTGCAGAATCCAGACCTCCTCTGGTATTAACAACAGCACAAACACTGCGCCCCCGCCGGGAGCTTCATGACCGAGCACAATGCCGAGCGTCGGATGGAGTGGTGTAAGGCCGCTACCACTGGACTCTGGAAGAGAAGTGTTCTGTGCAGTGACTGATTGCACTTTATTTGCGTGTGATGGATGAATCTGGGTTTGCTCAATGCCAGGAGAACGTTACCCACCTGAATGCATTGTGCCCACTGTAGTTTGGTGGAGGGGGATAATGCTACGAGCTTGTTTTTGACATCCACCAAAAAGTGAACGGAAATCTTAACACTGCAGCACAAGACATTGAGGACCATTGTAGCTTGCATCTTTGTGGGAACAGTTTGGAAAAGACCCTTTTCTGTTTCCCATGACTGTCCCATAAAGGCATGTTTGATGTAGTTTGGTGGTGAAGAACTTGACTGGTTCGCTCACTGTCCTTTACGGCTTTTGAGGGTGAAGCCGACTCCAGGTATCGGGATATTTTTAGGACCGCTGTACATGCTGCCATAAGTTTCTATAAATGGTTCCTACATTCAGCTAAGGCTAAGGACGTAACTTGAATTGACCCGTAAAGATAAATACTAATGTAGAATTCTATTGGGAAATTGCTATTTATGCAGTCGCTCATACTTTATTATGGGATTCGGATAAGATACGGAGCAGATAATACGGATCCTGTGGTCACGTCCAGTTCCCGCTCCCCTCCACATCTCTGCTCATCCTCTGACATCAGATTTGTGTGGATGTGCTTCCTCCGCCTGCTGTCCCTGTGGGCTTGTGCTGTGCTGTCTACACTCCACATTCTGCCACTTACATCGCCTGCTCTTTGCTGTAGAAGCAGGAGCTGCTAGTCCTATATCTGAGCAGACTGTACAGCAGAAAGGGAAAGTGAGAAAAGACTGGGCTGTAAGACTTGCATCCTCTGGAGGAGAAGGCCCAGCACACAGGACAAGGCAATGATCTGCAATGATGTTCTTGTTTTGGAGACTCACTAACATAAGGAAAACTGCCAGTTGGGCAGTGCCCTGATGTCCTAATGTGCCACTAGATCCTGTCCTTGACTGACAAGGTAAGAAATGAGGACCATTCTCCTTTTTTTCCTTTCTTCCCTCGCCGATGACTCGAGATGCTGTGAGCCTACTGTTTTTTTGTACCATTAACTGTTGCTGGTGCCTTTTATAATAGAATATAGCGATGAGAGAAATGTGATGGTAATTGTAGCAAGAAAGACGTAAACAATGGCTACATCCGCGACAGAGGCAGATAGTGAATGAATGGAGGTACACGAAGGGCAGTGGTGAAGGGGAGAGAAAGGGTTGCATAAATGTCTGTGGGTAAATGATCAAATAACGAGGCTGTGAAATGTGCACATAACAGTTTACAGAACTTCACCATTAGCGGGGTTTATGAATGGCCAAGAGGGGTTGTGGAGCGGTTGTACATAGACCATGGGCATATCTGGCATTGACCGAGGGTATGAAGGGGATGTGTGATATGTGGACATTACAGATTATACATCGTCGTAGTTGGGGTTGAAAATATGACCATTGGGTGTAGTGGGGTGCTGAAAGAAGACCATAAGGCATAATCAGGGGTCCTACAAATGACCGTGGGATATAAGTAGTGTACCATGCGGACATAATTTACACAACTTAGTGGTGGATTGGTCGAAGATTGTAGAATATAATGAGGGGAGTAGGGAATAATGGGGGGATATGAGAGGTGCGTATAACAGTTGCATGAATGTCCATGGTGTATAAGGAGAAAGAGGTTGATCTATTTTCTGTGGGGTATAATGTGGGCTGTAAGCATGACCATGGGCTATAATGGAGGTGATACACAATACCATGGGATATAGTAGAGAATATTCTAATAATGATGATGGAGCTCAATGAGGGTCCTGTAACAACTGGATCTACTGGGAGTTTAATGATTTGACCATTTCGTATAAGGAGAGTCACAAAAGTGAGTATTGGTCATAGTGCGGGTGGGAAATTGACTGTGGGGTATAATAGGCGTTGGACAAATGATCATTAGGTAAAGTGGTGATAATAAAAGAAGTTGTACAATTGAAAACAGATTGTAGTGGAAGTCGTCATAATGACCATTAGGTATAGGGCTCCATCCCAGCTAGAAAACTGCCAAGTGAGTAGGTAAAAAGGTGTGTAAGACTGAGACTGAGTGGGTAAGAGTCATACGACATGGTTATAATGGGAGCTGTACTAATGGCTATGGTGTATAGATCAGTGTACATTAATGACTACGGGGTACAGTGGCGTAACTCGTATTCCTAGACAAGAACATTTCAAACACGGCCCCCAACTATCACGGGTCTTTGTTAGTATTGGTCTTCTCATATGGGCCAAAGGGAACCATCATCTAGGCTCCAGGCCCGGGTGCGACTGCAATCCTTGCACCCACTATAGTTACCCCCGGTAGGTTATAGTTGGGTGACTGAGTGACTGGAGAATAGCGGGAAGTTGCGCTACTGATTTTGCTGTACTAACAACTACGACTTATATTGGGAGTTGTACTAAAGATTATTGGGTAAAGTTTTGGAGAAACTAAACTTTTGTCATAGTAAGACCGACTTCACAACTGCATTAGCATTTACATTTTTTTTTTGTTTCGAAATAGGAAAAGTAACAATGACGGAGTGTCACACGATGGACACCAATGGCATTGGACAGACCCCACTGACTTGTAATGGGGTCTGTTGTGTTTTGTCTGATTCTCAGTAGTTTTTACAGTAAGATAGCGCTGCAGGCTGCGGTATTTTTTTCTGCCAAATGCAACTGAATATGCAACGACACAGCCTCAGAGCGGCATAAGGTCCATTATCAATGAAAGTCGTCATGTCTAACCTGTGTATCTCCCAGAGCTGCCTATGCATTATGCAACTTATAGTTCTCCCATCTATGAAAAGACACTATGGTTTGCATCCAGTTTAACGTTATTAATTCTTTTCCCCATGCAATGAATCTGTGGGATTTCTCAGACTTCATTGCACATTCTCCTAGTGTTTGCAGGCAGACCTGATTGATGTCACTAAGAGAATTTGTGAATAACTCTTCCTTTCACTCACAAAAACACTACTGAATGCCATTAGGAAACCAGGGAAATCTGTTTCTTTGGCTGGAGACATTGCTCTGTGCCTGCTCATTAGTTGGGCAGCTGGTTCAGCTGTCACACAGTTACCCTCCTTTTCTTGGTCTCTTGCACAAAATTGATAGAAAGTTAATGTAGCTATAATGTGAGATCCTCAATGTATCCAGTGTAATTAAAGTGACAGTCCATAATATACATATGCATATATTGGGTAATATATGACATATTATGGTGTATAGGGTTTATTCATGTTATAGTTTCTATTCATTTCACTGGCAGAAAGCAAACAACTTAAAAAGATGAG
Organism: Oophaga sylvatica; assembly: GCA_033576555.1. NCBI lineage: Eukaryota > Metazoa > Chordata > Amphibia > Anura > Dendrobatidae > Oophaga > Oophaga sylvatica. Next base: position 58,423,410 of record JARQOD010000010.1, on the reverse strand, counting down.
AAATTAAAACAGAAGAAGTTGAACATTTTTTTTGTGTGTTATTATACAATAATTACCATGTAATTCTGATTAAAATTGCTTTTGCAGAGGCTATGAGCTGAGCACTCCAATAATTGCTAGAGTGAAGGGGCATCATTGTTAAATATGGTTCTGCTTCACCTGAGGTGTGTAATATGATGCTCTGCAGCAGCTGAGGTTTGTATTATGAGGTTCTGCAGCAGCTGAGGAGTGAAATATGATCTTCTGCAGCAGCTGAGGTTTGTATTATGTGGTTCTTCAGCAACTGAGATGTATTATGAGGTTCTGCAGCAGCTGAGGTGTGCAGTATGTGGTTCTGCAGCATCTGAGGAGTGAAATATGATCTTCTGCAGCAGCTGAGGTTTGTATTATGTGGTTCTTCAGCAACTGAGATGTATTATGAGGTTCTGCAGCAGCTGAGGTGTATTATGAGGTTCTGCAGCGCCTGAGATGTGTATTATGAGGTTCTGCAGCACCTGAGATGTTTATTATAATATTTTGTTGCAGCTGAGATCTGTATTATGAGGTTCTGCAGCAGCTGAGGTGTGTAATATGTTCTGCAGAAGCTGAGATCTGTATTATGAGGTTCTTCAGCATTTGATGTCTGTATTATGAGATTCTGCAGCAACTGAGGTGTGTATTATGTTCTGCAGCAGCTAAGGAATTTACTATGTGGTTTTGCAGCAGCTAACGTGTGTATTATGAGGTTCTGCAGCAGCTAACGTGTGTATTATGAGGTTCTCCAGCAGCTGAGGTGTCTATTAGATTGTTCTTCAGTAGATGAAGTGCTTGTTATGATGCTTTAAGAGAAGGCTGGCACTTTGTCAGTTAACAGTTGTTGAGAAAGTTTACCTGCTTCTGCAGTAGAGATAAGCATCGATCTAGCGCCGCTCATCTCTAATTGTCAGGTTATGACGTTAGAATGTGAATTTTTCTACAATGATAACAATGGGAAATTTTCATTGAAGGGTTTATATAAATAACATAATATTGCAAGAGTGTTACACAATATAATGTAACGCATTGTGAAGGAATGGAAGATACAGTAATGTAATATTTATGCTTATTATCTTACATATTTTCAACATTATTCCCCTGAGAATGTGGCACTACAAACCTCAGCATTGAGATCGATAGTGTCACAACTGCTGGGGCTGCCTGGTAGCATTTATCATGGTGGCACTTTACTAGATCCAAGCTGAGACATAATAAATTATAACACTGTGAGCAGCGAGACACTGGGAGGATCAGCTACCTTAATTACTGTCTGATGTTCACATGATGACAACCTACTGGACACTGCGACATTGAGACACTCAACATAACAAGGCTGCAATTTCACCTGCCCATTCAAGGGAGAAGAGGTGACACGTCACATACAGTATTATACTATTTATGCTATTGAGTCACCGTGTAAGATAGTTCATATTACTTATCCTGTTCTTACCTAGAGTAATATTCACAGCAGCACTCACTATTCTACTCAAGTGATTGCTTATATGTATTACATTACTGATCCTGAGTTACATCCTTTATTATACTCCAGAGCTGCACTCACTATTCTGCTGGTGCAGTCACTGTGTACATACATTACATTACTGATCCTGAGTTACATATCCTGCATTATACTCCAGAGCTGCACTCACTATTCTGCTGGTGCAGTCACTGTGTACATACATTACATTACTGATCCTGAGTTACATCCTGTATTATACCGAGAGCTGCACTCACTATTCTGCTGGTGCAGTCACTGTGTACATACATTACATTACTGATCCTGAGTTACATCCTGTATTATACTCCAGAGCTGCACTCACTATTCTGCTGGTGCAGTCACTGTGTACATACATTACTGATCCTAGTTACATCCTGTATTATGCTCCAGAGCTGCACTCACTATTCTGCTGGTGCAGTCACTGTGTACATACATTACATTACTGATCCTGAGTTACATCCTGTATTATACTCCAGAGCTGCACTCACTATTCTGCTGGTACAGTCACTGTGTACATACATTACATTACTGATCCTGTACTGATCCTTAGTTACATCCTGTATTATACTCCAGAGCTGCACTCACTATTCTGCTGGTGCAGTCACTGTGCACATACATTACTGATCCTGAGTTACATCCTGTATTATACTCCAGAGCTGCACTCACTATTCTGCTGGTGCAGTCACTGTGTACATACATTACTGATCCTGAGTTACATCCTGTATTATACTCCAGAGCTGCACTCACTATTCTGCTGGTGCTGTCACTGTGTACATACATTACATTACTGATCCTGAGTTACATCCTGTATTATACTCCAGAGCTGCACTCACTATTCTGCTGGTGCAGTCACTGTGTACATACATTACTGATCCTGACTTACATCCTGTATTATACTCCAGAGCTGCACTCACTATTCTGCTGGTGCAGTCACTGTGTACATACATTACATTACTGATCCTGAGTTACATCCTGTATTATACTCCAGAGCTGCACTCACTATTCTGCTAGTGCAGTCACTGTGTACATACATTACATTACTGATCCTGAGTTACATCCTGTATTATACTCCAGAGCTGCACTCACTATTCTGCTGGTGCAGTCACTGTGTACATACATTACATTACTGATCCTGAGTTACATCCTGTATTATACTCCAGAGCTGCACTCACTATTCTGCTGGTGCAGTCACTGTGTACATACATTACTGATCCTGAGTTACATCCTGTATTATACTCCAGAGCTGCACTCACTATTCTGCTGGTGCAGTCACTGTGTACATACATTACATTACTGATCCTGAGTTACATCCTGTATTATACCCAGGAGCTGCACTCACTATTCTGCTGGTGCAGTCACTGTGTACATACATTACATTACTGACCCTGTACTGATCCTGAGTTACATCCTGTATTATACTCCTGAGCTGCACTCGGTATTCTGCTGGTTGCTTTTAGTACCAGTTAGTAACTTAGTACCTGTCTACAGATACTTCCATATATGATGTTTAGTGGGGAGGTTTTCCTAGATGACTGTACAGTGCTTAGTGTAAAGAAGATACTTTCCAGATGGAAATTCAGTAGAATACTCGTTATACCGGGAATGTTGGGAGATTTCAGCTTTGAACTGTAACATAAGTTTAGAACAGGACAAGTTATGTAAAGTATACACAGAGTTACTAAACTGAGGTGTTGCATGTGTGCCTAATGTACCATGATAAGCATATTCCTGGGGGACTCTCTTGGAGAAATAGGACCAGATGCAGAAAAGTCAGAACATTTGCACCATTTTCCAGTGGGATTTCCTCTGCAGTCTCGCCACACTGTGCTTATAGATGACCGCATAAAAGGCCCAATAATGTGAGGCCTCTTTATTTCTTTCATGTTTATAACATTTCAAAATGTCATATTTGCCAATACATTCCCAGAAACTGACATTTACAAATGTCATTCTGAAGCCGTGTTGTGGAGTTTGGTTTTTCTACCCCCTCTCCCTGAATTTGACTGTCGGCTATCGTGTATCGTCAGGCTGGGATTGATCTGTTCTGCTTTGTACTCACTGCGGAAAATAAAAGGAAAAGCCAAAAGTAATTAAGTCTAACTACAATCCAACTAAACAAATAGCACACACAGCTGTACCTTTCATGTCTTTTATTGAGAACATTGAATAAATATCCACAGTGCAGGGAGAAAAAGTAAGTAAACCCTTGAATTTAAAGGGATTGCCTCCTTTCAGAAAACTTTTGGCAATTTTTGTAGTAAGAAATTAAACAGTACTTTATTTATCTAATGCAGCAAAGACGCCTGATACAAAAATGCTTCCTTCTCCAGTCTTTACAGATGGGATGAGGTTTTGGTGTTGGTGTGCAGTGTTTATTCCTCCAAACATTACAGTTTCCATTTGTGCAAAAAAGTTCCACTGTTGTCCAGAAGCATTATGTGTGTCCATTATAGTTTCCTTCCATACACAGGGGTGGACATACCTCTGATGCAACCCGTACGGCTGCACAGGGGCTAATTTCTACCTCCAGACCAGGTGGAATGGGGCATTATGAGGAGCTATTGGGCTGCAAAAGGCCCATATATTGTTCTTGCACAAGGGCCTCTTCTGTCCGTTCTAATATTGGAGTGACTTTTACAGGATAGTGGCAGAAAATACAGAATTGTCTTCATTTGTCTAACCAACCCCTCCCCCAGGTCTTTAACAATTCTTTTTTTTTATTCTTTGGGAGCTTTATGTGTTTCTATAAGGGTTCGTGGAGACGATCTTAACTTTGACAGATCGCACTCAGACTAATGTTATTCTGCATGTATCCAATTTTTTCCTCGGTCCAAGTGTGGCCAGGAAAAAAAAATCGCAGCATGCACGATTTGCCTCCGATAATTGGATGGCACTCGCCTATGTCTATGGGTCCATGGAAAGCATTGCACGGCACTTAGATGACATCCGAGTGTGGTTCGATTTTGAATGACAGACTGAATGGACCAGATGGAGAAACTTTATTTTTTATGATCTGATCAGGGTCTGAATAGCATAATCAGACCAATTTTCTCAGGTGGAGAACATACAGTCGTGTGCACCTAGACCTACTCATCATCCGAACTTGTCTGAAAGTTATTTGCCTTGAAACATGGTCCCCTTTAAGCAGTCCTTAATGAGAGGAAAATGTTATAGTGACCAAACTTTGATCTATTTATCTATGTACAAACAAAAGAATACAACAGCCTCGGTAAGCTAAGACGTGCAAACATTGAATTTATGACATTTATACTGCATTACTGTTATATAGACTATACTTAGAAAATGAAGGGACTTAGAACACAAATTAGCCAAATTATGAGAGCCCACCAGCCATGACAAGGCGATCTTTCTGTGATAGACCCCTAAAACTTATATTTATCTGACATGGCTAAAAGCTAAAGGGCAGGTAGTATTCAGCATTTATCCATCCATTATCTATTTATCTATCTATCCATCTATCTACCTATTATCTATCATCTATCTATCTACTATCTATTATCTAGCTATTATTTATTATCTATCATCTATCTATTTATCATCTACCTATTTATTATCTACCCATTATCTATCTACCTATTATCTATCCATCTATCTACTATCTATCTATTATCTAGCTATTATCTACCTATTATCTATCTATCTACCTATCTTTTTAGCTACATGTCTCTATAGTAGATATATACAAAGTATTAATTAACAAGGAAGTCTAGAAATCTCTTCAGCACCTCAGACCTGATGAAATCTTCTGCTTCTTGGAAAACTCGTGTAGGGATAATGAATTGGCTTTGTTAATTTTTACCGTGTTACCTAATGGATCTCATTACTGTGTAATGACTCTTTAGTATTTCGCTTTCTTGTATATTCCTTAGTTGGACAGTGGATAAATGATATCATTTGCACTAATAAGAAATGTTTTTAAAAGAAACGCGGAGAGCTGAACATTAAAGGAAATCTATCATCTTACTACATGATTTTAATTGCAAAGAGCTTGCAAAAGAAAAAAAAATTAATAGAAAACTTTACAATTTATTGATAAAAAATCCTCTCTGTTCTCAAGAACGAAAGGATTTTTAATGTTATAGCTTACTGACAAGGTTACTGGCCACTTTACTAGGCAAGGAGCGAGCACTTTAAAGTCTGCAAGTGCTGCTCTGCATCTGGCTGGGATTGCCAGGATCTGGCTAGTTTTGCTCTGCTAACAGAATAGGAACGCTCTCAGTACGGACCAGCAGCGCAACTATGTCACTGATCCAAATTGTCAATATTCAGGAGCTCACCTCCTTTGGCAAATAAGGAGCCAGTTCTCAATATTCAGGAACTCACTTCCTTTGGCAAATAAGGAGCCAGGGTAATGGTGCACTCCTGACATAAGAAAATGGGAGTACTCCTTTAATTGTTATGAAATTAAAGGGATTTTCCTCTTTCACAAACGTGGTACCCAAACAAATGCATAGATGCAAAACAACAAACATGTCTGTGTGTACACTTTTACCCGGGCCAGCCTTGGGTCTCCGCCACTAATACACTATCTGTGTTTGGGTTGCATCTGTGACATCACGGCTACAGCGCTCATCACCGCTGCAGCCAATCACTGAGCTCAGCAGATTTAGACGGTATGAGCTGCTAAGTTCAGTATTTCACTTCAGCGGTAAAGTACACTATAGTTGTAATGTCATCGATATTATTCTAGTTAACTTGATGCAGTCATTTTGCATCCATATTTGAAGTCACGTTTGAATTAACTTCTTAACAACTGATAAATTGTGAGCATGTTCAATAACAAATTTTTAGCAATTTTTGAGAAGCTAATGCAGTGAAAGAACTGATGTAGTTGTACTTCCTGTTGCCACTTTTGCAAAATGGCTGCCGCAATTAAACAGAAAAATGTCAATATCTCTGTAATTTATAGATACATTGTTACAAAACTTTGGCTACTATCTCTTATGGTTTACTAATAAAGGTTTATGCCAATTGGGAGGAAACTTTTACATCTTGGACAATCCCTTTAAGCCTTCTTTGGCCACACCTCACCACCCTCTGCATAACTACAGTAAAACCTAAGAGGAAACCCCAGCTAATGATGTTGTTGTATATCCAGGGGGAGCGGGAAGCATCTCCCACACATCTGTTTGACTCACGCACCACAATTGTGGATACCAGGCTATGGGGTACTCGGAGCCGAGCCCATGGAAATCTATGGGAGTTGTCACGGGTAGCGGTGGCTCGGTCCGTGGCCCTGGCAGTCAATGCGATAGGGGATATATTTACAGGGGATTATTAGGATAGTTCGTGACGCCACCTGTGGTTTCTGGTAATTTGTACCAGCGCTGCTGTAAGGGTCTTCACAGGGGATGTTATGGGGCAGCTTGGTAGTAAGTCTCCCACAGGTGAGACGTGTCCCTGGAAGTCTATGGTGGAGATGATGCAGGGTGTAGTAATAATTCAGCCAAACACAATGCAGCTTCTTTTCATACCTTTTACTGATGATGGTTCAAGCAGATCCCGGGAAGCTGGTCGGGGTGAAGAGTGCACTTTCCGGTAACAGCTGAGCAGGTTAGAGGCCTCCTTAACTTCCAATACTTGTGAATCCAACTTGCCTGAAGCGAAGTTAATTCTGAATCTCCAGCTTTCTCTATAGCTGTACTGCCCGGCCAATATTGTGGTGGAGCCTTCTTAGTGGTGAAAACTAAGTCTATATTGCTGATCAGGCTAGACCCGTTATCCCTGTCTCCGGTTACGTATTGACACTGAGGGCTGCTCTCTGCGACCTGTAGTCCAGATGCCTCCGGTTTTCTTGTTACTCTGCCTGAAACAGTAGCGACGCTTCGGACTCCGGTGTCCGGCAATTTAGTGCAGGCAATCAAATACCTGGAGCACTTCTCTAACTTCTCCACTGTGCCCTTCGCCCTGCTCTAGCTCTTAGCAATAACCCTTGGAGCTTCGTTGATAATGTCAGCTTTCTCCTAGAGCTCGCCGAGCAGCTCTCAGTAGCCTCCTAGCTTCGACTTCTGCTGAGGTACTGATTAAGGGTAGCTCTGACTAGGCTAGGATGATCCAATTCACCCGTACTAGCCTCCACTTGCTTGTCAGGTGAGCTACGCTACTCTGCAAGGATCCAATCTTTCCTCCTCTCCTTCCTCGTCCAGACTTCACTGGCACAGATCTGCACTGTCCGAAGACAGGAAACTGACTGCTCTGTCCTGAGACAGGAAGCTTGACTCAGCTCTGCTACATGTCACCACCTCCCATACCCCTGGTGGGTGTGTCTGAAGTGTGAGTGAAGTGCATATCAAGCTTTGGCTGTTACCTTCCAGTGCACTCTCCTGGATTTTTATGTGTGCCTGCGTAGCTGGGCTACACATCCCCCCTTGGTAAAACACAGCACTCCCGGGCTGTAAAAGACAAAAAGAATATTTCGTTTTGCATTAACAATAAACATTATAACTCTTCCCATCCGGGAGGTAAGGATTTCTTGAACGTTACAATATGTACAGTAAGAAAATACAAAAGTATCAAAACATCAAACGTGTTCATATATACAAGATGCTTGTGGAGGACCCGCACCAAAAACCTCCCACGTGGGTCCTGGGTGGGCTGCAGGACTTTATTGCAGACCTCATTTTGGGCCCCACCATACGGGTTTTTCTTCCGAGGTAAATTGTAGTAGTGGTTTTATGTAAAACCAATATAATGCACCGAAGCGCAACTATGTACAATGATAAGTTCTGGGCTGGCACAGTCCACAGCCACGCAGTCCATTGGCATGGTTAAAACACATATTTAAATAATTACCTTAATACTTTTTCAAACTTTATACAATTTTTCAGATGCAATAAACCCTATCTGGGTCTTGCTAACTAGTCTTGATAACGAATAGGTAGTTTACCTTTAGTGAGACGTTCTGACCTACGTGGGGTAGCGTCAGGTATAGTATTATCTAACCTTTCTGTCCTGCGTAACGGCAAACTATAGACACGACTCCACCTCTCTAGAGACCTGGCAAGCATGCTAGTGACTGGAGGAGGCGGTACTGCTTCACCAGCTTCACCAGAGGACTCCACTTCTTGTGGTGCTGCTTCTTGCGGGTCCGCTGCTTCGGGTTCTGATGGTTGAGGGTCTGCCGGAACAGGTTCTTCTGGAACTGGCTCAACTGGCACAATTGGTATGACTGGTTGTAGAGACTCCTCTTGCGGTTGATAAAACTGCAGCACAGGAATAATTACAGCGTCTCCCAATCTGGGCCAATCCGCAGGTAAATCTCCCAAATCCGTATGTATGACCGCTTCAGCATTCTCTTCTTGATGGACAACAGGGTTTTCTTCACGGAGCTTTAATGGGCAAGGACACAACTTTAAATGATCTCTGGACACCGTTGCCGTCGTTTTTCCTCCATCCTTGCTGATGGTACAGACCTTGCTGTTATCGAAATTGGAATTTTGCACGACGTAAGGCTCCTGTTCCCACTGATCATCCAATTTGTGTGTTCTTCTCTTCCTTTTGAGCACCATTTCTCCAGGCATTAAAGGCTTAGCGGAAGCATTTTTGTTATAATTCATCTCTTGCTTCTCTCTTACTTTGTTGAGACTGTCTTCCACGCAGGCTTGTACTCTCTTGTACTGTTCTTGTCGAGTTGTGTCCCAATCTTCAGCGTTGTTATCAGCCTCTGGTTCTACCACACCAAGTTCTAAGTCCATAGGCAACCTTCCCGGTCTTGCCCTCATAAGGTAGGCTGGAGTGCAGTTGGTGGAACTAACTGGGATGTGATTGTACAAGTCAACCAGGTCAGGTAACAAGTCTGGCCACCGATTTCTTTCTTCCAGTGGTACAGTTTTCAGTAAGTCGAGGACAATGTGATTCATTTTTTCACAAAGGCCGTTGGTCTGAGGGTGGTATGGTGTTGTCCTGATCTTTTTGCATCCATACAATTGACAAAATTCCTGAAACAATTCCGCTTCGAATGCAGGACCTCGATCAGTCAGCACCTGCTCCGGATATCCGTGTGGTCTGCAGAAACTTGCTTGGAAGGTTCTTGCTGCTGTCTCTGCTGTCAGATCTTTGACAGGGGCGACCACCAGAAACCTGGAATAGTGATCCACCATGGTCAGGGCATATGTGTATCCTGACCTGCTTGGGGACAACTTGACGTGATCCAATGCCACGATCTCCAAGGGACGAGTCGTCCGGATAGGCTGCAAGGGTGCCTTCTGGCTTCTGTAGTCTTTTCGCCTGAGGCCACAGGGTCCACAATTCCGGCACCACTTCTCGATGGAGCTGCGCATCCCTACCCAGTAGAACCGGCACCTCAACAGGGTCTCCAGCTTTCTCCAGCCAAAGTGTCCTGCTTGGTCGTGGTATGCTTCCAGCACCATTTGGATGTCTGCTCTCGGGACCACTATTTGCCAGACCATCTCATGGGTCCTTGGGTCGACGTATCTCCTGCACAACTTCTCACGGTATATGAACAACCGGCTTCTTTCATTCCACAGGAGCTTTGCTGGCATGGATGCATCTTTCTCCAAGGAGGAACCTTCCTGTTTTATCAACTCCTTGATACGGCTGACCACGGGATCGCTGTCCTGAGTCTCTTTCCAGCTGTGATGAGGTAAAGGGTTCAACATCTCACCACACCGCTTCCTGTAGACTCGTTGCTCTTGGACCATCCCATTTCGGTGGAACGCAGGTAACTCAATTTCTTCCAGATCGTCCGACTCTTCCTCCGTGTCAGATTCATGCGGCATTCTGGACAAGGCGTCCGCGTTAGCATTTTTACGGCCCGCTCTGTACTTGATGGTAAACTGGTAGTTCGATAACCGAGCCATCCAACGTTGCTCCATGGCTCCCAGCTTGGCTGTTTCCAGATGCGTCAAGGGTTGTTGTCTGTAAACGCAGTGAACTTGTTGGAGGCAAGGTAATGTTTAAATCTTTCAGTAATGGCCCAGACCAGCGCCAGAAACTCCAGTTTGAAGCTACTATAGTTTTCCGGATTCCTCTCAGTTGGTCTGAGTTTTCTGCTGGCATACGCGATGACTTTTTCTTGGCCGTTCTGCTTCTGACTGAGGACAGCTCCTAATCCCTCATTACTGGCATCTGTGTATAGCAGGAACGGTTGGCTGTAATCTGGGTAGGCTAAGATTTCATCGCCGGTCAGAATCTCTTTCATCCCTTTGAATGCCTCAGCTTGTTCTTTTCCCCAATTAAATGGAAGGTTTCTGCTCTTAAGAGGTTGTCCTACCAGGAGGTCCTGTAAAGGCGCCGCCTTCTTAGTGTAATCTTTCACGAACCTCCTGTAGTAACCTGTTAATCCCAGGAACTGACGCACCTCCTTTAGATTCTTCGGCTCCGGCCATTTCTGGATGGCTGTGACCTTCTCGGGGTCCAGCGCTACTCCTTCGGAACTGACAATATGTCCCAAGTACTGTACCTTCCGTTTGAGCAGGTGGCATTTAGAGGGCTTTAATTTCATCCCAAACTTGGACAATGACTCAAATACCTCCGCCAGGTGCTTCAGATGATCTTCATATGTCTTGGAGTAGACAATCACGTCGTCCAGATACAGCAACACGGTTTCGAAGTTAAGATGTCCTAGACAGCTCTCCATCACTCTCTGGAATGTCCCGGGAGCACTGCTGAGACCAAACGGCATCCTATCGAACTCGCAGAGTCCCATTGGGGTGGTGAAAGCAGTTTTCTCCCGATCCTCCTCAGCCACAGCTACTTGCCAGTATCCACTAGTAAGGTCGAGGGTAGAAAAGTAGTTAGCCGTTTTCAGAGCAGCTAAGGATTCCTCTATGCGTGGTAAGGGGTAAGCATCTTTATGTGTTATACGATTTACTTGCCTATAGTCTACACACATTCGCATGCTACCATCCTTCTTCTTAACTAGCACTAGAGGTGCCGCCCAGGGCTACAACTATCCCTTATCACCCCGGCTTTCTTCATGTCATGAAGCATTTCCTTAGCTTTCTGATAGTGGGCTGGAGGTATAGGCCTGTACCGCTCTTTGATGGGAGGATGACTGCCTGTAGGGATATGATGCTGTACTCCCTTAATGGTCCCAAAATCAAGTGGGTGCTTGCTAAATACTTGTGCGTACTCTTGTACTACCCGTAGTACCCCCTGTTTCTGGTGGACGGTAGTGGTGTCGGTCCCAATATGAAGCTGCTGACACCAGTCCGCTACCGGGGTTGCCGGATCATTATCCTCCGCTGGTTGGCAGGAGGCTAAGGACTCGGTTGTGAGGATAGAATTGTTATCTACGGCATATAATTTAGCAACTGTAGCATAACGTGGCAAATTTACTTCATCGTCCCCCCAGTTGAGAAGCCGTACTGGTACTCTCCCATTTATTACTTCCACTACCCCTCTAGCAATCATGAGTGTAGGTCTATGTTCTGACCGATGGGGTTCTACTACTGCTTGGTAGTTCTGACCTCTCAGACCCATAGCTGCTCTGCACCATATTAACATTTCACTCATTGGGGGTATTACAATGGGATTCGAGTCTGTGACCCGTACATTACCGATTTCACCATCTGTAAGCTCCGCTTGCTGCTGGCACATCAGGGCCCGGATCTCCCTCTGGATCACTCCCTTCTGCTTTGGCTTGGCAACTTCAGCGAGCTGTTGGAGCAAAAACACAACTTCTCCCAGACAGTTACTGATAATGTTAGTACCTAGTATCACATTTAGACCATTTTCCTCATTTACTGTCCTGACTACTAGGAGTCCCTGATCCTTCAGCTCCACCCTGCCCACTTTTACGTCCACGTTTTTGGCTCCAATTACTTCAACAGGGAGACCATTGGTGGCGTACATTGTCAAGTCAGGGCTCGGGGGCTGGAGACTGTCCATGGACCAAAATTTTTTGTAAAGGACGTCAGGTATGATGGTCACCTGAGATCCCGTGTCCAGCAGTGCAGGGATTGCAATCCCGTCCAGAATCATGGACAGGTAGGGCCGTCCACCCACGAACCTGCGGTTCCAGTCTAAGGGGCCTGATGAGTCTACTCCTGGGTGTTGGCCCTCTGACCCAGGATCGGCTCGTTTAAAGGACATTGCTGAGCCATATGACCTTTTTGATTGCAGCGGTAGCAGACGATCTCCCGGCGAGGATGGTGTTGCTCCGGGTCGCTCCTGGGGTGGCGTGGTCCTCCTCCGGTGAGGCGACGTCTTCCATTTCCTCCGGTTCATCCAAGGGACATCCTCCGGACAGTCGGCTAGTTGGATTTTTCCTCCTTCCTCTTTCCGCAGCTGCAGGGCCTCCATTACAGTGGCCAAGTTCTTAGTCAGCTGGCGCACTTCTGAGCGCAGACATTCCAATTCACTAGGGGGCGCCACCTGCATTGTAGCTTCTGCCACCTGCGGGAAAAGGTGGGTACTGCCGGCTTTAGAGTGGCTTCACCGGGTGATACTGATTTGCCACCTCAGGCTTTTCCAGGGTCGCAGTCCCTTTATTGCCATGTCCTTTAGAGCATCAAAGGTGGCATCTGGATGATCTAAGGACCACCAGTTTACAGTCCTGCCTTCCTCTGGAGACCTCAGTCCCCGCACGAATTGCTCTTTTAACATTTGGCTCTCATTAATGGGACTTGTGGGGTTAGCCTGTTTGAGAGCTCACAGGGCCCCCTGTAGTCGGCAGGCGTAGTCCCTAATACTGTCACCCGGTCCCTGGAAGCACTGATAAAATGCCATCCGGAGATCCGTTTCTGTGTGGTCCTCGAAGATGGCCTGTAGCTTTAAGAGTATCGCTGGTACCGACTCCTGGTCTGCAATGGGCCAAGTCTCTACTTCTCTCTCAGCCGCACCAGCTAACTGTCCTATTACCACAGCAGCTTTTTGCTTCTCAGTCATGGAGTACATATCTAAGATGCTACATATTTTCCGTTTAAATCCGGGCAGGGTGCCTGACTCGCCGCTGTATTGAGGGAGCCACTTCGCTCCTGGCATGTATGGGAGCGCTAGGGGCATAAGCGGGACCACCGGACCAGGTGAGGGGCCCGAACCTCCATCCTGCACTACAACGCCAAGCGGTGGGTTATTGGGGCCTCCGGCGGGGGCCGCTCCGTCTGCTGGTTGCTGCGACATATTGGTACCCCCTTGGTTAATCTGAGCCTACCTCTTTTGCAGGCTGCAGCGTCGCAGGCACAGCGGTGGAGACAGGACCTTCGTAGCAGGCACAGCGGTGGAGACAGGACCTTCGTCGCTGGACGGTGATGTCAGAGCGTTTACTTCCTGTTTCACAGGACCTGCCACCACGTCAGAGCTGGGGGCGGAGCCAGGCAACAGCGCGCTTTTACAGGTACGCCCCCCTTCTTCACCAGCGCCTTTGGGCGCGAATATTGCGGTAAAGATGGCGGTATTTGGCGCCAACACAGCACACAGTCTTTTCCACACAAACAGTTCAATATGGGCACACAGGGCTTACAATCTTGTAAGTTTCGGATCCTGTTCGTGACGCCAAATTTGTTTGACTCACGCACCACAATTGTGGATACCAGGGCTATGGGGTACTCGGAGCCGAGCCCATGGAAATCTATGGGAGTTGTCACGGGTAGCGGTGGCTCGGTCCGTGGCCCTGGCAGTCAATGCGATAGGGGATATATTTACAGGGGATTATTAGGATAGTTCGTGACGCCACCTGTGGTTTCTGGTAATTTGTACCAGCGCTGCTGTAAGGGTCTTCACAGGGGATGTTATGGGGCAGCTTGGTAGTAAGTCTCCCACAGGTGAGACGTGTCCCTGGAAGTCTATGGTGGAGATGATGCAGGGTGTAGTAATAATTCAGCCAAACACAATGCAGCTTCTTTTCATACCTTTTACTGATGATGGTTCAAGCAGATCCCGGGAAGCTGGTCGGGGTGAAGAGTGCACTTTCCGGTAACAGCTGAGCAGATTAGAGGCCTCCTTAACTTCCAATACTTGTGAATCCAACTTGCCTGAAGCGAAGTTAATTCTGAATCTCCAGCTTTCTCTATAGCTGTACTGCCCGGCCAATATTGTGGTGGAGCCTTCTTAGTGGTGAAAACTAAGTCTATATTGCTGATCAGGCTAGACCCGTTATCCCTGTCTCCGGTTACGTATTGACACTGAGGGCTGCTCTCTGCGACCTGTAGTCCAGATGCCTCCGGTTTTCTTGTTACTCTGCCTGAAACAGTAGCGACGCTTCGGACTCCGGTGTCCGGCAATTTAGTGCAGGCAATCAAATACCTGGAGCACTTCTCTAACTTCTCCACTGTGCCCTTCGCCCTGCTCTAGCTCTTAGCAATAACCCTTGGAGCTTCGTTGATAATGTCAGCTTTCTCCTAGAGCTCGCCGAGCAGCTCTCAGTAGCCTCCTAGCTTCGACTTCTGCTGAGGTACTGATTAAGGGTAGCTCTGACTAGGCTAGGATGATCCAATTCACCCGTACTAGCCTCCACTTGCTTGTCAGGTGAGCTACGCTACTCTGCAAGGATCCAATCTTTCCTCCTCTCCTTCCTCGTCCAGACTTCACTGGCACAGATCTGCACTGTCCGAAGACAGGAAACTGACTGCTCTGTCCTGAGACATGAAGCTTGACTCAGCTCTGCTACATGTCACCACCTCCCATACCCCTGGTGGGTGTGTCTGAAGTGTGAGTGAAGTGCATATCAAGCTTTGGCTGTTACCTTCCAGTGCACTCTCCTGGATTTTTATGTGTGCCTGCGTAGCTGGGCTACACACATCCACACGGCACATTCTGGAAGTGTTTGCAGCCAGCTCTGACTGCTTTGATAAACACTTGTAAAGAGGATTTGTGAATAACTGTTCCTTTCATTCTCACGCTGTTAAATTCCATTGGGAAGCCAGGAAAATCTGTTTATTTGGCTGGTCACACCGCTATCTGCTGCTTATTAGAGAGGAGACATAACGGTTCGGTGATTAGGAGAGCCACCATTGGTTTCTGTGCCCACACAAATGGAGGAGATTTAAAGGGGACCTGTCACCATTTTTGTCCTTTGGAACAAACATAGAGTATTGTGCAGCACCCCACTACATTGCTGATGGTCACATCTTTTTGTCTTATATATTTCTAAGTCCCAAAATCCTTCAATGCAAATCATATCATTAAAGGTCTCTTCTACTGTTTCTATGGAAAACAGAATAGTTTGCCTACAATCTATCAGTTCAGGTAAAAATTTCCATTCCGAAGTGTAGACTGAATAGCTCACAGAGGATAGTCTAGACGGGTTACACTAGCCTACATTAGTAGCCAAGTGTGTGAAGATTTAAGCCCGTAGCCATGCTGCCCTTTACTGACAACAGAGTTTTTAACAATGATGGGAAGTATAGACACAGTGACTCCGATTAATCATTTGTAGTTATTTTTTTGTCTTGTCCAGATTTTTACGCTGGTGGAGTTTGCTCCAAATTCAACAAAAAGTAAACAACATTTGATGTACATGCAAAGATGATTATTTTTTGACTGTTTTGCTTTCTTTATGCCCTTTTGAAAATAGAATCATGATCCTTTCACTTGTTGCATGTTAGTCTTCAACTGCGCAAAAATTGATTTGTTTTTGTATTCCATTAGGGTACTGCAGAGCAACTGTGCAAAAATTAGGACCTAAACATCTGTGTCACGAACATCACCCTTTCGCTGCACACGTGATTAGGATTTCAATATAAAGGGGTACTCTGTTTCCCACACTCCCCCGGTCCACTCACCAATCGTAATAGGTTGACAATGAGCAAAGCGCACCCCACAGCCAGTTCACATGAGGGTTCAGTCGCAACAGAGGTACTGCACCTCATCCAGAGGTGTAGTATCCCACTCTCAGGTAAGGAGGGAGCACTACCCAGGACTCTAATACTCACACCCAACACACACTAGTTCAGTCAGGGCACCTGGGCGTACCCTTAGTGAGGAGGGCATTATCTCAGGCTGGGTAGGAAAGAGTAATGGAGTGTGGGTGGAGAAGGTAAGAAGTAGGGGAGGAGCTTAGAGAGCAGGAAGAACAGAGCAGTTGGTCTGAGGAGACCAAAGGAGAAAGAGTGTAGTAGAGAAGCTGCAGAGAGAGAATTGTGAGGGGAGACTGAAGGAAGCTCCCAGGAGGACAGAAGGGCTCCTAGGGACACTGGAAGTGCTGAGGCCACCCGTGGGGCCCGTATTCAGAAGTGGAGGGACCAGGTCGCAGTGGGGGAGCCGGTCCCCAAGACTAGTGGAGGACTACAAGACTCAGCTAGCAAGCCGGAGGCAGAGGCAGCTGTAGGTGCCCCAGCCACATCCACAATTATAAAAAGGCAGCCATATAGGAGCCAAGGGACTCAGATGACTTCGCCCGACAAGGTCCACGGCTGCTGGCTTGGGACACTGTTTGTGAAGGTGCTGGGCAGGAGGGTGGATTCAGCGCTATGAGACGGCCAGGAGAGGTTCACACTGAAGGGAGTCCTGGAAAGGTGCAGCCCAATCTACCTGGGAGCTTGCTACACCCCTTACCTGGAGGACACAGCACCAAGCGGGCATCTGCGCACAAGTGAACTGTGAGTAAAGCATTGGAAACTGCATCCTGCTGTGTCCTCTGAGTCATTCCCACGTCGCCCACCCTGCACCACAACAACTACTACCATCATTACCATCATCACCTTTAACACCCTAACTGCCCTGGGACACAGCTCTACCCGTGGAGAGCTTAACCATCTCTGCTGCCATATCATCATCCCAGAGGATCTGCATTGCAGCGTCGGTCCCCTGACCGAACACCACGGGTGAGTTTACGCTGCTTCAAATAGAAGCACAGTGGGTGTGGGATTTATATAAATCCCATCCACTGTGCTTGTATCATAGAACACAGCGGTTTGGACTCAGCGCTAGTACGCTGTGTCCAAAACGCTGCTTTTACTGATCATGGTCACATACTCTTATAGGTGTCGATACACATTAGATAAAAGGGGTTGTCTGTTATAGAAAGGTCTGTGCCCGCTCCGGAAGCAACACTTGCTTTGTTTGGAAGTCAGAAGACCGCTGCAACAGTCAGGTTGCTAGGCACTCTTCTAGTCACCCGACTGCTGTGTCTCGACCCGCCACCACAATTGTGGGTTACCAGGGCAATGGGGTACTCAGAGCCGAGCCCATGGAAGTCTATGGGGATTGTCACAGGTAGCGGTGGCTCGGTCTGTGGCCCTAGCGGTCTGGCGTATGTTGGGGGAATATTTACAGGGGATAGATATATTTACAGTTCGTGACGCCACCTGTAGTCTTCTGGTAATTTGTACCAGCGCTGCTGTAGATCTCTGAGGGGATGGTGAGGCAGCTAGATGTCGGGTCCCCTACAGGTGGGACTCTTCCCTCAGGTCGGTAGTTAAGGCAGGGTTGTGCAGGCATGCAAGTAAATAACACAGTCTCACACAGTCAGCGTCTTTCCATACCTTTACTTGTAAGATGGTAAGGCAGGTCCCAGGGAGGCTGATCCAAGGAGAATGTATTTTGAGATAGCAGCTGGACAAGTTAGGGGCCTCCTTTACTTTCACAACAATGAGTACAACCAGCCTGAAGCGTAGTTCCCTCTATAACTCCAGCTATTCCATAGCTGTACCGCCCAGTCAGTTTTGTGGTAGGAGCCTTCCTGTGAGAGAGCTGAATTCCTATCTTGTCCTGCAGAGACTCAAGGTCCTCACTCCCCCTGACCCCAGTTACGTACTGACTATTCGGGGCTGCTTGCCGCGACCTAAGGTCCGGTAAGTCTCTGGTTTTCTTACCACTATGCTTGAAGCTAATAGTGATCCTTCGGTCCCCAGTGACCGGTAGCAATGTGCAGGACTTCTTCAATCCAAAAGCACTTTTCAAATATTCCTTTCCACTGTGCCTTTCGCCTTGTCCTCGCTTGTAGCATAAACACTCACACTTGCAAAAAGTCATGTAATCACTCCCTTCTTCTCTTCCTTCAGAGTTAGTTACCAGACTCTCAGTTATCCACTAGGCAGGAGCACGTCTCTGAACCTTTCACTGTCCTTGGGACAGGAGACTGAAGTATATCTGTACTAAACTCTTCTTTCTTTGTCAATGTCTTCAAGTGAGGTACAGCTCTGACCAGGCTGAGGTGATCTATATCTCGCCCTTACTGGCCTCCACTTGCTGAACTGCTGCAGAACCAGGCTGGACTGCTGCAGAACCAGGTGGACTGCTTCCTCCTCCAAGTTCCAGCTAGACTCCACACGTCTGCTCTGTCCGAAGACAGGAAACTGACTACTCTAATCACTCAACCAATACACACCGACCACTCCCTCACAAGTGACTACACTACCCTAAGGGTGTGTCTAGTGTATGTTGAGTGAATGGGTATTGAGCATTAAACTGCTATCTCTCCACACATTCTCCAGGGTACTGCGTGTGCCTAACACCAGGGCTACACATTCCCCCATGGTAAAAGACAGCACTCCCGGGCTGTAAAATACAAAGAGACATTTTTGTTTATGCATGAAAACATCAAACATGAACATTAATTCGTCCCATCCGGGAGGTAAGGATGTCTTGAACGTTGCAAAACAAAAACATTGGATATAGAAAAATACAAAAGTATTAAGGCATCAAAACATTCAATAAATACACAGTATTCTTGTGAAGGACCCGCACCAAACCTTCAACGTGGGTCCTGGGTGGGCTGCAGGACATCCGAATGCAGACCTCACTCAGTGCCACACCACACGGGTTTTTGTATTCAGAGGTAGTTGTGATGGTTTTATGTAAAACCAAGATAAAGCACTGAAGCGCAACTATATACAAATAAGTTCTGGGCTGGCACAGTCCTCAACCTCTAAGTCCATTGTAAAACGAAGACATATTATATCACATTATAATAATAATAAAGTGCAAAACTTTTTCTCTGTTTACCCAGCCGGGCATTCTACTGTTAGCAATATATAAATGTATTATATACTCGTTTAACTTGTGCAAAAATTGGCAAACATACTTAAACTTTTTACAACTTTACTTATGGTAGACCCCTGTATGGATCTCACCGGTTCTTTTACTGTTTAATGACTTCAAATATATTTTCCACCCCGGGGGCTGGAACAATGCGGTGATCCCTAGATCCCATAACTAACAAGTC
Organism: Oophaga sylvatica; assembly: GCA_033576555.1. Taxonomy (NCBI): domain Eukaryota; kingdom Metazoa; phylum Chordata; class Amphibia; order Anura; family Dendrobatidae; genus Oophaga; species Oophaga sylvatica. The sequence continues at coordinate 58,403,809 of JARQOD010000010.1, read as the reverse complement.
GTGTGCTGCTATTAGGGTCTGGGTCGCCACAGTTCTTGTGCGAACCTCTAGGGGCGCAACGGGTACATTCTCCTTGCGAGACACCGATTGCGTTTCAATCTGAGTCACAGTTAACGATATTGATCGTGTCCTGGATTGCGATGGAAACTGGGTCACTTGTTGCGATGTAGATGTGGCTTTCATTTGCGATGAACCTGCAGGGGGCGATGCTGGGGCACGGCCGGATACTGCTTGAGCTGGAGACGGGGACGCTGCGGTAGTGGTGACGTTACCTGCGCCTGGGACGGGGTCACGGACGATGGTGACGTTAAGGGCATACCATCCCTTCATTCCCCAGTGCCGTGTGTACGTGACAATGTCTCCATTTACTAAGTCCCTCCCGGGATGGCCTTGCGGTAGGTGGGATTCTACGTCACGCCTGCTGACAAAGACCCCTGGGTAGAGGCCCGGTTCACGGATGAAGCCCCAGCCCTTCCGGAGCTGGAACTCAGTCACACACCCCTGCCGCCGCGGTTCCCTCAGGGTACCTTTCTCTCTCCGGACACTCTCCTTGTCCGCGATCAGCTCTGCATGTTGTCGCTGACGGTTCCGCTGAGCTTCCCGCTCTTCCTCCTGCTGGCGTTTCTGCTTCTCCTCACGACGCTGCCACTCATATTCCCACTGGGCGGTATAGGCAACGTCATCCAGGCGCGCCATCTCGTCCCAGTCGACGTCTGGTAACGACGGACAGGACCCCTCCGGTGTCCCTGCCGGGGACCGATCATCTGCTGCGGCCTCTTGGCCGGGCGGGCGTTCCGGAACTGGCGGTACCTCCTCAACCTCCTTCGCCTCCACCGCTTCACCGGTGGGATCAGGATTGGTACTTTCGGGGGCAGCCTCCGGTTGCTCCTTTGCCTTGGGCAGCAGAATTTTCGGTAACTCGAATCGTGGGGGGTCGTTGAGGGGAGAGATCACCACGTCCCACAGCCTCCGCTGCTCCTGGGTACGCCGGCGTCTCTCGATCTCTTCAAATCCAGGTTGGTGCTGGACCATCTTCTTCAGGCGTGCATTTTCTTCCTGAATTTCTAGCAACGCCTGCTGCAGGTGCAGGACCACGGATGACTCCTGTGCTGGTGGCAGCTTGGCTGGGGCACGGGGCCTGCCTTCCTCCGCTTCCCTGCTCGGCTGCACACGTCCTGCTTCCATGATGTTCCAGAAGATTTTCTCTTCTTCCTCCAGAGACATCCGGTCTCTTCCGTGGAGGCGGGGTTTGCGTCTCCTCCTCCTCGCAGGGAAGGTGAAGAGGAGGCGGACCTCCTTTGCTGTAGGGCAGGATCGCATATTGTAATAGCACTTTGAGAGGGCCGGCATTTTCTTCGCGCCACTGGGGGGTACACGCCCACGAAGGTACGCCCACCTTCTTCTCCAGCGCCTGAGGGCGCGAATATGGCGACAAAGATGGCGATTTTTGGCGCCAAAAGTGCAAACAGTCCTTTTCACAAAAACAACTCCATAGGCACACAGGGCTCGCAATTTTGCGAGTTTCGCATCCTGTTCGTGACGCCAATTTGTCTCGACCCGCCACCACAATTGTGGGTTACCAGGGCAATGGGGTACTCAGAGCCGAGCCCATGGAAGTCTATGGGGATTGTCACAGGTAGCGGTGGCTCGGTCTGTGGCCCTAGCGGTCTGGCGTATGTTGGGGGAATATTTACAGGGGATAGATATATTTACAGTTCGTGACGCCACCTGTAGTCTTCTGGTAATTTGTACCAGCGCTGCTGTAGATCTCTGAGGGGATGGTGAGGCAGCTAGATGTCGGGTCCCCTACAGGTGGGACTCTTCCCTCAGGTCGGTAGTTAAGGCAGGGTTGTGCAGGCATGCAAGTAAATAACACAGTCTCACACAGTCAGCGTCTTTCCATACCTTTACTTGTAAGATGGTAAGGCAGGTCCCAGGGAGGCTGATCCAAGGAGAATGTATTTTGAGATAGCAGCTGGACAAGTTAGGGGCCTCCTTTACTTTCACAACAATGAGTACAACCAGCCTGAAGCGTAGTTCCCTCTATAACTCCAGCTATTCCATAGCTGTACCGCCCAGTCAGTTTTGTGGTAGGAGCCTTCCTGTGAGAGAGCTGAATTCCTATCTTGTCCTGCAGAGACTCAAGGTCCTCACTCCCCCTGACCCCAGTTACGTACTGACTATTCGGGGCTGCTTGCCGCGACCTAAGGTCCGGTAAGTCTCTGGTTTTCTTACCACTATGCTTGAAGCTAATAGTAATCCTTCGGTCCCCAGTGACCGGTAGCAATGTGCAGGACTTCTTCAATCCAAAAGCACTTTTCAAATATTCCTTTCCACTGTGCCTTTCGCCTTGTCCTCGCTTGTAGCATAAACACTCACACTTGCAAAAAGTCATGTAATCACTCCCTTCTTCTCTTCCTTCAGAGTTAGTTACCAGACTCTCAGTTATCCACTAGGCAGGAGCACGTCTCTGAACCTTTCACTGTCCTTGGGACAGGAGACTGAAGTATATCTGTACTAAACTCTTCTTTCTTTGTCAATGTCTTCAAGTGAGGTACAGCTCTGACCAGGCTGAGGTGATCTATATCTCGCCCTTACTGGCCTCCACTTGCTGAACTGCTGCAGAACCAGGCTGGACTGCTTCCTCCCTCCAAGTTCCAGCTAGACTCCACACGTCTGCTCTGTCCGAAGACAGGAAACTGACTACTCTAATCACTCAACCAATACACACCGACCACTCCCTCACAAGTGACTACACTACCCTAAGGGTGTGTCTAGTGTATGTTGAGTGAATGGGTATTGAGCATTAAACTGCTATCTCTCCACACATTCTCCAGGGTACTGCGTGTGCCTAACACCAGGGCTACACAGCTGCAGCCAGTCACAGGCTGCAGCAGTTCTCTGGTTTCTGCAGCCAGTGCAGACCTCCACTCTGCTGGATCTGCGGGGGGCACTGGAAGATGGGTATGCCACTGTTTGTTTTTTTTATTTAAGCATATTTGTGCATTATTTTTTTTCTACATTGAGCAACCCTTTTAATGTTAATGATAACGCCCCTCTACCTATCAGACCAGGAAAAATGGCCATTATATATAAAGCAATTATGAAGCTCTGTGAAGGCTCCTAATGGACCTTGGCTGCACAATTCATCCTCTCTGTTTACAGCTGATTGAACCGATGCAAAGATCAATGAAAACACAAGATCTGGTTGTTTGCCTCAGCAGCCTCTGGGATGAATTGACCTTTCCGAGTAGCGCCTTTATCTCCTGGTATAGGACACTGATCAATACATTCCCTGGACTCCAGGGAGAATCTGCACTTCTAGTGGGTACATGATGTACCCGGAGCTGTGCGGCCTACAGAGAGGAGGGGGCCATAAAATCAGAGGACACTATCACCAGTCTAGATGAGGACATGGATGCCCTGGAAATTCTTTATTTTTCTGGCTGTAAGGTACATCTGACCATATGAATGTATCATAGATGTAGCAAAGCTGAGTGTAGCACAAATAGGAAAATGTAATCAGTAATAATGATGCACAAGAAGGAAAACAATTTGATCACAAATTCAGGTTTGATACATTTTTATAATAAACACATTCTGATTACAATATTTATTTCCAATTGTTACCATTATCTTTTATCCCTTTTCTTGCCTCTTTTTAAAAATTCTAAATATTAGCTCCAATATGTCAAGTAGTAAAGCTGTTCGGTTCCCCACTGTGATTATTCTGCCGGTCTAGTCTGTTATGTGGCTAGTGGAGCAGTTTATATCAATGGATGATTGATTGGTCCCATTGTGCCCGATCATTATCCTATATATGTGGCCGGTTTATGAAAACAAGCCGGTCACATAACTCCCTCCATCTGCTACATCAGCCGCTCTTTAGGCACAGGTGTTCTTAGACAGTGCAGGTGACTTTGTAAGTTTCTTGAATCTGGATTTCAGCTTTTTCTTTTTGTCTAACAGAAAAGTGAGATCAATGAAGTATGGAGCTTGGAATTATTCTAGTAATGCAAGTGAGAGGACTTTCATAGGCGACATCCTCATGGGGGGCTGTCATGGCTATCTGTGGTTCTTGACATTTTTAAAAGTTCTGTCAATATAGCCAAGCACAAAAGCTTGTAGAAAAGAAGAAGACAAGTGTCTTCCAAGTGAGTTTTTGCTTATGGGGTGAAGAATACTGTTTAGTTTAGCAAATGCAGAAAAATCTTGCAATACATTGTACATGTTCCAGTATGTTTTATAGACTGCTACTGGCTAATAAAGTAGTCTATTCTGAGTCATTACATTCCTTATCCGTCCTATCCATCAATCTCCATTTTATAGAACCGTCTCATTTTATCTTACATGACTGAATTTCGTAATCTAATGTGAGACTTCTACAGAGAACCCTTTCATTCACATTCTGTACATATAGCATGATGCCACCTAGACCAAGATTTGTAAGTAGATCCCTGGTGTCCCTTATTTTTACAGCCTGACTAGAGTTAAGGTACTGCCACACTAAACAATCCCGCTAGCGATCACAATAACGACGCATACTAATGCGATCGCTAGCGGGATTGTTTCTATATCGCTAAATGCGGCCACATTTAGCGATATAGTTAACGACGCTATCGCCGTTAGCGATCTTCTTAACGACTTTAGCGGTACAAAAGTACCGCTAAATCGCTAAGAAAAGGTGCCACACAGCGATAAGATACTTACCCAGCGGGAGCGCCGACGATAAAATAGGGTCCGGAACGATTCCAGCGACGAGCGAGATCACAGCAGGAAGCTCGTCGCTGGAAGCTGCCGCACTGAACAATATCGCTAACGGGATCGCTAAATAGTGACGTTTTTTAGCGATCCCGTTAGCGATATTGTTTAGTGTGGCATACCCTTTAATAGGAATGTCCTTCATTTTCGTGTAATGTAAATAGGACCAAAATTATGGACAAAATATTTTCTTAAAAGTGTAGCTGTCATTTCAGGTGACTTTTCAGGATAGGCTGTTGCTTGTGTTCATGAAGAAAGAATGAAAGTTCAGGAAAAAAATCGCTGTAAAAACGCACAAAATCCGCACCAAAAACGCGCGTTTTTACCGCGGAAAAACTCGTTTTTGCTCAGGAAAATTCTGCAAACATTCCTGAACGTGTGCACTTAGCCTAACACTATTTATGGTCATTACATAACTTGTATCCTGCATTTTTCACAAGTTCTCCCTTTTTAATTTTCAGTTGTTATTGAACTAATCTGTGGAAGCTAACTAATATAATGGCTCTCATACACTGCAGACAGAGACATGAGTGATTCCTGCTCTCCTTTCTCTATATAGCATATGTTCAAAAGTAGCAGCGGTAGCCTGGTGTATAACATACAACTGTATTGAGCAGTGTAGCTATAAGTCCAACACTAGGGTAAAATAAAAGAGCTACTGGAAAGCAGCAGCATGGACCTCTCTACCGCTGCTCTTCCCTCTTCTCCGCCTCCACAATCCATAAACTGTAGCAGGCAGCTGTTGTCTGATCCTCCAGTGATATATGGCAGTCCATTTGGACTTTAGATTGAACGATGAGTTCAGGAGGTAGGAGAGAGAAGTATTCGCTCACAAGTGGAGAAAGAGGCAGATTTCTCAGATAAAGAAAGACATAATACAAAGTTTCTTAGATTTGCTTGTATTTTTTTACTTTTGTGACAGTGACCACATATTATATGTTTATAACCGTTAGAGATTGGTTTTTGGACATTTTTAGTCTAGAACATTATGGGTTTTATTTAAGGATTACCATTTGATTTGTTTTTTTCATTGATAAAGGTTGTTCATTCAGAAAGACATTTATATATTTCTGGAGAAATCCTTTAAAGCTAATTAGTGGATCCACTGGTAGTCTAATATATATTTGGCTTCCTCCTCCAACATCTGTCATTCAGGGAAAAAAAAAAGGATCAAGTTGCATTTGGGGCAATCTGATGCATTGCGTCTCCTGGAAATAAGCATAATCAGAAGTATCTGCCATGTACTTTTGCTCACTATTAAAATAACATAAAAATCAGATTACAGCCAGCCAATAACTCAAGTCTATGGCATCTATTGAAAAACAATTCACACATAACTTTTTTATTATATCCTGAACTAATAGAGGAATGTCCCTTCTCCAATACCCCAATGAAGTAGCCAGATAAGCTTGTCCCTTCTCCCCTGCAGTGGCATTGCAGAAGAATGAATGCTTACTGCCTGGCTCCACCACAATTTATAGCCGATTGTCAGGGTCCCAGCAGCTTAAAGAAGTTCTTCCACTACATGTTTTATGCAGCGTGGGAGCAGTGAAGATCATCATGCCAGCAGCTTTTGTTACATATAATGGAACTACTAGAGGTACTGGGGAATAAGGAGATTGATGGTAGTTGGTCCAGCTGCTCCTATGATGATCTCCCATACTACAGATCTCCTCCTGTAATGACAGGAAGCAATGGGAGTGAAGAATTCTCAGTGTGATTATCAGATCACACAGAAAATTACTGTTTTTACCTTCTCTTGGGCTTTTGCTTCCTCCTCCCCATATGATATTGCCATCTTACGATTGGGCAGCATTATAGAGGGGAAAAAGTAAACACCCCCAGAGAAAAAATTCTGTGCTGTCTGCCTTCTTAGTTGAAAGGGAAATTTGCATATTGGGCAAAACCCATATCTCAGCTCTAATCAATTCTAATCAGCACTTCAGCCCCTTTTTATTGAGCCGTAGAGTTTAAAGTAAAACTTGTAGTGAAATATGTTCATGATATTCACTTTGCAGCCAGAATTGAGAATATTAGGCCATGTACACATGTTCAGTATTTGGTCAGTTTTTTTTATCAGTATTTGTAAGATAAAACCAGTAATGGTTGATAAATACAGAAGTGGTGATGAGTTTCTATAATACTTTTCCTCTGCTTGTTCCGATCCTGATTTTGGCTTACAAATACGGATGTAAAATACTGAACATTTGACCATGGCCTATGGAGCATCTATCCCTGAGTAAGGAGTGTCTTGTCCTACGTTTCACAGAAAACAAATTATTATTTGAATACTCACTGTGTAATACCTAATTTCACCCGTGAGGACATTGCAGAGAAAATTAACATTTGCTACAAGTTTTCCCCACAGAATAAAACTGAATTCTGAGGTTCTAACTTGTGGACACTTTACGATCCACTTATTGTCAAGCTACCTTTCTAACACGTAGAGATGATCCAAAGTGGTGGACCCATCTACAGACTGTTTTACATGCAATATTATTTCCTATAGGGACTACTGGTCAATTTGAGACCATGTCCCGGACCTTAACAAGGCAGATTCTGGTACTTTGCCATCAGTCCTATTGAAGTCACAATGTATCAATGATTGATTAATGATAAGATGCTGTTGACCACATACTGTTCACTATTTTCATGCCATTTTGAGTGAGTGAATGATGTCTTGTTCTACGTAGGTAAAGGAATTTTTGTCATGAACATGTACTCTTGGTTGTAATCAGTGGCAGCTTGTCTACCGGTGACATTTCCTAATCTCTGAGCTGTTGTGTAATCTGTAAAGTGTCCTTATCAGAATTCTCTCAGTAAATATCTGAACGACCTAGTCCTCTTGACAGAAAATTCTCCATGAAATGTACTTTGCTGTGGCGAGACTGTGGCAGGCTGTCAGGAGATTCATTATAAATTGGCGTAGACCCGACCAAAGACACGGGAAGTTCTCGGCTACAAATAGATAGGAGGTTGCAGAACACTAATGAGATGAATGTCGAGGTGTCAGAGCAGAGACTTGTCTCCCACTCCTATCCTCGGCTGTTAGCTGCGTTGTTATTGAGATGTTGAATTCCGAACAAGTTTGGAGTAATCAGAAGACCGAGGCTGGAAGGATCTAGAAAATTCAAGTATGAGCAGATCTTAAGCCCATAAAAAAGAACTTTGTGTCAAAAATATACTATAAAATCTTTTTTTGCTGTTTGTGAATGGAAACATTCATTATTTACATTCCGATTCTGAAACCTTCCTGGTTCTGTGTTACAATGTATCAGTGTAGTCATAAGAAGCACGGCACTCATCAAAAAGGGTATATGGTGCTCAAGTCGGGTTTCCAGCCCAGTAAACAATAACAAAATATAACTTGGCACTCAATTAAAGACAAGAGAGGATGATTTCCGTGGGTGTAGATTTATTTGCATCCAAAACAAAATAGATATTATGTTGAACGTTTTCGGCCCAACAAACGGCCCTTCATCAGAACAAATTACTGCCTGAGCTGAGCTATATCCGCTAGTGAAAGAAGTATCATCTATTTTGTAAGGACCCACATATAAGGATAACTGGACACAGGCTGGGCACAAATCTGCTGCGTCCTGGAACAGACTTCTCAGCACCAGCACCCCCCTCATGCTAATTGAATATAGCTAGAAGCGCTTTCTCTGGTTGATTTGTGTCCAGCCTGTGTCCAGTTATCCTTATATGTGGGTCCTTACAAAATAGATGATACTTCTTTCGCTAGCGGATACAGCTCAGCTCAGGCAATAATTTGTTCTGATGAAGGTCCGTTTGTTGGGCCGAAAACGTTCAACATAATATCTATTTTGTTTTGGATGCAAATAAATCTACACCCACGGAAATCATCCTCTCTTGGCTTTAATTGAGTGCCAAGTTATTTTTTGTTAATGTATCAGTGTAGATTAGAACTATTGAGTAAGGCCTCCAAACACAGTAGATGGCAGTCGTATGAACGATGGTTCGGCCGATCACTCAGCCCATAGCTACAGTATCTTGGACATCTCTCCCATACACAGCCAAGCGCTCCTTTATTTTTCTATGAGAACGTTCCCGACAAACATCTCTGCTAGCGACTTATCTCCAGGAGGACGTATCGGTTGGCAGTATGTCAGACATGCTCAATCGACATCTCCACCAACAATCAATTGGCCAGGCCCCCATATACATTACAATGTTGTCTGAACTCATGGATTTTGGAGGTAGCAGCCGACATCAGTCTAATGTGTACGGGGGCAGAGAGAGAGTTCTGTGTTGTAGCTGTGTTTTGCTCATAAATTCAAGATAACATAGAGAGCACATGCTCTAGAGCCTCTGTCACCCCCGCTCATGATGGCTTGGGTTATCATATTCAGCCAATCAGTAGTGTTTATAAAAATTGGCCACCTATAGTGAAGGTCCAATTTGGGACACCCCAGGGTCCCCAGTTGCCTATAAACAACCCATCAGGTTCCTGCGATCACATCGGAGTGTCTAATCACTTAGGTGCCATGGTTGCTGTTCACCATTGGCATTTAATTAGTATACTTCTATGAGCAGAGCTACTGTCATGGGTGTATCGCCACGAGGATCGTCGCGATTACACACTCTGACTTCTCACAGCTGAATTGCTGTTTCTTTGTGTTTGGTAATGAGGGAGTTAATTTTACCTAGCTCTTTGCTAAGACTAGGTCCAGCCTCGCCCGGCTGCTTTTGATTATGTTCTAATTAGATTCCTTCATATACCTGCCAGTCTGCTTGTTAGATGCCGGTGAAAGCATTCATGTAGTCTAGCAGACTGGATCGGTTCTGAGAATACTTAAGCTAAGAGTTCCTTAGTTGTTTTTACTCTTACAGCTTATAGTTTATCTCTGAGACCTTAGGTGTTCCTACTGTGTGTGTTGTATGTAAGACTTTATTTACTTTATTTCTTGTCTTTCTTGTATGTCTTTCTGTTCATTAACCGTTACCTGTTCATTCCCTTTGGTGGTAATCAGGGTCCTTCTTAGGACTAGATTACAGTTGGCAGGGATTGATAGGAGACAGGGTTTACGCTGGTGGCCTGGACCTCTGTACCTTTAACAGTACCTCCAGGTAGAGGGATTAGTTAGGACCCCAGTTTAGGGTCAGCATAGACCCCGGTCACCCTCTAGCCGGAGACAGCGTATAACGGATTCCGTATTGACCCACTGGACATTCTGTCAGGTAATTCTATGTTATCATATATCTATGCGCATGTTATATAGTATGTTGCCCTTTTGATATAGATTACTGACATCACATATATAAAATCTGCTATACAGCGTGACATTTTCACCGGCCCATACTAAAGATTCTCCCCAGCTGTCATGGATCCAGTAGCCCAGCTGGCCCGGCAGTTGCAGGGGTTGTCCATGGAGTTTGCAGACATTAAGTCCAAGGTTTTGTCCCCCCCGGAGCAAACCAGATCTGAACCTAAGGTTGCTCTCCCGGACAGGTTCACTGGTGGGCGGGACAAATTTTTTACCTTCCGGGAGGCATGTAAATTGTACTTTCGGCTGCGGCCTCGGTCATCTGGGAGTGAAGAGCAGAGGGTGGGAATTGTTATCTCGCTCTTACAAGGGGACCCTCAATCTTGGCGTTCTCTATTCCTCCAGGCTCCCCAGATCTCCAGTCAGTGGATCGATTTTTTTACTGCCCTGGGTCTGGTATATGATGATCCGGATCGAGTTTCCCTTGCTGAAACAAAGTTACGTAAAATACGGCAAGGAAATCGTCCAGCGGAGGAATATTCTTCTGAGTTCCGTAGATGGGCAACAGATACTCAGTGGAATGACCCAGCTCTTAGGAGCCAGTTTTGTCAAGGGTTGTCTGACAAATTAAAAGATGTGTTGGCTCAGTATGATTCTCCTCCATCACTGGAGGCTGCTATGGCCCTCGCTATTCGCATTGATAGACGAATTCGGGGAAGACGCGAGGTAACTCCGCCTCCCGTGATGACTCCACCTACTACTAAAGTCCCTTATACTGAGGTTCCCCTGGTCTGTTCTGAGGAACCCATGCAGTTGGGAGGGACATCTTTTTGTAGGAGGGAATCGGCGGTGCACCGCAAGACTAGAAGGTGTTTCTTTTGCGGGAGAGAGGGACATTTTGTTGGGGGGTGTCCATCCTGGGCCTCTTTGAGCAAAGGAGTTAACCTGGGAGTGTGTATTTCGTCCCCAAATCCCTCTCAGTTTCTCGTTCCTGCGGAGGTGGTGATTGGTACTAGAACTGAGAGGATTTCTGTTTTTCTTGATAGTGGGTCCGGGGCTAATCTGGTGGACGCTCGGTTTGCCCAGGTGCATGGTATGCAACTGAGTGTATTGGCCAAACCGGTCCCTATAGTATCTATTGATTCTAGACCTCTCGGTCAAGGTAGCTTGGTACAAGCTGTTCATAACATAGATCTTCGAGTAGGGGCAATACATAAAGAGCAATTGTCTTGTTATGTGTTGGAGGGTCTACCCACTCCTATTGTGTTGGGACTTCCTTGGTTGGCTAAACATAACCCAGTGATTGATTGGCAATCCGGAAAGATAAGCCAGTGGGGTGAATTTTGCAGGAATAACTGCATGAGCACGGTCATCGGTGCGGTTGTGCCTAGGACTTTGTCTCCTTTTCTGGAGGACTTTGGGGAGATGTTCTCAGAGGAGGGGTATAAAGAGTTACCTCCTCATCGCGCATATGACTGCTCAATAAAGTTGCTTCCTGATGCCTTATCTCGTACTTTCCCAGGGGCCGGGAAGACGGATGATCCGGTTCCTATTCCTCAGGAGGGAGTTGTAGTGTCAGCTGTATGCTCTGAGCTTGAGGGGGAGGTATTGGGGGCTCAGGGGGACGCCCCTGGGGGACTTTCAGGGAGACTGATAGTTCCAGATCGGTTAAGACTGAAGGTTACGGGGAACCGTTACAAACGGATGGCTGATAGGGGGAGAGTTTCTGGTCTAGATCTGAAGGTGAACGATCTGGTTTGGTTGTCTACCAGGAATATAAAACTTAAAGTTTCCTCCTGGGAGGTTGGGTCCCAGATTCATCGGGCCGTACAGGATCAGTTCCATAATTAATCCTGTGGCATTTCGTCTGGACCTCCCTCCTACGTTTAAAATTCATAATGTGTTTCACAAGTCATTACTTAAAAAGTATGTGGCACCAGTCATACCGTCACCTCTACCTCCTCCTTCAGTGGTGGTCAATGATAACGTGGAATTTCATGGGTCGAAAATCATTGACTCACATTTCAGTCGCCGATCCCTTCAGTACTTGGTTCATTGGAGGGGGTATGGTCCTGCGGAGAGGACGTGGGTCCCTGCGTCTGATGTTAACGCAGATCGATTGGTTCGGACCTTTCACACAACTCACCCGGGCAGACCTGGCCCTGAGGGTCCGGAGTCCCCTCGTAGAGGGGGGGGTACTGTCATGGGTGTATCGCCACGAGGATCGTCGCGATTACACACTCTGACTTCTCACAGCTGAATTGCTGTTTCTTTGTGTTTGGTAATGAGGGAGTTAATTTTACCTAGCTCTTTGCTAAGACTAGGTCCAGCCTCGCCCGGCTGCTTTTGATTATGTTCTAATTAGATTCCTTCATATACCTGCCAGTCTGCTTGTTAGATGCCAGTGAAAGCATTCATGTAGTCTAGCAGACTGGATCGGTTCTGAGAATACTTAAGCTAAGAGTTCCTTAGTTGTTTTTACTCTTACAGCTTATAGTTTATCTCTGAGACCTTAGGTGTTCCTACTGTGTGTGAGTGTTGTATGTAAGACTTTATTTACTTTATTTCTTGTCTTTCTTGTATGTCTTTCTGTTCATTAACCGTTACCTGTTCATTCCCTTTGGTGGTAATCAGGGTCCTTCTTAGGACTAGATTACAGTTGGCAGGGATTGATAGGAGACAGGGTTTACGCTGGTGGCCTGGACCTCTGTACCTTTAACAGTACCTCCAGGTAGAGGGATTAGTTAGGACCCCAGTTTAGGGTCAGCATAGACCCCGGTCACCCTCTAGCCGGAGACAGCGTATAACGGATTCCGTATTGACCCACTGGACATTCTGTCAGGTAATTCTATGTTATCATATATCTATGCGCATGTTATATAGTATGTTGCCCTTTTGATATAGATTACTGACATCACATATATATATATCTGCTATACAGCGTGACAGCTACCACCAGTTACCAATTGGTGTCTCCTGTGTGAAACAGCTGGCACTCACCAGATAAGAACTTGCTCAACACTTGATTCAGGTGAAGTTCCCGAATGATAGGTAGGGGACAGAGTCATTCCACACAAGGCCCCCCACTGATGCCATTGGTGCTACGCCACTGCAACCAAGTGGTGACCATGCATATATGTGACTCTCTCTTCGGAAGTCTATGGGAGTCACTCTTTTAATTGTGTCTGGAGAACCTGGCATGTCTGCGCTTTACTTGGAAAGCCCATAAATTTCAATGTGAATTGTGTAATATTTAACTTCTGAGATGACACTGCAAAGAAAATGAACACCTGCTGCCAACCTGTGATTAATTTATTTAGGAAAGCCCTTTCAACTGGGGTCTACTATTTGACACTAAAGCTGTGGATTTCTCTAAATTATATCAAAAAATCTAACTATCCCCTTTATACTATTGACTCGCTCCACAATTGTGGATACCAGGGCTATGGGGTACTCGGCACCGAGCCCATGAAAGTCTATGGGATTTGTCACTGGCAGCGGTGGCTTGGTCCGTGGCCCTGGCAGTCAAGCGATGGGGGGAGAGATATTTACAAGGGATTATTAGGATAGTTCGTGACGCCACCTGTGTTTTCTGGTAAATTGTACCAGCGCTGCTGTAAGGGTCTTCACAGGGGATGTTATGGGGCAGCTGGGTGGTAAGTCTCCCACAGGTGAGACTGGTCCCTGGAAGTCTATGGTGGTGATGATGTAGGGTGTAGATAAGGATTCAGTCACACACATTGCAGTTTCTTTCCATACCTTTACTGGCAGATGATTCAAGCAGATCCCGGGGAGCTGGTCGGGGTGGAGAGTGCACATTCGGGTAACAGGTGAGCAGGTTAGAGGCCTCCTTTACTTCCATATACTTGTGAGTCCAACCTGCCTGAAGCGAAGTTAACTCTGAATCTCCAGCTTTCTCAATAGCTGTACTGCCCGGCCAACATTGTGGTGGAGCCTTCTATGTGATGAAACTAAGTCCTTACTTTTGCATGGCCTTGCTCAAAGTCCCTGTTTCACCTGACTCTGGTTACTAGTGTTGAGCATTCCGATACTGCAAATATCGGGTATCGGCCGATATTGGCTATATCAGAATTCCGATTCCGAGTTCCGATATTTTCGTCTTATCGGATACCGGAATCGGGATTGTCACTGTCACTGTCAGTGTCCGTCGGTCGGGTCTGTCAGGAGTCAGCGGCACTTACCTGGCAGAAGATCTCCGGCGGTCACGTCCCGGACTGCTTCATGGCCGCCATCTTCTTTCCCCGGCGGTCACATGCAGTTTCTCGCGATAACTGCAGTGACTGCTGGGTAATCCCGGCCGTAAAGCAGTCAGTCCGATGACGTCACCGCCGGGGAAGCAGGTAATCAGCTGTGCTGCGTCGCATGACAGGCTCTGCCTGTCATTGCGATGTAGCACAGCTGGATCGTCGTGGGACTGTCGTTCTGGACTGCGTCGGACAGGTGGTATACTGTTGGTTTGTTTTTTTTCTTTTTTTACAGGAGATCGATGGCGTCGCAGGAATGAGAGTACAATAAAAGAAATGAAAACTGTGTTGTCTCTTTTATTTCATTAAAATACTTTTTTCTTGCTGTGTCTTTTTTTTATACATTTAATAACTTTGGGATTAATAATGGATCGGTGTCTTATTGACACCTCTCCATTATTAACCGGGCTTATTGTCACCGTGCAATCAACGGTGACAATAACCCCTTATTACCCCGCTTGCCACCGCTACAGGGCAAGTGGGAAGAGCCGGGTAAAGTGCCACAATTGGCACATCTTTTGATGCGCCAAATGTGGGGCTGCTGTAGCCTGGTATTATCAGGCTGTTGAGGGCCAAAATCCATGGGCCTTGACAGTCTTTTAATACCAGGCCGCAGCAGTCTGCATTTTACTTGGCTGGTTAACAAAAATAGGGGGGATCCCCACGCCGTTTTTTTTTCGAGGGGATCCCCTATTTTTGTTAACCAGCCAAGCTAAGCAGACTGCTGTGGCCTGGTATTATCAGGCTTGCAAGGTCCATGGATATTGGATCCTTACCAGCCTGAAAAACCAGGCCTCAGCGGTCTGCTTCATCTGGCTGGTTAACAAAAATAGGGGGGACCCCACGCCAATTTTTTTCGAGGGGATCCCCTATTTTTGTTAATCAGCCAAGATATGCAGACTGCTGTGGCCTGGTATTATCAGGCTGGCAAGGTCCATGGATCTTGGCTCCTTAACAGCCTGAAAATCCAGGCCTCAGCGGTCTGCTTCATCTGGCTGGTTAACAAAAATAGGGGGGACCCCACGCCAATTTTTTTCGAGGGGATCCCCTATTTTTGTTAATCAGCCAAGATATGCAGACTGCTGTGGCCTGGTATTATCAGGCTGGCAAGGTCCATGGATCTTGGCTCCTTAACAGCCTGAAAATCCAGGCCTCAGCGGTCTGCTTCATCTGGCTGGTTAACAAAAATAGGGGGGACCCCACGCCAATTTTTTTCGAGGGGATCCCCTATTTTGTTAATCAGCCAAGATATGCAGACTGCTGTGGCCTGGTATTATCAGGCTGGCAAGGTCCATGGATCTTGGCTCCTTAACAGCCTGAAATCCAGGCCTCAGCGGTCTGCTTCATCTGGCTGGTTAACAAAAATAGGGGGACCCCACGCCATTTTTTTCGAGGGACCCCTATTTTGTTCGCGTATCAAGGTCTACAGGTGGATCCTGGATCTGGCTCCTTAACAGCCTGAAAATCCAGGCCTCAGCGGTCTGCTTCATCTGGTGGTTAACAAAAATAGGGGGGACCCCACGCCATTTTTTTTTCGAAGGGAACCCCTATTTTTGTTAATCAGTTCCCTCTGACGTCACTGATTGTGTCCCTGGCTGACCTGAAGTGAAAGTGGAAAGCAATCAATTAAGCTTTCCACTTAAGGGCCCGTCTCACATAGCGATATCGCTACCGAGATCGCTGCTGAGTCACTAGTTTTGTGACGCAGCAGCGAGCTCACCAGCGATATCGCTGTGTGTGACATTCAGCGACGATCAGCCCCCTGCCGGGTATCGCTGATCGTCGCTGAATGTCAGGACCTTTTTTTGATCGCTGGTTTCCCGCTGACAGGCACACATCGCTGCGTGTGACAGGCGGGAGACCAGCGATCGCTGGTAACCAAGGTACACAGCGGGTTTCCAGGCGCGGGGCTGTGCCTAGAAACCCGCTGTGTACCTTGGATACCAGCGCCCTGATGCAGGGAGCTGGTATCCAAGGTACACAGCGGGTTTCCAAGCGCTGCGCGGTGCCTGGAAACCCGCTGTGTACCTTGGTTACCAGCGGATCGCTGGTCTCCGCCTGTCACACGCAGCGATGCGTGCCTGTCAGAGGGAAACCAGCGATCAAAAAAAGGTCCTGACATTTCTGCGACGATCAGCGATACCCGGCAGGGGGCTGATCGTCGCTGAATGTCACACACAGCGATATCGCTGGTGAGCTCGCTGCTGCGTCACAAAACTAGTGACTCAGCAGCGATCTCGGTAGCGATATCGCTATGTGAGACGGGCCCTTAAGCGATGTTACCCGCAGTGTCGCTGTCCCAGATCGCTGCCTGAGCTGCCTGTTTGGCAGCTCAGCAGCGATCATGTAGCGATACACCAGCGATCCTGACAAGTGCATATCGTTGTCGGGATCGCTGGTGTATCGTTATGTGACACCCAGCCTTTACTCTCCTGTCAGGCAGGAGAGGAACTCATTCATTTGGGGTTTACTGTGAGGCTGCAGCATTAGCTGCGGTCCCTGCAGTAAACATTAACCCTTTCTGAAGGATTACACCATGGGACCTGACTGTGCATGGGATAGGTAAGAATAATTTTGCTTTTTTATTTTATTTTTATTACAGGAAATGGTTTTAGCAGGTAAATAAAATATGGTCAAAAACTGTGTGATTATTTCATTAAACTTCTTTTTTATTAAAGTGTGTGTGTTTGATTTTTCTTTCATACAATAGGATTAATAATTGATAGTTGTCTAATTGACAGCTCTCAATTATTAACCTGGCTTAAAGTGACCTTTCAATTGCAAGGTCATTTTAACCCCTTATTAACCCATTCGCCACCGCTACAGGGCAATGGGAATAGACGGGCAAAGTGCCAGAAAGGGCAAATCTAATTAGAGATTTGCCCTTTCTGGGGTGTCTGGGGGCAGATGTTAAGTAGCCGGGGGGGGCCAAAAATAATGGTCCCTCTCTGGGCTATTATTATCTGCCCCACTCACTGGCTTTGTCTGTCTGGTTGCGAAAATAGGGCGGGAGCCCACGCATTTTTTTTCAGCAATTTTACACCTCATATATATATATATACATGTCATTGAATTTGTGACACATATATATATATATTTATATTTGTAGTTCATACACTTCTACATAGTATAATAGCCGCTAATTCAATTGCCGGCTTTTGTGAAAATGCAGAACCCGACATGAAATGACACTTGGTGTACATAGGGTTAACCATGTCTTTTCATGTCCTTTGCTATCTAATTTGCACAAACAATTAAATCAGACTTGTGTGCAAAATTTCACACCTGTAGGGGTTAATTAAAGGTGTAAATTCGTAGCAAAAAAGTCCGTTTTTTTTACAACGAATTTACACCTTTAATTAACCCCTACAGGTGTGAAATTTTGCACACATAGTCTGATTTAATTGTTTGTGCAAATTAGATAGCAAAGGACATGAAAAGAAATGTTTAACCCTATGTACACCAAGTGTCATTTCATGTCGGGTGACCCGACATGAAATGACACTTGGTGTACATAGGGTTAACCATGTATTTTCATGTCCTTTGCTATCTAATTTTCACAAACAATTAAATCAGACTATGTGTGCAAAATTTCACACCTGTAGGGGTTAATTAAAGGTGTAAATTCGTAGCAAAAAAGTCCGTTTTTTTTACAACGAATTTACACCTTTAATTAACCCCTACAGGTGTGAAATTTTGCACACATAGTCTGATTTAATTGTTTGTGCAAATTAGATAGCAAAGGACATGAAAAGAAATGTTTAACCCTATGTACACCAAGTGTCATTTCATGTCGGGTGACCCGACATGAAATGACACTTGGTGTACATAGGGTTAACCATGTATTTTCATGTCCTTTGCTATCTAATTTTCACAAACAATTAAATCAGACTATGTGTGCAAAATTTCACACCTGTAGGGGTTAATTAAAGGTGTAAATTCGTAGCAAAAAAGTCCGTTTTTTTTACAACGAATTTACACCTTTAATTAACCCCTACAGGTGTGAAATTTTGCACACATAGTCTGATTTAATTGTTTGTGCAAATCAGATAGCAAACGACATGAAAAGACATGGTTAACCCTATGTACACCAAGTGTCATATCATGTCGGGTGCTTCTGTCTTTTCACTGAAGCCGGCTTTACCCGGCAATTGAATCAAAGGATATTTTACTATTAGAAGTGTATAAACTATACATATATGTTATATATATATATATGTCACAATGACATGTATATATATATATATGTATTCTATGTGTGTATATTTAGTGTTTACAAGGAAAGAATGGGGTTTTTTTAGTTGCGATATTTTGTTCCCATAGACTTACATGGGACTTCCGGTATCGGTATCGGGTATCGCCGATTTTTTAGTGATATCGGCGATACCATTCCGATTCCGATACTTTAGGATATCGGAAAGTATCGCTCAACTCTACTGGTTACGTATTGACACTTAGGGCTGCTCTCTGCGACCTGTAGTCCAGATGCCTCCGGTTTTCTATCACTAGACGTGAAGTACTAGCAATGCTTCGGACCCGGTGTCCGGCTATTTAGTGCAAGTAATCCAATACCTGTAGCACTTCTCTGTCTTCTCCACTGTGCCCTTCGCCCTGCTTCCCGCTCTTAACATAAGCACTTGTGGCAGTTGTGGAAAATGTCAGCTTCCTCCAGAGCTCGCTGCACAGCTCTCAGTTTCCTCCAAAGTCCAGACTGGACCGAGACTGAATGGCTGCTCTGTCCTTGGACAGAAGCTAACAGACTGAAGTACGACTGAACACTCCTCCCTCCTAGACTGTCTGACTCCTGCCACGTGTCACTCCCCCTTATATCTCAGATGGGTGTGTCTGAAAGTGTGAGTGACAGTGAATGAATATCAAGCGTTGCTGTTACCTTCCTGTGCACTCTCCTGGACTTTATGTGTGCCTGCGTAGCTGGGCTACACACTATTTGAAAAGATTAAGGTCTTTTCCTCCTGGAGACATGGGTTATAACATCAGGAAGGAACCGTCCACTTTTTACTGAATATGAAAAGATTATAGGATTTCCTGCAATACGATTTAACGACTCAATAACACACTTTTCAGTCACTGACATACTGAACAATGTGTTACATTGTGAAGCTCAGAGATGGCTATGACAGAATTCCCTTTTTTGTTTTAGTTGTACTTTTTAATGGCAAAATTTAATGTACAATATTTTTATATTTTCCCCCGCAAAAAATCCAATTCCACATTTTTTTAATTGTCTTTTTTTGGGGGGAGGGGAGTTCATTTTTACAGTTTAATAATGGCAATAAAAAATTTACACGGTTTAGTTACTTTTATAGAAATGAAAAAATATATATATGTACTGTATGTTGCCATATTTACTGAGACAGAAACTCATAATTATATTTTTCCACTGGTGGAGTTGACCCCCAAAAAAACACCACAGCAATTCTGATTTTGTTGTGTTTTTTTTTTACAGTCTTCACCTTGCTAAATAAATTACATGATTTTTTTAATCATTCGGATTTTTACAGACACTGTCATAGTAATTTAATTTATTTTTTATTGTTTATATTTTTCAAGTAAACAATGGGGAAAGATTTTTTGAACTTTCAGTATTTTTGTTTATATATTTTTTTAACTTTTCATAAAATATTTTTTTAGTCCTACTTTATATATCTCATTCTATCTTCCTGTCTGTATATCTCATACATTTTTGTCGACTTATTTGTTTATATATTTTTATTTCTTTATCATACATTCCTGACCCATTTTTTGCACTATTTGTATATATTTATATTCTGATTAAATCCCTGTTTATGTCTGCATTTTCAGTAATTCCTATATTGAGGATGAAATGCTGAGGGTTAAAGCTTTTCTGTCGAGCTACAAACAATAATAAATGCCTTTCTAGATCATATCCCCGCAGCAGCGTGCAGCTCCCAGGATTAGTGCTTAATCTTTGCTTCGCCGCCTACATAGTGACTTGGTGCAGTGAGACTTAGCAGGATCGAGATTCCTATTCCTATGTCATAATAATTGGAAGAGGAATTTAAAAAAAAAAAAGAGTGCCCACATCAATGTCGCTGGCACTCGTATGGCTCCGCTTCATTAACTTGACAAATTACATCCACAAGCTGAAATAATGTACCCCTCTGCCAAGTCCAGGCCCAGGGATAATGTACGTCACAGTCCATAAATCTGTATGGATTCTGCTCTCTGACCGTATTTCCTGGATCTTCAGCTTTTAACAAATAGATGGGGGTTTTAATTAACAGGTTACAAGTCCCATGAGGTTGGCAAAGAGGGCTCCATGCAATTTCCAGATTCATACATTTAATATAGGAGCGCGCCAAGCTGTAAGTAATGAATTGTTCTGTCATCCTCTGGGTCTGTAACTGATAAGGAGAGCAAAGCGTAAAATCATAATAGTAAACGACACATAGTAATATCAATGGTTTTGCACGTAGAGGATTTGCTGACACAAAGTCTAACTGGAAAGTTGCAAAACCGTTGAGTTGCTATAAGTTTGGCTTGGGGTTAAACTAAGGAATGAAATCTAAGGAGTTTTCTGATTTTCACACTTGTACCCCTATGCAGTTAGTAGAACTTACAGGTATATGGTTATACAAATCAACCAAATCAGGTAGTAAGTCCGGCCATCGATTTCTGTCTTCCAACGGTATGGATCTCAACAAGTCAAGGACAATATGGTTCATTTTTTCACAAAGACCGTTGGTTTGAGGGTGGTATGGCGTTGTTCTAATTTTCTTGCACCCGTACATGTGACAGAATTCCTTGAATAAATCAGCTTCGAAAGCAGGTCCTTGATCGGTTAATACTTGCTCCGGATACCCATGCGGTCTGCAGAAACTTGCTTGAAAGGTTTTCGCGGCCGTCACTGCGGTCTGATCCTTAACTGGAACAACCACCAGAAATCTAGAGTAATGGTCCACCATGGTCAAGGCGTATGAGTATCCAGATCTACTTGGCGACAATTTGACATGGTCCAGGGCCACAATCTCCAAGGGACGAGTCGTCCGGATAGGTTGCAGGGGTGCCTTCTGACTACCGTAGTCCTTTCTTCTGAGACCACAGGGTCCACAGTTCCGACACCACCTCTCGATGGAGCTGCGCATCCCTACCCAGTAGAACCGGCATCTCAACAGGGTCTCCAGCTTTCTCCAGCCAAAGTGTCCTGCTTGATTGTGGTATGCTTCCAACACCATTGGGACGTCTGCCTTGGGGACCACTATTTGCCAGACCATCTCATGGGTTCTGGGGTTGACGTATCTCCTGCACAACTTCTCACGGTATAGGAACAACCTGCTTTTCTCGTTCCACAGGAGCTTGGCTGACATAGGTGCATCCTTTTCCAAAGAGGAGCCTTCCTGTCTTAACAACTCCTTGATGCGGCTGACCACTGGATCACTGTCCTGAGTCTCTTTCCAGTTGTGATGGGGTAAAGGATTTAATGTTGCACCATACTGCTTTCTGTTGACTCGATGCTCGTGGACTACCCCATTTCGATGGAACGCAGGTAGCTCAATTTCTTCCAGGTCGTCCGATTCTTCTTCCGTGTCAGAGTCATGCGGCATTCGAGACAATGCGTCAGCATTAGCATTCTTTCGACCTGCCCGGTACTTGATAGTAAACTGGTAATTGGACAACCGAGCCATCCATCGCTGCTCCATGGCACCCAGCTTGGCGGTTTCCAGGTGCGTTAAGGGGTTGTTGTCTGTGTACGCCGTGAACTTATTGGAGGCCAGATAGTGCTTAAATCTTTCAGTAATGGCCCAGACCAGCGCCAGAAACTCCAGCTTGAAGCTGCTATAATTTTCCGGATTCCTTTCAGTTGGCCTGAGTTTTCTGCTGGCATATGCGATGACTTTTTCTTGGCCATTCTGCTTCTGACTGAGAACTGCTCCCAACCCTTCATTACTGGCGTCGGTGTACAACAGGAACGGTTGGCTGTAATCAGGATAGGTTAAGATCTCATCACCTGTAAGGATCTCTTTCATCTTTTGGAATGCTTCAGCCTGTTCTTTACCCCAATTAAAGGGAGGGTTTCTGCTCTTTAGGGATTGTCCTACCAGGAGGTCCTGTAAAGGAGCTGCCTTCTTCGTGTAATCTTTCACGAACCTTCTGTAGTAACCCGTTAGTCCCAGGAACTGTCGCACTTCCTTAAGGTTCTTCGGCTCCGGCCACTTCTGGATGGCAGTGACTTTCTCTGGGTCCGGCGCTACTCCTTCCGAACTGACGATGTGCCCCAAGTATTGTACCTTCTGCTTGAGTAGATGGCATTTTGAGGGTTTCAACTTCATCCCGTACCTGGACAGAGACTCAAATACTTCTGCCAGGTGCTTCAGATGGTCCTCATATGTCTTGGAATACACAATGACGTCGTCTAGGTATAGCAGCACGGTTTCAAAATTGAGATGTCCCAGACAATTTTCCATCACTCTCTGAAATGTTCCTGGGGCACTGCTGAGCCCAAACGGCATTCTGTCGAACTCACAGAGCCCCATTGGGGTGGTGAAAGCCGTTTTCTCACGATCCTCCTCAGCCACAGCCACTTGCCAGTAACCACTAGTCAGATCAAGGGTAGAAAAGTAGTTAGCCGTTTTCAGAGCAGCTAATGATTCCTCTATGCGTGGTAACGGGTATGCATCCTTGTGTGTTATGCGGTTCACCTGCCTGTAATCCACACACATTCTCATACTACCATCTTTCTTTTTAACCAGAACTAGAGGGGCTGCCCAGGGGCTACAACTATCCCTTATCACCCCAGCTTTCTTCATATCATGCAACATTTCTTTAGCCTTCTGATAATGAGCTGGAGGTATGGGCCTATACCGCTCTTTGATGGGAGGATGACTGCCTGTAGGGATATGATGTTGTACTCCCTTAATTATCCCAAAATCAAGTGGATTCTTGCTAAACACTTGGGCGTACTCTTGCACCACCCGTAATACCCCTTGCTTCTGGTGAGCGGGAGTGGTGTCCGTCCCAACATGGAGTTGCTGACACCATTCCGCCACCTGAGTTGCTGGGTCATTGTCCTCCGCTATTTGACAGGAGTCTAAGGACTCAGCCGGGAGAATAGAATTATTATCAACAGCATGTAGTTTAGCAATGGTTGCGTAACGGGGTAAGTTTACCTCATCATCTCCCCAATTGAGAAGCCGTACCGGTACTCTTCCATTCACCACTTCTACTACTCCTCTAACAGTCATAAGTGTAGGTCTATGTTCTGAATGGTGGGGTTCTACTACAGCTTGGTAATTCTGTCCTCTCAGACCTATGGCTGCCCTGCACCAAATGATCATTTCACTCATTGGGGGTATCACAATAGGATCCGAGTCAGTGACCCGTACATTACCAATTTCGCCGTCTGTAAGCTTCGCTTGCTGCTGACACACCAGGGCCCGGATCTCTCTTTGGATTACTCCTCTCTGCCTTGGTCGGGCAATCTCAGCGAGCTGTTGGAGCAAGAACACAACTTCTCCCAAACAATTACCGATAATGTTAGTACCCAAAATTATATTTAAACCGTTCTCCTCATTTACAGTCTTTACTACCAGAAGCCCCTGGTCTTTCAACTCCTCTCTGCCCACCTTTACATCTACACATTTTGTCCCAAGTACTTCTACAGGAAGACCATTAGAAGCATACACGGTAAAGTCAGGGCTCGGGGGTTTAAGACTGTCCATTGACCAGTACTTAGTATAGAGGGCATCAGGAATTAGGGTCACCTGGGACCCAGTGTCTAACAATGCCGGAACTGCAATACCATCTAAGATGATAGACAGGTAGGGTCGCCCACCCACATACCTGCGGTTCCAGTCTAGGGGCCTGACGGGTATTCTCCTGGGTGTTGGCCCTCGGACCCAGGTTCTGCCCGTTTAAAGGACACTGTGGAGACAGATGACCTTTCCGGTTGCATCGGTAACAGATGATCTCTCGACGAGGAGGGTGTTGATCAGAGGTCGCTCCTGGGGGTGGCGTTGTCCTCCTCCGGGGGGCGACGTCTTCTTTCTTCTCCGGTGCATCCACGGGACGTCTTCTGGGCAGTCAGCTAACAAGATCTTCCCTTCCTCCTCTTTCCGCAGCTGCAGGGCACTCATTACAGCAGCCAGATTTTTAGTCAGCTGGCGCACCTCTGAGCGCAGACAATCCAATTCACTAGGAGGGGTCACCTGCGCTTTGGCTTCGGCCACTAACGGGGAAAAGGGGTTTACTGCCGGTTCCAGAGTGACTTCAGCCTGATGATGTTGGGTTGCCACCTCAAGTTTGCCCAGGGGCCGCAGCCCTTTTATTGCCATGTCTTTTAGGGCATCAAAGGTAGCATCCGGATGATCTAAGGACCACCAGTTTACAGTTCTGCGTTCCTCTTGGGATCTCAATCCCTGTATAAATTGTTCTTTCAGCATTTTATTCTCATCAATAGCATTTAAATTATTAATCTGCTTAAGAGCTCTCAGGGCTCCTTGTAGTCGGCAAGCGTAGTCCCGGATGCTGTCACCTGGCTGTTGTGAACAGTGATAGAAGGCCATCCGGAGATCCGTTTCCGTGCGGTCTTCAAATATGGCATGCAGCTTAAGGAAGATCGCAGGTACCGACTCCTGATCAACGGTATCCCAAGTCTCCACTTCCCTCTCAGCAGCGCCAGTTAGCTGCCCTATTAGCACAGCAGCTTTTTGTCTCTCAGGCATGGAGTACATTTCTAGGATGCTGCATAACTTCCGCTTGAAGCCTGCTAATGTGCCTGGCTCACCGCTGTACTGGGGAAGCCATTTCGCCCCAGGCATATATGGGAGCGTTAGTGGCATGATCGGGACTACCGGACTGGGTGCTGGACCTGCACCCCCATCTGGCGCTACAATACCAGGCGGTGCGGGATTGGGGCCTCCGGCCGGGGCCGCACTGTCAGCCGGTTGTTGTGACATCTTAGCGCCCCCTCGGTTAAACGGAGCCTACCGGTTTCAGATGCTGCTACTTCACAGGCACCGCAGTGGGAACAGGACCTTCGTCGCAGGCGCTCTGATGTCAGAGCGTTCACTTCCTGTTGCAGGACCTGCCGATGAGTCAGAGCCAGGGGCGTGTCCAAGACTCTGCGCGCTCTTTCAGGTACGCCCACCTTCTTCTCCAGCGCCTTAGGGCGCGAATCTGGCGGCAAATATGGCGGTATTTGGCGCCAAACAACAGCAACAGTCTTTTTCGCCAAAACACTCCACAGGCACACAGGGCTCGCAATGCTGCAAGTTTCGTATCCTGTTCGTGACGCCAAAGTTTTGTGTCGACCCGCCACCACAATTGTGGGTTACCAGGGCAATGGGGTACTCAGAGCCGAGCCCATGGAAGTCTATGGGGATGTCACAGGTAGCGGTGGCTCGGTCTGTGGCCCTGGCGGTCTGGCGTATGTTGGGAGAATATTTACAGGGGATAGATATATTTACAGTTCGTGACGCCACCTGTAGTCTCTGGTAATTTGTACCAGCGCTGCTGTAGATCTCTGAGGGGATGGTGAGGCAGCTAGATGTCGGGTCCCCTACAGGTGGGACTCTTCCCTCAGGTCGATGGTTATGATGGGGTAGTGCAGGAATGCAATCAAATAACACAGTCTCACACATCAGCGTCTTTCCATACCTTTACTTCAAGTTGTTCAGGCAGGTCCCAGGGAGGCTGATGGGGTTGATGGAGGATGAGCTTTGAGGCAACGGCAGAGCAAGTTAGGGGCCTCCTTTACTTTCCAATGATGAAGAGTCCAACCAGCGTAAAGCGTAGTTCCCTCTATAACTCCAGCTATTCCAAAGCTGTGCTGCCCGGTCAGTTTTTGTGGTTGGAGCCTTCTTCTGGAGAGCTGAGTTCCAATTCCTGTCGTGCACTGACTCAAGGTTCTCACTCTCCCTGACCCCAGTTACGTACTGACTCTTCAGGGGCTGCTTTCCGTTACCTAAGGTCCGGTAAGCCTCTGGTTTCCTACCACCATGCATGAAGCTATGGTGATGCTTTGGTCTCCAGTGACCGGTAACAATGTGCAGGTATTCTATACCTATGGCACTTTTCTGTTCTCTTCCACTATGCCCTTCGATTTGCTCAGACTCTCAACAGATGTCTCAGTCCGTCCTCTAGTGGGGCACAGCTCTGACCAGGCTGAGGTGAACTGGCTCACCTGTACTGGCCTCCACTTTCTGAACTGCACAAAGACTGCACTTCCTAACTCTTTCGAGTCACTGACTGAACTCAACTCAGACTACTCAGCACTCCCCTCCACACCCCTGCTGGGTGTGTCCGAAGTGTACGTGATATCATGGAGAGCCCTTAACCGTTACCTCTCCACTCATCCTCCTGGTATTGTGTACCAGGGCTACACATTCCCCCATGGTAAACGACAGCACTCCCGGGCTGTGAAATACAAGAGACATTTTTGTTTATGCATTAAACATCAACATTAAACATTAATTCGTCCCATCCGGGAGGTAAGGATGTCTTGAACGTTGCTAACAACACATTGAATATAGAAAAAATACGAAATATTAAATAAACATGTTCATAAATAAACGACAATATTCTTGTGAAGGACCCGCACCTAACCTTCAACGTGGGTCCTGGGTGGGCTGCAGGACATCCGAATGCAGACCTCACTCAGTGCCTCACCACACGGGTTTTATGTTCAGAGGTAAGTCAAGGCTTCGTGTGAAACCATTATAAGGCACCTTAGTGCAACTATTTACAAGATAAGTTCTGGGCTGGCACAGTCCTCAGCCTCTGAGTCCATTATAAGACACCATAAGGAAAAGACACATATATATATACTTTTTACAATATTCACATTAATTTGTTATAATTACTGCTGGTATCGAATGGGTATCTTCCCTTTTGTGATTCGCTCTGATCTACGTGGAGTAGCTTCAGGTATATTAAGTTGCGATCTGTCTGCACTGCGTAACGGCAAACTATAGAACTGCCTCAATCTTTCTATGGATCTGGCAAGCGTACTGATGGCTGGGCGGTGTGAGTCAGCTTCACCAGGGATCCCATAGTATGGGGCGCTGCTTCAGATGATCCTTCTTGAGATTCCGTAGGTTGAGGTGTTGCTGGAATGGGTAACTCCTGAACTGGCTCAACTGGTACCACGGGCATAACTGGAGGTAGAACTTCCTCTGGTGGCTGATAAAACTGCAATACTGGAATTATTACAGCATCTCCCAGTCTGGGCCAATCCGCAGGAAAATCTCCCAGATCCGTGTGTATGACCTCTTCCTTCCTTTCTTCTTGATTGATGACAGGGTTCTTTTCACAACGCTTTAAGGGTTCTGTACACAATTTCAAATGGTCTCTGGACACAGTGGTTATTGTTCTTCCTCCGTCCTTACTGATGATACAAACTTTTCTGTTGTCATATTTAGAATCTTGTACAACGTAGGGTTCTTGTTCCCACTGGTTATCCAATTTGTGCATTTTCCTTTTTCTTTTTAATACCACTTCTCCAGGCATCAAAGGCTTGGCAGGAGCATTTCTGTTGTAAATATCTTCCTGTTTCTCCCATGCCTTGTTGAGACTTTCCTCCACACAGATTTGCACTCTTCTGTACTGCTCTTGCCGATTTATGTCCCAGTTTTCAACGGCGTCGTCTGCCTCCGGTTCTACTACTCCAAGTTCTAAATCCATTGGTAGTCTTCCGGGCCTTGCTCTCATAAGATAGGCTGGAGTGCAGTTAGTAGAACTTACAGGTATATGGTTATACAAATCAACCAAATCAGGTAGTAAGTCCGGCCATCGATTTCTGTCTTCCAACGGTATGGATCTCAACAAGTCAAGGACAATATGGTTCATTTTTTCACAAAGACCGTTGGTTTGAGGGTGGTATGGCGTTGTTCTAATTTTCTTGCACCCGTACATGTGACAGAATTCCTTGAATAAATCAGCTTCGAAAGCAGGTCCTTGATCGGTTAATACTTGCTCCGGATACCCATGCGGTCTGCAGAAACTTGCTTGAAAGGTTTTCGCGGCCGTCACTGCGGTCTGATCCTTAACTGGAACAACCACCAGAAATCTAGAGTAATGGTCCACCATGGTCAAGGCGTATGAGTATCCAGATCTACTTGGCGACAATTTGACATGGTCCAGGGCCACAATCTCCAAGGGACGAGTCGTCCGGATAGGTTGCAGGGGTGCCTTCTGACTACCGTAGTCCTTTCTTCTGAGACCACAGGGTCCACAGTTCCGACACCACCTCTCGATGGAGCTGCGCATCCCTACCCAGTAGAACCGGCATCTCAACAGGGTCTCCAGCTTTCTCCAGCCAAAGTGTCCTGCTTGATTGTGGTATGCTTCCAACACCATTGGGACGTCTGCCTTGGGGACCACTATTTGCCAGACCATCTCATGGGTTCTGGGGTTGACGTATCTCCTGCACAACTTCTCACGGTATAGGAACAACCTGCTTTTCTCGTTCCACAGGAGCTTGGCTGACATAGGTGCATCCTTTTCCAAAGAGGAGCCTTCCTGTCTTAACAACTCCTTGATGCGGCTGACCACTGGATCACTGTCCTGAGTCTCTTTCCAGTTGTGATGGGGTAAAGGATTTAATGTTGCACCATACTGCTTTCTGTTGACTCGATGCTCGTGGACTACCCCATTTCGATGGAACGCAGGTAGCTCAATTTCTTCCAGGTCGTCCGATTCTTCTTCCGTGTCAGAGTCATGCGGCATTCGAGACAATGCGTCAGCATTAGCATTCTTTCGACCTGCCCGGTACTTGATAGTAAACTGGTAATTGGACAACCGAGCCATCCATCGCTGCTCCATGGCACCCAGCTTGGCGGTTTCCAGGTGCGTTAAGGGGTTGTTGTCTGTGTACGCCGTGAACTTATTGGAGGCCAGATAGTGCTTAAATCTTTCAGTAATGGCCCAGACCAGCGCCAGAAACTCCAGCTTGAAGCTGCTATAATTTTCCGGATTCCTTTCAGTTGGCCTGAGTTTTCTGCTGGCATATGCGATGACTTTTTCTTGGCCATTCTGCTTCTGACTGAGAACTGCTCCCAACCCTTCATTACTGGCGTCGGTGTACAACAGGAACGGTTGGCTGTAATCAGGATAGGTTAAGATCTCATCACCTGTAAGGATCTCTTTCATCTTTTGGAATGCTTCAGCCTGTTCTTTACCCCAATTAAAGGAGGGTTTCTGCTCTTTAGGGATTGTCCTACCAGGAGGTCCTGTAAAGGAGCTGCCTTCTTCGTGTAATCTTTCACGAACCTTCTGTAGTAACCCGTTAGTCCCAGGAACTGTCGCACTTCCTTAAGGTTCTTCGGCTCCGGCCACTTCTGGATGGCAGTGACTTTCTCTGGGTCCGGCGCTACTCCTTCCGAACTGACGATGTGCCCCAAGTATTGTACCTTCTGCTTGAGTAGATGGCATTTTGAGGGTTTCAACTTCATCCCGTACCTGGACAGAGACTCAAATACTTCTGCCAGGTGCTTCAGATGGTCCTCATATGTCTTGGAATACACAATGACGTCGTCTAGGTATAGCAGCACGGTTTCAAAATTGAGATGTCCCAGACAATTTTCCATCACTCTCTGAAATGTTCCTGGGGCACTGCTGAGCCCAAACGGCATTCTGTCGAACTCACAGAGCCCCATTGGGGTGGTGAAAGCCGTTTTCTCACGATCCTCCTCAGCCACAGCCACTTGCCAGTAACCACTAGTCAGATCAAGGGTAGAAAAGTAGTTAGCCGTTTTCAGAGCAGCTAATGATTCCTCTATGCGTGGTAACGGGTATGCATCCTTGTGTGTTATGCGGTTCACCTGCCTGTAATCCACACACATTCTCATACTACCATCTTTCTTTTTAACCAGAACTAGAGGGGCTGCCCAGGGGCTACAACTATCCCTTATCACCCCAGCTTTCTTCATATCATGCAACATTTCTTTAGCCTTCTGATAATGAGCTGGAGGTATGGGCCTATACCGCTCTTTGATGGGAGGATGACTGCCTGTAGGGATATGATGTTGTACTCCCTTAATTATCCCAAAATCAAGTGGATTCTTGCTAAACACTTGGGCGTACTCTTGCACCACCCGTAATACCCCTTGCTTCTGGTGAGCGGGAGTGGTGTCCGTCCCAACATGGAGTTGCTGACACCATTCCGCCACCTGAGTTGCTGGGTCATTGTCCTCCGCTATTTGACAGGAGTCTAAGGACTCAGCCGGGAGAATAGAATTATTATCAACAGCATGTAGTTTAGCAATGGTTGCGTAACGGGGTAAGTTTACCTCATCATCTCCCCAATTGAGAAGCCGTACCGGTACTCTTCCATTCACCACTTCTACTACTCCTCTAGCAGTCATAAGTGTAGGTCTATGTTCTGAATGGTGGGGTTCTACTACAGCTTGGTAATTCTGTCCTCTCAGACCTATGGCTGCCCTGCACCAAATGATCATTTCACTCATTGGGGGTATCACAATAGGATCCGAGTCAGTGACCCGTACATTACCAATTTCGCCGTCTGTAAGCTTCGCTTGCTGCTGACACACCAGGGCCCGGATCTCTCTTTGGATTACTCCTCTCTGCCTTGGTCGGGCAATCTCAGCGAGCTGTTGGAGCAAGAACACAACTTCTCCCAAACAATTACCGATAATGTTAGTACCCAAAATTATATTTAAACCGTTCTCCTCATTTACAGTCTTTACTACCAGAAGCCCCTGGTCTTTCAACTCCTCTCTGCCCACCTTTACATCTACACATTTTGTCCCAAGTACTTCTACAGGAAGACCATTAGAAGCATACACGGTAAAGTCAGGGCTCGGGGGTTTAAGACTGTCCATTGACCAGTACTTAGTATAGAGGGCATCAGGAATTAGGGTCACCTGGGACCCAGTGTCTAACAATGCCGGAACTGCAATACCATCTAAGATGATAGACAGGTAGGGTCGCCCACCCACATACCTGCGGTTCCAGTCTAGGGGGCCTGACGGGTATTCTCCTGGGTGTTGGCCCTCGGACCCAGGTTCTGCCCGTTTAAAGGACACTGTGGAGACAGATGACCTTTCCGGTTGCATCGGTAACAGATGATCTCTCGACGAGGAGGGTGTTGATCAGAGGTCGCTCCTGGGGGTGGCGTTGTCCTCCTCCGGGGGGGCGACGTCTTCTTTCTTCTCCGGTGCATCCACGGGACGTCTTCTGGGCAGTCAGCTAACAAGATCTTCCCTTCCTCCTCTTTCCGCAGCTGCAGGGCACTCATTACAGCAGCCAGATTTTTAGTCAGCTGGCGCACCTCTGAGCGCAGACAATCCAATTCACTAGGAGGGGTCACCTGCGCTTTGGCTTCGGCCACTAACGGGGAAAAGGGGTTTACTGCCGGTTCCAGAGTGACTTCAGCCTGATGATGTTGGGTTGCCACCTCAAGTTTGCCCAGGGGCCGCAGCCCTTTTATTGCCATGTCTTTTAGGGCATCAAAGGTAGCATCCGGATGATCTAAGGACCACCAGTTTACAGTTCTGCGTTCCTCTTGGGATCTCAATCCCTGTATAAATTGTTCTTTCAGCATTTTATTCTCATCTATAGCATTTAAATTATTAATCTGCTTAAGAGCTCTCAGGGCTCCTTGTAGTCGGCAAGCGTAGTCCCGGATGCTGTCACCTGGCTGTTGTGAACAGTGATAGAAGGCCATCCGGAGATCCGTTTCCGTGCGGTCTTCAAATATGGCATGCAGCTTAAGGAAGATCGCAGGTACCGACTCCTGATCAACGGTATCCCAAGTCTCCACTTCCCTCTCAGAGCGCCAGTTAGCTGCCCTATTAGCACAGCAGCTTTTTGTCTCTCAGGCATGGAGTACATTTCTAGGATGCTGCATAACTTCCGCTTGAAGCCTGCTAATGTGCCTGGCTCACCGCTGTACTGGGGAAGCCATTTCGCCCCAGGCATATATGG
Organism: Oophaga sylvatica; assembly: GCA_033576555.1. Classification (NCBI taxonomy): domain Eukaryota; kingdom Metazoa; phylum Chordata; class Amphibia; order Anura; family Dendrobatidae; genus Oophaga; species Oophaga sylvatica. Next base: position 58,371,630 of record JARQOD010000010.1, on the reverse strand, counting down.
GAGCGTTAGTGGCATGATCGGGACTACCGGACTGGGTGCTGGACCTGCACCCCCATCTGGCGCTACAATACCAGGCGGTGCGGGATTGGGGCCTCCGGCCGGGGCCGCACTGTCAGCCGGTTGTTGTGACATCTTAGCGCCCCCTCGGTTAAACGGAGCCTACCGGTTTCAGATGCTGCTACTTCACAGGCACCGCAGTGGGAACAGGACCTTCGTCGCAGGCGCTCTGATGTCAGAGCGTTCACTTCCTGTTGCAGGACCTGCCGATGAGTCAGAGCCAGGGGCGTGTCCAAGACTCTGCGCGCTCTTTCAGGTACGCCCACCTTCTTCTCCAGCGCCTTAGGGCGCGAATCTGGCGGCAAATATGGCGGTATTTGGCGCTAAACAACAGCAACAGTCTTTTTCGCCAAAACACTCCACAGGCACACAGGGCTCGCAATGCTGCAAGTTTCGTATCCTGTTCGTGACGCCAAAGTTTTGTGTTCGACCCGCCACCACAATTGTGGGTTACCAGGGCAATGGGGTACTCAGAGCCGAGCCCATGGAAGTCTATGGGGATGTCACAGGTAGCGGTGGCTCGGTCTGTGGCCCTGGCGGTCTGGCGTATGTTGGGAGAATATTTACAGGGGATAGATATATTTACAGTTCGTGACGCCACCTGTAGTCTCTGGTAATTTGTACCAGCGCTGCTGTAGATCTCTGAGGGGATGGTGAGGCAGCTAGATGTCGGGTCCCCTACAGGTGGGACTCTTCCCTCAGGTCGATGGTTATGATGGGGTAGTGCAGGAATGCAATCAAATAACACAGTCTCACACATCAGCGTCTTTCCATACCTTTACTTCAAGTTGTTCAGGCAGGTCCCAGGGAGGCTGATGGGGTTGATGGAGGATGAGCTTTGAGGCAACGGCAGAGCAAGTTAGGGGCCTCCTTTACTTTCCAATGATGAAGAGTCCAACCAGCGTAAAGCGTAGTTCCCTCTATAACTCCAGCTATTCCAAAGCTGTGCTGCCCGGTCAGTTTTGTGGTTGGAGCCTTCTTCTGAGAGAGCTGAGTTCCAATTCCTGTCGTGCACTGACTCAAGGTTCTCACTCTCCCTGACCCCAGTTACGTACTGACTCTTCAGCGGCTGCTTTCCGTTACCTAAGGTCCGGTAAGCCTCTGGGTTTCCTACCACCATGCATGAAGCTATGGTGATGCTTCGGTCTCCAGTGACCGGTAACAATGTGCAGGTATTCTATACCTATGGCACTTTTCTGTTCTCTTCCACTATGCCCTTCGATTTGCTCAGACTCTCAACAGATGTCTCAGTCCGTCCTCTAGTGGGGCACAGCTCTGACCAGGCTGAGGTGAACTGGCTCACCTGTACTGGCCTCCACTTTCTGAACTGCACAAAGACTGCACTTCCTAACTCTTTCGAGTCACTGACTGAACTCAACTCAGATTACTCAGCACTCCCCTCCACACCCCTGCTGGGTGTGTCCGAAGTGTACGTGATATCATGGAGAGCCCTTAACCGTTACCTCTCCACTCATCCTCCTGGTATTGTGTACCAGGGCTACACATATGTCCCATTACATCTAGTGTACAAGTGACACAGCATTTTAGAAAAAGAACATCATACCAACAGTAAAACATGGTGGTGATAGTGGTCTGGGCTGTTTGCTGCTTCAGGACCTAGAAGACTTGCTGTGATAAATGGAACCATGAATTCTGCTGTCTACCAAAAAATCCTGACGAAGAATGTCCGGCCATCTGTTTGTGACCTCAAGCTGAAGCACACATGGGTTATACAGCAAGGCAGTGATCCAAAGCACACCAGAAAAACCACATTTGAATGGCTTAAGAAAAACAAAATTAAGGCTTTGGAGTGGCCTAGTCAAAGTCCTGACCTTAATCCGATTGAGATACTGTGGCATGACCTTAAAAAGGAGGTTCATGCTCGGAGACCCTCCAATGTGGCTGAATTCTGCAAAGATGAGTGGGCCAAAATTTCTCCAAAGCATTGTAAAAGACTAATTGCCAGTTATTGTAAATGCTTGATTGCAGTTGTTGCTGCTAAAGATGGCCCAACCAGATATCAGATTTAGGGGGCAATCACTTTTTCACACAGGACCTTGTAGGTTTGGATTTCTTTTTCTCTTAATAATAAAGATCTTTATGTAAAAAAAATGGATTTTGTGATTTCTTGTGTTATCTTTGTCTAATATTTAAATTTGTTTGGTCATCTGAAACATTTAAGTGTGACAAACATGCAAAATAATAGGAAATCAGGAAGGGGGCAAACACTTTTTCACAGCACCGTGTGTGGGTATATATATATATATATATATATATATATATATGTGAAGCGTAGTCAGATGGTCAATGGTCACAGAAAGCAAAGTTCTCCCAAAAAAGGGAATCAAGCTTAGGTTACCAACCTTATTGCTCAGGAAAAGGAAAAATGGTGTCTTAATTATTCTAAGTTGGTCAAACTTTGCTGCTCACTGACCTTTTAAGAGACTAGGAATCAGGGCTTGCGTACACCCCAGAGGTGATCTTAGGGAGTCAAGACTCAGCCAGGGAGACGCCATCAGCATCCCCATACACCAGCGCCAATGCCACGAAAAACTCGTCCACCGACCACATAGATGGTGAATTGGTCAGTAGGAGAAGGCCCAGGATTGGGGATCACCCTTGAGAAGAGACTATAATCCGCATACGCTGTTCCTCACTCCCTGAAGAACGAGGCCGAAGCCTGAAATATAGCTTACAGGCTTCTTTGAATACAATAAATGTATCTCTTCCTCCAGAGAACCTGTCAGGAGAGATATTTTGGGTTCCGGTTGAGCCTGAACATAAGCTGAGACCAAGAACCCCGACACCTGCTGAAGCTGCTGCACCACACCGCAACTCCTTAATCTCATCCGTGAGGGTCTGGATCAGGTGACCAAAAGCCGGGCTTCAGCCATAGGTTCACCGGAAAAAAAAATTGTCTGGTTTGTGATAATGCCACGACCCAACAGGGGTCGGTCCAGCGGACAGCACAACACACACACAACGGGATGGAAAAAGGTAGAGGAAGGCCCTAACAATAGGTAATGAGGGATAGGGCACCTCCTAACACAGTCTGTGCCAATCCCTAAGCTCCCCCGGCCGCCGTCACGTGCCTAGTCCCTAGCTGTCACCTCACTAAACCCTGGCTAGTTCACTGGCCAGAAAGGACGCTAGCCTCACCACTGCAGATGGTACAAACACAGGGGATAGTAGTGACAAGCACGAGACAGACAAGGTAAATAACAACGAAAACTTAGCTCAGTTTCTGCTGCAAGCTCCACACAGCAGAGGATACTAAACCAGGATCTAAAGCAGCTACAGATACACTGCTAGCACCAGAGAGCTCCCAAATCCTTGGCTGGTCTTCAGAGAAAAACTCTTTTACCAACAATCAGGTGATGCATCATGTGGCTACTTAAAGGATGGTGGGAGTGGTCACCACCCACATCAGCTGAGCAACACAGCAGCTTCCAGCAAGGAAACAGACATTTACCCTTGCTGGCACGAAAGCAAAAGCCAAAGTTTAAATTAAAGTAGAGCCAGAGCTGTGATGAATCCAAAAATGAATTGTGACGAGTTTAAAAGTAAAAAATGTGCTTGTTTTAGCACTTTTGGTACTTTTTCTTTTATTGGATTCTCTTGTTTTACTTTTTTAACTAAGAAATGAGCTCTGCACACTGTGTTAATACAAGCTGACAGTGCCTGATACAAACTCATTCTTCTAATATTGGAATTCACCTGTTATACCCATAGTACCCCAACCAGGGAGACCCGGATAACGAGGCAGAATACAGAATTGTGCTCGGCTTTATTGCACAGCTCAGTAGCTGAGCAGACATATATTGTACGTCTGCACTTCTCTCTCTTATTTACCCTTACATTATTCCACTAGGGAGTGGATCCCTTATTACTTTCCTCTTTTGCATATAGTATTATTCCCCAGTGGGTCGATAAGAGGCTACTCCACCTGGATAGAGATACTGGGAGGAGTGGTTGACATATTTTTCCTAATTTCTCTACTTGGTAGCCACAGTCTTTTCTGTAGATTGTGTGGTTTCACCTGCTGCTACTTTATATCATTCATCGGCAGGACAATGTAGATTTGTTTAGATGAGACGTTTCTGGCTGTTTACTGAAGTGTTAAGTTGTTGATGTGTTAAATTGCTGTTCTCTCTCAGTCTCTGAAGATCGAAGACTTGCCTGTACAGGGATCCGTCTCCCAATGGTGCAATTACGGTTTGTTACATTTCTCCATATTCCAGAATATATAATTGCATTATTTATTCTACAGCTCTGACTGATAAAGGTTACATTGTAGCCACTGGAGAATATGGGTTAGACACCCTAAGCTCTCATGTGTCACGCTCTCCCAGGATAGTACTCTTATTTCCAGTACCTCTAGTACTGCTGGCCCTCCAGTACCTGTGACGCGCACCACATGTGTGGATACCAGGGCTATGGGGTACTCGGAGCCGAGCCCATGGAAGTCTATGGGAGTTGTCATTGGCAGCAGAGCTCGGTCCGTGGCCCTGGCGGTCATGCAATGGGGGATATTTACAGGGGATAAGTAGATTAGATAGTTCGTGACGCCACCTGTGGTGTCTGATCAATTGGACCAGCGCTGCTATATGGGTCTTCCTAGGGGATGTTATGGGGCAGCTGGGTGGTAAGTCTCCCACAGGTGAGACTGGTCCCTGGAAGTCTATGGTGATGATGCAGGGTGTAGTTAAGAATTCAGTCACACACAATGCAGCTTCTTTCCATACCTTTACTTGTAGGTGTTTCAGGCAGGTCCCGGGGAGCTGGTCGGGGTGGAGAATGCACATTCGGGATAACCGCTGAGCAGGTTAGAGGCCTCCTTTACTTCATAAGTATGTGAGTCCAAACTTGCATGAAGCGAAGTTAACTCTGCAATCTCCAGCTTTTTCAATAGCTGCAACGCCTGGCTGACATTGTGGTGGAGCCTTCTATGTCTCTGATTCTCAGATGTTGAAAGAACTAAGTCTATATTTGATGATCAGGCTAGACTCCTGTTCTCCCTGACTCCGGTTACGTATCAGCGCTTAGGGCTACCTCCTGCGACCTGTGGTCCAGAAAGCCTCCGGTTATCTTGTTACTAGGCGTGAAGCACCAGCAACGCTTCGGACCCCGGTGTCCGGTGAATAAGTGCAGGTAATCTGCTACCTGAAGCACTTCTCTCTGTCTTCTCCACTGTGCCCTTCGCCCTGCTCTTGCTCTTAACATAAGCACTTGTAGCTTTGATGGAAATGTCAGCTTTCTCCAGAGCTCACTGAACAGCTCTCAGTATCCTCCAAGTCCAGACTGAACTGACACTGAACTGCACTGTCCTAAGACAGGAAACTGACTGCACTGAACAGAATGTGACCACTCCTCTCCTCCTGCACAGACTGAACTCTGATAATGACTCACTCCTGAGTCTCCCAAGGCTTGAATGCTGACTGCTACGTGTCACTCCCTTTTATACCCCTGATGGGTGTGTCTGAAAGTGTGAGTGACGTGAATGGATATCAAGCTTTTGCGGTTACCTTCCTGTGCATTTTCCTGGATTATGTGTGCCTGACATAGCTGGGCCACACATCCCCCTTGGTTAAACACAGCACTCCCGGGCTGTAAAAGAGAAAAGAAAAACATTTTTGTTTTGCATTTAACATAAACATTTTTAACTCATCCCATTCGGGAGGTGAGGAATCTTTAACGTTACAATTTGTACATTAGAAAAATACAAAAGTATCAAAGTATCAAAACACTTTCATAAATACTAGATAATATTCTTGTGGAGGACCCGCACCAAAAACCTCCCACGTGGGTCCTGGGTGGGCTGCAGGACTTCATTGCAGACCTCACTCTAGGCCACACCATACGGGTTTTTCTTCAGAGGTAGTTAGGTTTTGTGTAAAACCAAGATAGGGCACCGAAGTGCGAACTATTTACAATACAAGTTCTTGGGCTGGCACAGTCCACAGCCACGCAGTCTTTTGCATGATGAAACATTTCACATATAACATTTCAAACTTTATACATTTTCAGTTACAGTAAACCCTGTTTGGGGCATACTAAACTAGTTTACTAGGACTACTCTTGATAACGAATAGGCAACCTTCCTTTCGTTGTACGTTCTGACCTACGGGGAGTGGTGTCAAGTGTAGTTGTCTCTAGCCTATCTGCTCTGTGTGCCGGCAAACTATAAACACGACTCCACCTCTCTAGGGACCTGGCAAGCATGCTAGCGACTGGGCGATGCGGTACTGCTCCACCAGGGGTTTCCACTTCTTGTGGTGCTGCCTCTTGTGGTTCCGCTGCTTGGGATCCCAATGGTTGAGGGTCTGCCGGAACAGGTCCTTCTGGAACTAACTCTACTGGCACAATTGGTATGACTTGATGTAGAGGTTCTTCTTGCGGTTGATAAAACTGCAGCACAGGAATGATTACTGCTTCTCCCACTCTGGGCCAATCCGCAGGTAGATCTCCTAGATCCGTATGTATGACCGCTTCATCATTTTCTTTCTGAAGGACAACAGGTTCTTCCTCACGAAGCTTTAATGGGCCCGGACACAACTTTAGATGATCTCTAGACACAGTTGCAGTCGTTTTTCCTCCATCCTTGCTGATGGTACAGGTTTTTCTGTTATCAAATTTGGAATTTTGCACGACATATGGCTCCTGTTCCCACTGATCATCCAATTTGTGCATTCTTCTCTTTCTTTTTAGCACAATTTCTCCAGGCATAAGAGGCTTAGCGGGAGCATTTTTGTTGTAGTTCTTCTCTTGCTTTTCTCTTACTTTATTGAGACTGTCTTCTACGCAGGCTTGTACTCTCCTGTACTGTTCCTGTCGATTCGTGTCCCGATCTTCAGCATTGTCATCAGCCTCTGGTTCTACCACACCAAGCTCCAAATCCATTGGCAGTCTTCCTGGCCTTGCTCTCATAAGGTAGGCTGGAGTGCAGTTGGTGGAACTTACTGGTATGTGGTTGTACAAGTCGACCAGGTCAGGTAACAAGTCTGGCCACCGATTTCTTTCTTCCAGTGGTACAGATTTCAGTAAATCCATGACAATGTGATTAATCTTTTCACAAAGGCCATTGGTTTGAGGGTGGTACGGTGTTGTTCTGATCTTCTTACACCCATACAAGTGACAGAATTCCTGAAACAGTTCAGCTTCAAAGGCTGGACCTCGATCGGTCAGTACCTGCTCTGGATATCCGTGTGGTCTGCAGAAACTTGCTTGGAAGATCTTGGCTGCTGTCTCTGCTGTCAGATCTTTGACAGGGGCGACCACCAGAAATTTGGAATAGTGATCCACCATGGTCAGGGCATATGAGTATCCCGATCTGCTTGGTGACAACTTGACATGGTCCAATGCCACGATCTCCAAGGGACGAGTCGTCTGGATAGGCTGCAGGGGTGCCCTCTGACTACTGTAGTCTTTTCGTCTGAGGCCACAGGGTCCACAGTTCCGGCACCACTTCTCGATGGAGCTGCGCATCCCTACCCAGTAGAACCGACACCTCAACAGGGTCTCCAGCTTTTTCCAGCCAAAGTGTCCTGCTTGATCGTGGTAGGCTTCTAACACCATTTGGATGTCTGCTCTGGGAACCACTATCTGCCAAACCATCTCATGGGTCCTTGGGTCGACGTACCTCCTGCACAACTTCTCACAGTAGATGAACAACCGGCTTCTCTCGTTCCACAGGAGCTTTGCTGGTATAGGTGCATCTTTCTCCAAGGAGGAACCTTCCTGTCTTATCAACTCCTTGATACGGCTGACCACTGGATCGCTGTCTTGAGTCTCCTTCCAGCTGTGATGAGGTAAAGGGTTTACCGTCTTGTCACACCGTTTTCTGTGGGCTCGTTGTTCATTGATCATCCCATTTCTGTGGAACGCAGGTATCTCAATTTCTTCCAGGTCGTCCGATTCTTCCTCCGTGTCGGATTCATGCGGCATTCTAGACAAGGCGTCAGCGTTGGCATTTTTACGGCCCGCCCTGTACTTGATGGTAAATTGATAGTTTGACAGCCGAGCCATCCAACGTTGCTCCATGGCTCCCAGCTTGGCTGTTTCCAGATGCGTCAAGGGGTTGTTGTCTGTGTACGCAGTGAACTTGCTGGAGGCAAGGTAATGCTTGAATCTTTCGGTAATGGCCCAGACCAGCGCCAGAAACTCCAACTTGAAGCTGCTATAGTTTTCGGGGTTTCTCTCAGTTGGCCGGAGCTTCCTGCTTGCATATGCGATGACTTTTTCTTGGCCATTCTGCTTTTGACTGAGGACAGCTCCCAATCCTTCGTTACTGGCATCGGTATACAGCAGGAACGGTTGGTTGTAATCAGGGTAGGCTAAGATTTCATTGCCTGTCAGGATCTCTTTCATCTCTTTGAATGCCTCAGCTTGTTCTTTACCCCAGTGGAATGGAGGGTTTCTGCTCTTGAGGGGTTGTCCTACCAGGAGGTCCTGCAGAGGCGCTGCTTTCTTGGTGTAGTCTTTTACGAACCTCCTGTAGTAACCTGTCAGTCCCAGGAACTGGCGCACCTCCTTGAGATTCTTCGGCTCCGGCCATTTCTGGATGGCTGTGACCTTCTCGGGGTCCGGCGCTACTCCTTCGGAGCTGACAATATGCCCCAAGTACTGTACCTTTCGTTTGAGTAGATGGCACTTTGAGGGCTTCAGTTTCATCCCATACTTGGACAGTGATTCGAATACCTCTGCCAGGTGCTTCAGATGATCTTCATATGTCTTGGAGTACACAATTACGTCGTCCAGGTACAGCAACACGGTTTCAAAATTGAGATGTCCCAGGCAGCTCTCCATCACTCTCTGGAATGTTCCCGGGGCACTGCTGAGTCCAAACGGCATTCTGTCAAACTCACAGAGTCCCATTGGGGTGGTGAAAGCCGTCTTTTCCCGATCCTCCTCAGCCACAGCTACTTGCCAGTACCCACTAGTGAGGTCGAGGGTAGAAAAATAGTTAGCCGTTTTCAAAGCAGCTAAGGATTCCTCAATGCGTGGTAGTGGGTATGCATCTTTATGTGTTATGCGATTTACTTGTCTGTAATCTACACACATTCTCATGCTTCCATCCTTTTTCTTAACTAGGACTAGAGGTGCTGCCCAGGGACTACAACTATCCCTTATCACCCCTGCTTCCTTCATGTCACGCAACATTTCCTTAGCTTTCTGATAGTGGGCTGGAGATATAGGCCTGTATCGCTCTTTGATGGGAGGATGACTGCCTGTAGGGATATGATGCTGTACTCCCTTAATTGTCCCAAAGTCAAGTGGGTGCTTGCTAAATACCTGTGCGTACTCTTGTACCACCCGTAGTACTCCCTGTTTCTGGTGGGCAGGAGTGGTGTCTGTCCCGACATGGAGTTGCTGACACCAATCCGCCACCTGGGTTGTCGGGTCATTATCCTCCTCTAGTTGGCGGGAGGCTAAGGACTCGGTTGGGAGAATAGAATTGTTATCTACGGTATGTAATTTAGCAACAGTGGCATAACGTGGTAAATTTACTTCATCTTCTCCCCAGTTGAGAAGTCGTACTGGTACTCTCCCATTTATTACTTCCACTACCCCTCTAGCAGTCAAGAGTGTAGGTCTGTGCTCTGAATGATGGGGCTCTACTACTGCTTGGTAGTTCTGTCCTTTCAGACCTATTGCTGCTCTACACCAGATTAGCATTTCACTCATTGGGGGTATCACAATGGGGTTCGGGTCCGTTACCCGTACATTACCAATTTCACCATCTGTAAGCTCCGCTTGCTGCTGGCACATCAGAGCCCGGATCTCCCTCTGGATCACTCCCTTCTGCTTTGGCTTGGCAACTTCAGCGAGCTGTTGGAGCAAAAACACAACTTCTCCCAGACAGTTACTGATAATGTTAGTACCTAAAATCACATTTAAGCCATTTTCCTCATTCACAGTCTTTACCACTAAGAGTCCCTGATCCTCCAGCTCCACTCTGCCCACCTTTACGTCCACGTTTTTGGCTCCGAGTACTTCAACAGGGAGACCATTAGAGGCGTACACTGTAAAGTCAGGGCTCGGGGGCTGGAGACTGTCCATGGACCAGAATTTATTATAAAGGACATCAGGTATGATGGTCACCTGAGATCCAGTGTCTAGCAGTGCAGGGATTGCGATCCCGTCCAGAATGATGGACAGGTAGGGCCTTCCACCCACAAACCTGCGGTTCCAGTCTAAGGGCCTGATGAGTCTACTCCTGGGTGTTGGCCCTCGGACCCAGGATCTGCTCGTTTAAAGGACACTGACGAGCCATATGACCTTTCTGGTTACAGCGGTAGCAGACGATCTCTCGGCGAGGCTGGTGCTGATCAGGGGTCGCTCCTGGGGGTGGCGTTGTCCTCCTCCGGTGAGGCGACGTCCTCCATTTCCTCCGGTTCATCCAAGGGACATCCTCTGGGCAGTCGGCTAGCAGGATCTTTCCTCCTTCCTCTTTCCGCAGTTGCAGGGCACTCATTACAGTGGCCAGGTTTTTAGTCAGCTGGCGCACTTCTGAGCGCAGACAGTCCAACTCAGTAGGAGGTGTCACCTGCGTTTTGGCTTCTGCCACTAGCGGGGAAAAGGTGGGTACTGCCGGCTCTAGAGTGGCTTCACCCGGGTTATACTGGGTCGCCACTTCAGGCTTTTCCAGGGATCGCAGTCCTTTTATAGCCCTATTCTTTAAGGCATCAAAGGTAGCATCAGGATGATCCAGGGACCACCAGTTCACAGTCCTGCCTTCTGCTTGGGACCTCAGTCCCCGTACAAATTGTTCTTTCAACATTTTGCTTTCATCAACGGCATTTATAGGGTTAACCTGTTTGAGAGCTCGCAGGGCCCCCTGTAGTCGGCAGGCGTAGTCCCTTATACTGTCACCTGGTCTCTGAGAGCATTGGTAAAATGCCATCCGGAGATCTGTTTCCGTGCGGTCCTCAAAGATAGCCTGTAGCTTTAAGAGAATCGCAGGCACCGACTCCTGGTCTGCAGTGGTCCAAGTCTCCACTTCTCTCTCAGCAGCACCAGCTAACTGTCCTATTACTTCCGCAGCTTTTTGCTTCTCTGTCATTGAGTACATTTCCAGGATACTGCATATTTTCCGTTTGAACACTGACAGGGTGTCTGGCTCGCCGCTGTACTGAGGGAGCCACTTCGCTCCTGGCATGTATGGGAGCGTTAGGGGCATGAGTGGGACCACAGGACCGGGTGAGGGACCCGCATTTCCATCCTGCGCTACAACGCCCAGCGGTAAATTATTGGGGCCCCCAGCTGGGGCCGCGCTGTCTGCCGGTTGTTGCGACATGTTGGCGTTCCCCTGTTTTATCTGAGCCTACCTTTTCCAAAGGCTGCAGCTCCGCAGACACAGCGGTGGGGACAGGACCTGAGTCGCTGGCGCTCTGATGTCAGAGCGTTCACTTCCGCTTTCACAGGACCTGCTGCTGCGTCAGCATTGGGGGCGGGGCTAGGGAACAGCGCGTTCTTTCAGGTACGCCCACAAATGCACGCCCACCTTCTTTACCAGCGCCTCAGGGCGCAAATATGGCGGTAAAATGGCGGTATTTGGCGCCAAAAGTGACAAACAGCAAACAGTCTTTTTCTGCAATAAACAGTTCAATAGGCACACAGGACTCACAATTTTGCAAGCTTCGTATCCTGTTCGTGACGCCAAGTTAGATGACGCGCACCACATGTGTGGATACCAGGGCTATGGGGTACTCGGAGCCGAGCCCATGGAAGTCTATGGGAGTTGTCACTGGCAGCAGAGCTCGGTCCGTGGCCCTGGCGGTCATGCAATGGGGGATATTTACAGGGATAAGTAGATTAGATAGTTCGCGACGCCACCTGTGGTGTCTGATCAATTGGACCAGCGCTGCTATATGGGTCTTCCTAGGGGATGTTATGGGGCAGCTGGGTGGTAAGTCTCCCACAGGTGAGACTGGTCCCTGGAAGTCTATGGTGATGATGTAGGGTGTAGTTAAGAATTCAGTTACACACAATGCAGCTTCTTTCCATACTTTTACTTGTAGGTGTTTCAGGCAGGTCCCGGGGAGCTGGTCGGGGTGGAGAATGCACATTCGGGATAACCGCTGAGCAGGTTAGAGGCCTCCTTTACTTCATAAGTATGTGAGTCCAAACTTGCATGAAGCGAAGTTAACTCTGCAATCTCCAGCTTTTTCAATAGCTGCAACGCCCGGCTGACATTGTGGTGGAACCTTCTATGTCTCTGATTCTCATATGTTGAAAGAACTAAGTCTATATTTGCTGATCAGGCTAGACTCCTGTTCTCCCTGACTCCGGTTACGTATCAGCGCTTAGGGCTACCTCCTGCGACCTGTGGTCCAGAAAGCCTCCGGTTATCTTGTTACTAGGCGTGAAGCACCAGCAACGCTTCGGACCCCGGTGTCCGGTGAATAAGTGCAGGTAATCTGGTACCTGAAGCACTTCTCTCTGTCTTCTCCACTGTGCCCTTCGCCCTGCTCTCGCTCTTAACATAAGCACTTGTAGCTTTGATGGAAATGTCAGCTTTCTCCAGAGCTCACTGAACAGCTCTCAGTATCCTCCAAGTCCAGACTGAACTGACACTGAACTGCACTGTCCTAAGACAGGAAACTGACTGCACTGAACAGAATGTGACCACTCCTCTCCTCCTGCACAGACTGAACTCTGAGAATGACTCACTCCTGAGTCTCCCAAGGCTTGAATGCTGACTGCTACGTGTCACTCCCTTTTATACCCCTGATGGGTGTGTCTGAAAGTGTGAGTGACGTGAATGGATATCAAGCTTTTGCGGTTATCTTCCTGTGCATTTTCCTGGATTATGTGTGCCTGACATAGCTGGGCCACACACCTGCAGGGGATAACTTATCAGGAACATTAGGGCATAGCGACATCGCAGAGAGACCCTCTATAAGACAACAGCACCTATGACTATGGCTAACCTATCCGTTCCAGCCATTATGGGCTCTGTATCATGACTTAATTTTTTGCGTCAGATCTGGTACACTGTGTATAAGGGAATTTATTGAGATCATCTGTGGGGTTATTTCTGCAGCCTGTGCATGGACTTGGATTTCTTCTAGCATGATTAAGATGAAAGGAACAATTGCAGAAATTTATGCAACATATCTGCTACATGTGAATATAATAATGGAGACATTCATCATGAGCTGTGTGACGCTGTATTAAAAACGTCTCCTATGTTACAGTGTCCAGTGCCATTATGTGTGATAATTAATTAATATGGCATCCATCTTTCTCCACCTCCTCCTAGGTTTTTGCAGGATGCTGATGCCCAGCCCTGTGTCTCACATCCCCTGTAGCCATTTACTGGGCCAGTGCACAGAGCGGCTATTAGTTCACCTCACTGACTATGTAGGTTACGTGTTTCTATGTAACAGAACCTGTCTGGAACAGATTGACATAAATGGCTCTCTGAGTGCACTGTTACGCAACCACCTCCTGACAGGTAGTACCATGAATGACAATGGTGGTGATGTGGACTGGCCAAATTAATTTTACACTGTTTTTCTTTAAGCAAAAGGAAATAGAAAGCTGCAATGTGTAAATATAAGAAACTTGAAATATAATGATTGCAGCAAGAGAATACAAATTATTTTGTAATTCACTGTGTACCTGCAGTCCTATGCAAAATCATAGCTACTACATTGAGATGTCACTTGGAGTTTACACTAGACAACTTATCTCACTGCCTGACCTGAAACGCTCATGTCTACTTCATAAAGAGGCTCTGAAGCAGCTGAGATGTCTATCTATCTATAGCCTCAAAAGAAAGCAGCACTATACAAATTTGATATAGCAAACGGGTGCACACCCCAGGAAACCCAGCATCCTCCAGACACATACGAAAAAAATGGCAGCACTAAACGTGAAATAGTGGAAAAAACTGTGGTTTTTACTCACCCATGTATCTCCACCGTTTTGGCTCTTCAAACTGTGAGACTTTCGCAAGCCATGAAACTCTATCTATTTATCATCTATCTATCATCTATTATCTATCATGTATCTATTATCTATCATCTATCTATTATCTATTATCTATCCATCCATCCATGTCATATATACACACACATACAGGGAATGTCAGCCTTAGAACACACAATTGATCCCTTGTAAGGGTCACATATGACTGAGGTGCGGAAGGCTCCCAGCCGCTGTATCGACTGATGCTGAAATTCTTACTGAATGCAACAAAAATAGTGTAATTAGTAAAACAGAGCAAATGCTCTACCATCAAGAGCCAGCCTGGCTGAGATCTGGGTCCATATGGGAATCTTTGTCTATGTTCTATTATTTAGAGTTATTTATGTGACAAGAACTAAATTAGCCGATAATTCATTTTTCCAGCACCAGCCCCGTTTCCTGGCTAACTTTACGCTACAGCTGTATCGTCATATAGCTAGAAGTATATATACCATTATTTACAGGCCTCCATGTGTCCCAAAGGGCTGACCTCTGATGTGTTTGGGCCTTAATACACAGTGACTCCAACAGCAAAATAGTAAGTGCAGCTCTGGAGTATAATACGGGATGTAACTCAGGATCAGTAATGTAATGTATGTACACAGTGACTGCACCAGCAGAATAGTGAGTGCAGCTCTGGAGTATAATACAGGATGTAACTCAGGATCAGTAATGTAATGTATGTACACAGTGACTGCACCAGCAGAATAGTGAGTGCAGCTCTGAAGTATAATACGGGATGTAACTCAGGATCAGTAATGTAATGTATGTACACAGTGACTGCACCAGCAGAATAGTGAGTGCAGCTCTGGAGTATAATACAGGATGTAACTCAGGATCAGTAATGTATGTACACAATGACTGCACCAGCAGAATAGTGAGTGCAGCTCTGGGGTATAATACAGGAGGTAACTCAGGATCA